>CM076579.1:47842387-48234232 GCA_034641835.2 Pinus albicaulis
CTTCGGATACTCCATAGAGATGGTATGGTAGAAGGTATGTCTAATTTTTCTCTGGATTTCGATTTCTGTGAACATTGTGTATATGGGAAGCAGAATCGGGTGAGTTTTCCTTCTGGTGCTAAGAGGGCAAACAAGATATTAGAACTTGTGCACAGTGATGTGTTTGGGCCTATGTCGATTCCATCACTGGGAAAGTCTGTGTACTATGTTTCATTCATAGATGACTTCTCAAGGAATACATGGATATATTTCTTGAGGAAGAAATCTGAAGTCTTTGACAAATTTAAAGAATTTAAGGCTCTGGTGGAAAACCAGACAAAGAAGAAGATAAAGGCGCTAAGGACAGATAATGGTGGGGAGTTCTGCAAGAAGGAATTTGAAGAGTTCTGTAAGAAGTGTGGTATAGCACGACAGAAGACTACTCCATACACACCTCAGCAAAATGGAGTTGCAGAAAGAATGAACAGAACACTGATGGGAAAGGCAAGAAGCATGCTCAGTGGTACCGGGTTAGGACAAGAATTCTGGGCAGAGGCAGTGGAGACTGCATGTTACTTAGTTAACAGATCACCTTCATCAGCGTTGGAGAATAAGACTCCACATGAGGTATGGACTGGTAAGAAACCCTCTCTTTCACATCTAAGGGTATTTGGATGTGATGCATATGTACATTTTCCAAAGGAGAAAAGGACCAAGTTGGATAATAAATCTGAAAGGTGCATCTTTATTGGGTATAAGGATGGTTTAAAGGGTTACAAGCTTTGGAACCCAGAAACAAGGAAGGTTGTGTACATTCGAGATGTGGTGTTTAGAGAAGTGAAAGATGTTGTTAAACATGAAGTCCTACCAAAGGAACCTGAGAAGATAGAGTTTGATCTAAAGGAGGATGAATCAGACTCTACAACAGAAGAAGACTCAGAAGATGATGAGCCACAAACTCCAGCTTTAAGAAGATCAGTTCGGGAAAGAAGGCAACCAGAAAGGTATAGTCCATTTGCTTTCTGTTCAGGTTTTGCCTTAACTATAACTGATGATGAACCCAGAACTGTCAGGGAGGCAGTAGATTCAGAGGATGGAAAACTCTGGAAGGAGGCCATGGTTGATGAAATGGCATCCCTGCACAAAAACGATGCATGGGATCTGGTGGAGTTGCCGGCTGGAAGGAAGCCCATTGGGAGCAAATGGGTGTTTAAGAAGAAGATGAATGTAGAAGGCAAGGTGGAGAAATACAAAGCTCGGTTGGTAGCGAAAGGTTATTCCCAGGTGCCAGGAATTGATTTTGGTGATATTTTTTCTCATGTTGCCAAAGTTACTTCTATTAGATTACTTTTATCTGTTGCTACTGCATTTGATTTTGAGATAGAACAGATGGATGTGAAGACAACATTTCTTCACGGGGATCTAGAAGAGGAGATCTACATGAAGCAACCTGAAGGCTTTATGGTGAAGGGTAAGAAAGAACTGGTATGCAGGTTGAAGAAGTCTCTGTATGGGTTAAAACAGTCACCAAGGATGTGGTATCAGAAATTTGATACCTATATACAGGGACTTGGCTTCACCAAAAGCAAGGAGGATCACTGTGTTTATTTTAAATTAATTGGTAACCGTGTTATTTATTTGGTCTTGTATGTGGATGATATGTTGTTGATTGGAAATGACAAAGAAATTATCCAAGATTTGAAGACCCAACTGTTCTCCAAATTCGACATGAAGGATCTGGGTGCTGCAAACTATATTTTGGGCATGGAAATTAAGATAGATCGGGCAAAGAGGAAGCTCTGGTTAAACCAGAGGAAGTATGTCGAGACTATATTGCAGAGGTTCAATATGCAGGATATTAAACCGGTGAATGTTCTGATTCCCGTAGGTGTAAAGATGTCTGCTGAACAGTGTCCCAAGACACAAGAAGAAGAGGAGTATATGTCTCGTGTTCCATATGCAAGTGCAGTGGGTAGCCTGATGTATGCAATGGTCTGTACTAGACCAGACATTGCACATGCAGTGGGAGTATTGAGCAGGTTTATGTCAAACCCAGGGAAGGAGCATTGGACAGCAGTGAAGCGGGTTTTCAGATATTTACGCGGCACTAGTGATTATGGCTTGTGCTACCAGGGAAGACCAGGATTGGAAATAATGTTGGACATTCGTGGTTTTGTTGATGCAGACTGGGCTGGAGATCTGGACCAAAGAAGATCTACAAGTGGGTATGTGTTTAGCCTATTTGGAGGCGCAGTCAGTTGGATGAGTAAAAGACAGTCTGTAGTGCCTCTTTCAACTACAGAGGCAGAATACATAGCAGCCACTCATGCAAGCAAGGAAGCAGTTTGGTTGCAGAGATTGTGTTCAAGTATGGGGTTGGTACAGCAAGCTATAAGGATAGACCGTGATAGCCAAAGTGAAATTTTCTTGGCTAAGAACCCTGCTTATCATTCAAAGACAAAGCACATTGATGTTCAATATCACTTTGTTAGAGATATGGTTGAGGCTAAAAGGGTGTTGTCGGTAAAGGTGGACACTTTGAAGAATGTTGCAGATGCATTGACGAAGTCTGTGAGCACTCTGAAGTTCTCTTGGTGTAACAAAAAAGGAAAGCTTAATGTTGTTGCAGATGCACTCTCAAGAAAGAATGAAGAGGTGGAAGCATTGCTTTGTGCCATTTCTATTATCCAACCAGATTGATAACCGAAGCAAGAGATGAATGGAAGAAGGACAAAGATGTATGGACACTCATTCAAAATTTGCAGCAAGATCCTAGTACATCTGATACATTTAGTTGGAAAAATGATTCCTTATGGTACAAAGATTGATTATATCTTTGTAATAATTCCCAACTAAAACAAAAGATTCTTCTGGAATTGCACACTTCTCCTTTAGGAGGACACTCAGGATTTTTAAAAACTTACCACAGGGTGAAGAAAGAATTTTTTTGGGATGGCCTTAAATCTCATATTCAAAAGTTTGTGGCGGAATGTTTGGTTTGCCAGCAGAATAAAGTGGAAACAATTAAGACCCCGGGACTTCTACAACCTTTATCCATTCCAAGTCAACGTTGGGAGGAGATTTCAATGGATTTTATCACAGGTTTACCTAAGTCCGAAGGAAAGAGTGTCATCATGGTGGTAGTTGATAGACTTGCCAAGTATGCACACTTTTGTGCATTATCTCATCCATTTAAAGCAAGTACAGTTGCTACTACATTTATGGATAGAATTCAAAAGCTACATGGAAGCCCAAGGGTTATTGTGAGCGACAGAGATCCCATTTTTACTCGAAATTTTTGGACGGAGTTATTTTCTTGTTTGGGTACTCAATTAGCTCATAGCTCATCTTATCATCCTCAATCTGATGGTCAAACTGAGATAGTAAATAAATGTTTGGAAGGATATCTTCGTTGTTTTGTATCCGATAAACAAACACAATGGGTCAAGTGGTTACCTCTTGCTGAATGGTGGTATAACACTTCCTTCCATACTGCAGCAAAAATGACCCCATTTATGGCACTTTATGGATATCATCCACCATCCATCACATCATATTTAAGAGAAAATTCGAAGGTTCAAGAAGTGGAATATCACATCGAGCATCAGCAAGAAGTTCTCCAACTCTTAAAGGATAACCTGAATTTGGCACAAAATCGAATGAAACAACAGGCAGATCAACATCGCAGCGAGAGAAGTTTTGATATAAGAGATTGGGTATTTTTACGGCTACAACCATATAAACAAATGTCCCTCAAGCAAGCTAAGAAGGATAATAAATTATCGCCAAAGTACTATGGTCCTTACAAGGTGTTGCAAAAGATTGATACTATGGCATACAAATTGGAGCTTCCTGCTTCTTCGCGAGTGCATCCAGTTTTCCATGTTTCATGCTTAAAGAAGGTTATAGGTGAAAATATTCCAGCTCAAAACAATATTGCCAAAACTTGATGAGGAATGAAAAATCATATTGGAACCTGAAGCAGTCACGGAAACAAGAACTCGATGGCTACGGAATCGATCAATTTCAGAGTATCTCGTCAAGTGGAAGAACTTACCCACTGAATATTCTACATGGGAGGATGAGAATTTTATACAGAAGCACCCAGAGCTACTCAAGCGTTGAGGACAACACTTTTTTGAAGGAGAGGGGCATGCTAGGTCCCTATATGACTAGTATAGTCCCTTATTGTTGTTAGTGTAACCCCCTTATTGTTATTATTGTACCCTTGTAACCCCCATTTTGTTATTATTGTGCCCTTAAATTATTATTGTTAGGTCGACTAGGATTACATTGTGGCCCAATAGGATTACATTATGGCCCCATGGACTCCTATATATAGAAAGGAGGTTTTGTAAATTGAATCGTCCAAGAATTGTTCATTTATGTAATTTATTGGAGGTTGCCCCCTCGAAGTGGCTCATTTCTAAGGCGTTGATATCTCTTTTCTTCTATTTTTGGAGCTGGTTACACAACAGAGATATAAGGACAAGTATATACAATGGACTACGCTGCGGCAACAAAGGGATCAGGATGTGCATGAGCTAACGAATATGTTCCATACCTTGCAAAAAAAGTTGGGTATCAAACATTTAGAGAAAAATTTGGTGCTTAAGTACCGCAGTTGTCTGCACATATAAATTCATAAGGAAATGGATTTCATTGACATATCCTCGCTTGGTGCAACATACCTGTATGCTGCCAAGATTGAGCATAAATTCAAACAGAAGAAGCGAGACTTTGGATTTGCGAATTAGAAGCAAGGGAAATGCGCCCCTAAACTGCAAAACAAAGGAAAAGGCCAAGGTGGGGCGGCCCAGGACAACTCGTTGAAGCCACAAGAAAAGAACAACACCACGAAGCCAAAGAAGGACACATGAAAATGGTATGAGTTCCATAAGATCTCCACTCACAACACAAGTGAGTGTCAGACCAAGAAATCATTGGTGCCCAAGCTTAAGGCTTCCAAATCATATGCATGTTTTGACTCTGAGTCAAAACCCAAAAAGGGGAATGAAAAAGGGAAGAATATTATCTATGTAGATCCCAGTGCTACTGTTTCCACCACCAAGATATAGAAGGAAGAACCTGAAGATCCAGAGGACGGGGAGCACCTCTTCCATTCCCAGAAGTGGTTGAAGAGTTCCCCGCTGCAGTTCATTGTTGATAGTGGGAGCCAAAAGAACCTCATTTCAGTAGAGTTCGTGAAGCAACTGGTCCTGCCGATCACAAAACACCCACAACCATACATCATCGGGTGGCTTCACCAAGGACGAGATCTCCACGTCAGCCAGTAGTGTCACCTTCCCTAAAACATCAAGCCCTTCATAGATGAGGTATTATGTGATGTTTCTCTTCTTGAAGTTTGTGATGTATTATTATGCCAACCATACTTGTGGAAGCGACATGATTTGTATGAGTCCCAACATCGCGCTATTATTTTTACTTTGGGTAATAAGTTGTACAAGATACCAGATTTAGCACTATCTACCACCATCTATTTGATCATTGCAAAGCAATGTAGTAAGCTTATTTCCCAAACCAGGAAATTTGTTTTCCTTATGATTTTCCCTCAGGGAAAGAAGAATATTATGGCCATGACCTCTAAAAAAGGCTCCTCTGCATAAAAAAAACAGGTGGACAAGGTCGTGGAGGAGTACGGGGACATATTCACCTCGCCTACAGGGGTGCCTTTGCATTATCAGGTCAAGCACTCCATCGATCTGACCCCAGGCATGCCACTACCTAATGGACCAATCTATCGGTGCTCTGTTATGGAGAATGGAAAAATAAAGAGGAAGATTCAAGAGCTGCTGCTGAAAGGTCACATCCGGTTGAGTTCATCGCCCTGTGGGAGCCCAATCGTGTTGGTGCAGAAGAAGGATGGGACTTGGAGAATCTGTATTGAATATCGAGCGATGAACAAGATCATTTTCCGGAATAGATATCCGATCCCACAGATTGATGACCTTCTCTACCAACTGAAGGGGGCCAAATATTTTAGCAAGATTGACTTGAAGTCCAGGTATCACCAGGTACCGATTGAACCCTTCAATGTGTGGAAGATTGCCTTTAAATCCAATGAGGGCCTTTTTGAATGGATGGTCATGCCTTTCGGGTTGACGAATTCCACCACAACCTTCATGAGACTGATGGAAGAAATATTGCAACCATTCACTAACTCATTCATGGTGCTGTATTTGGATGACATCCTGATCTTCAACCAGAGTTAGGAAGAGCACCTCCACCACATTCGACAATTCCTCCAAAAACTGCAGCAACACAAGTTATGTTCCAATTTGGAGAAATGCACTTTTGGCATGACCCAGGTTCAATATCTAGGGTACATTATTAATGAGAAAGGGGTGCATGTCATTTAGGATTGGCCAACCCCAACCACTTTCTTGCCAATTTCTACCGTAAGTTCGTGTTGGGATTCTCTCATATCACTTGGACTTTGAGTCAAGTCACTAAGGGAGGAGCGAAAGCAAAATTATTTTGGTTTAAATATCAATAAAAGACATTCACAGAGTTGAAGTATCGCCTATGGTTTGCATCAGTGCTCACATTACAAAACTTGAAACAACCATTTGATATCGAGACAGATGCCTCTAATTATTTTATTGGGGCAGTACTTACTTAGCAAGGGCATCCAGTGGCATCTCACAGTGAGACACTTTCAGACACAGTCGATATGACAAATAAATGTATTCCATCGTGCAGGCCTGTCGACAATGGAAACATTAAATTTTGGGGAAGGAAATGATCATCCACACAGATCACCGACCCCTGTAGTTCATACAAACACAAGGGAATTTGTAGAAATATTGCCATAAAAAATGGTCCACATACCTGCAACAGTTCCATTAGAACATCAAGTACAAGAATGGAAGCATCAATAATGTTGCAGACTGACTCAACCGACCGCTGATCGTGGCATTAACCACTGTGCTTGACTCTTGTGGGCACGAGACTTCGAGTTCCCCACATCTCTATAAAAGTGATCCAGAATTTTGAAACACATACCAGACGTTCCCGAAGGGTAAGAAAGTTCCAAATTTTCTCCTCTAGGATGAAATTTTATGTCACCTGAGACACCTCTGTGTTCCTTCAAGCGAGCATGCCAAGATGATTTAGGAAGAACACTATAGTTGAGTCGTTGGACATTTTGGGGTCGAGAAAAAACTGGAAGTATTGTAGAAGTATTTCTATTTGCCTAACCTTCAACATGATGTTAGGAAGTACATAAGATCCTGCACTACCTTCGCCATTTCCAAATGGACCATCAAGAAGCAAGGTCTATATAATCCATTGCCTACCCCTAGTCAGCTGTGGGAATCCATCTCCATGGATTACATGTTGGGCCTTCCTTCTACCAAGCATGGAAATGACTGCGGTTTTGTGTGTTGTCGATAAATTAGTAGAAGCCATGCTAAACTCTTCTTTGAGCGAGTGTGCGTCCACTTTGGGATTCTACAGTCCATTATTTCAAATAAGGACAACAGGTTCTTCAGTACATTTTGGTCAAGTCTTTGGTCAATGCTGGACACCAAGCTCACTAAGTCCACAATTTTCCACCCCCAAACTGATGGCCAAATAGAGGTTGTCATCAGGATGATCGTACACATTCTGTGCATGTACAACTTGAAGCATCCATGCACATGGGATGAAATCCTCCCCTATGTCTAGCACAACTATAACAAGGCTCTACATAGCTTAACTGGCCACAACCAAGTGGGATTGGGATTCCAGCCACTATGTCCCATTGATGTGGCCATACCATTTACAGCTACTCAGACAGATTCAACGCATGTCGAGTTCGAAGCCGACAAGGAAAAAAATTTCATTGAGTGCATTCAACACATTATTCAATAGGTCCATGACATATTGGATAGAGCCAATACTAAGTACAAGCAATGACATGATCAACATTGGGTGCCACACAAGTTCTAGGTGGGGGAAAAAGTTTGGCTACATTTGCAGAAGGAACACCTCGCTGGGCCCCACCACAAGCTTCGCCCGCTTCGATATAGGCCATATACCATCACCAATGCTGTAGGGGAAAATTCCTTCGAGCTCAATATTCCACCATTCCTTGGTCTGCACTCAGTGTTCAATGTGGACCACCTTCAGCCCTACTTTCCACCATTGCTAGACACATATGACATTGCAGAACAAATCACACCAACACAGTTAAACCCAGACTACATGGAACATGCCACAAATGATTGAATCATGGACACACAAATCAAGAACACCCGCCAATAGAGGATCCAACTATATCGAGTTGTCAAAGTAGACCGAATCCTTCACCAGGGCAAGTGGTTCACCATGGACCATATTCAAAAGAGATTTCCTCACCTCATGGAGGCTCTTCATGTAATAGGGAACATTGCTTCCCAAGGGGGGAGGAATGATCCAAGTGGATATTGGTGGCCACCCACCTATTCCACCTTTACCTCCAGTCAGTTTCGTCAGTTTCTTTGTTTATAGCAGCATTTACTATTTTTTTGCAGTTTTTTGGGTCTTAAACTTCCGGAGCAGTTTTGACCCCCTAAACGTCATTTTTAAGGTCTACAGTAGGCCCATAACCATTGGCAAGGGCCTGCGGCAAAACCTATGGTACTCAGAGAGATATTTTCAACGATGTACCGTATGTGCCAAACAGAGATAACATGACCAAGTTACGACCCCAAGAAGTTGGCTTCCCAACTCATCCCAAAGGGGCCCACAAACTCTTGGTGTTCCATCTCCTGGGTTAGGGTTTTCCCATGTTGTTCAATAATAAAAAAAGGCTCTTGAGCCTCATTGTAACATAGTTCAGAGGATGTTGCCACCACATCTCTTTTTAGAGATAAGCTACCATTGCCCAAGCTAGTTTATTTCCATTCTGTCTGTAAGCTTATTTCAGTTATTTGATATTAATGAAATGAAGTATATTTTTTGTTTCATCTTTGCGTTTATGTCTATTTATGTATTTTATTGCATTTCTGCATAAATTCAGATCAATGCATTACATACTATATGTCAATCATCTGAAAGCCAACAAGCCACCATGATCTGAGATTTCCTTTCCTCGACTACCACACTCAGCCACCAAGCCCTTGGTGTATCATGGTAGAGAATTTAAATCGAATTTATGATCTTGACAATTTATTATATGATCATTTTTTATATGTAACATGATAGTTGATTGTGATTTAATTTTGATAATGAGATTTAACTCAAATCTCAAATCTCAATTAGATTAAAAAGATATATAATTACATTAAAATTTCAATTAAATACATAAAGAATTTTTTTATTATATATATATAGTAAATAGTCGTTTCAAATTTATTAAATTAATCTATATTTAAGTATTTTTAATAATACTATTTAAATAAATAACTTAAAAATAATTAATCAAATCAACTTTCAGCTCTCACACGACAAATAATTTTTTTTTCCTTTATAATGTACACATATATTTAAATGGATAATATTCCCTAAAGAGAAAATAAGATTATAAAATAATTTTACACTAACCTAAAATATGATTGAAATTATTTCATAATAAGGCAATTACACTTACACTCAGAAAATTAAAGAAAAAATTTCATTTGGTTTACAACCACTTTCAACCATTCAATAGGATTGTAAAAGAATCTTGCACTAACCTAAAATATGATTGAAATTATATTTTTTTCAAGGAAGAAAAAACGTTGTTGTATTAGAACAGTTTATATAACATGATTACATAAGACATCTTGGCACATTCGTAAAAGAAAGGTCAAGATCAAAAGATAGTTTGTTTCTCCCACTAGATCAGAAAACAAGGTTATCAATAGAGCATAGAAAAAAGTATAGATATGGATAAAAAACATATCCAATGGAGACCATGATAGCATCACCAATATAACATAGTCCTCCATCCACCGAAGTAGAGATGAAAGCCAAAACAAAAAGGATCAGTCCATATATAAGACCATACAGAGTTTGATGAAAACATAAAGCATCAAACAAAAATATATAAACTTGTCAGCCAATATAAACAGATTAGCCACTTTCTATGAAAAACAGTAAAATGATAGAAAAAACACAAAAAAATGGCCCAATGTTATATGAAAAATAATCCTTTATGAAGTTGTGCAGTATTGGATCCATATGCTATATCTGGTAATAAAAAAGCTTGCTTGATGAAGTCATTGTATAAACCGGCTTGCTTGAAAATTGTCCCTAGGCTAGCTTGAAGTATTCAGGAAGTTATGGCAGCGGATAAGAAAAAAAGGTCACTTGTGTAGAGTCTTTGAAATGAAGAACCGTGATAAACCCAAAAGGAACTTCCAGTCTAGTCTTGGATAGCTGATCAACTCTCATATTATGCTCCCTATAAATGTGGTTCATCAAAAAATCCTGAAATTTGGATAGGATATATAGAGTACGATCAATCCATCCATTTAAGTGTTGTCCTTGCAATTTACGCTTGCCACAAATCCCATCGATAATGAGCTTGGAATCACCATATACATGTATACTAGGTAGTTCAAGATGGTATGCCACCATGATTCCACTCCATAATGCCATGAGCTCAACCTTATTGTTTTTCCATGATCACCGTTCCAGTAAATATGATAACGTTCCATAGCAGATAGTTTAATCCATGCCCCACACCCACATATACCTTCTTTCTGAGCTCCATCAAAATAAATCACATGAAAAACGATTTTATGTGGACGCCCCCAAATAGAGAGGTTAACTAAATCAGATATAAGCTTGGTGATATCTCCCACCATCGTAAAATGTTCGAATGAACCCTTGAAATTATTTTATAGTAAGGCCATTACATTAAGAAAATTAAAGAAAACTTTGCATTCGGTTTACATCCACTTTCAACCATTCAAGCTTGCCTAGAGTTCATTGCTGCAAACATAGTCGAGATGAGCCTGAAAGTGGATTTGGTGGTTTACATATATTGTTATATGTTTGTAAATTTGACAAAGTTAAACAAATTATTCTTAATATTCTAAAGAAAAGCTATTTCATCTTAACCTTAAGAGAACCGTATGCAAAAGAACAAAAAACCAATGTAGAAATTCATTCTGATGAATTTGTAAATAGAAATACCATCAAATTTAGTTTCATATAACTGTATAAAATAAACCTTAGATGCACCAAGGCATGCACTAACACTATCGAAAAAAAATCAAGCTTTCTACTTGCTACCAGCATTATAGAGACAAACCTAACAGAAAAATGAAAAATGCAAGATCTTTAAGGCATGCAGCAAAATGACCATTTCACTAACAGACAACAAGTTAGCTTCAAAATATCTAGGAAAAGCATGAGATTTATTCTTATGCGGCAAATACAAGAGCATAAATTAAAATATACATATATTGATAAATATTACTTAAACTTCATTTACGGGAAGCTCAAAGCTCCAAATATGTAAGAATTTTAATGAATTATAGAAATGCAGAGTAAATATTTAGTTTAATTTCTTTGAGAGTTTAATGAATTACAGAAATGCAAAGTAAATGTTGAGTTCAAATTTAAAAAAAATGCAATATCTTAACAATTAAATTTAAATTTAATACCGAGTTAGTAACGAAGGCAATGCAACTCAAATTCCTCTTTGAGAAATGCTTGAAAACAAATTATTTAAACTTCATTTACGGGAAGATCAAAGCTCCAAATATGTAAGAAGTTTAATGAATTATAGAAATGCAGAGTAAAAGAAACACAAATTAGAGGTTAATTTCAGAAAATGGTGGATAGGGACGTTAAAACTTAGGGATATTAACCCTAAACCGGCGAAAGAAAACGACAGGGACGATACAAAACCAAAGTGGTATATTCCTCGAAAAGGAGTTTGAAGCACAAATACGTTTGTTGGTTTATGACGAAGCCGTAGAAACACCTGTTTTTAATTTTTATTTTTGGTGGTAGTTGCAGAGGCTTTTGTTTATTGGGTCGTAGTTGTGACAGGTGCACTCAATATAATGATCACATAATAAGACATAATCAATCAGTGTATAATTTTAAATAATACTAAAAAAACAAAATTTAATCCATATTGTTAAACTGTGGAGAAGTTTCATCATTTTTTTTGGGTCAAAGTCAAAGTAATACTTACTAATTCTCTGAGTTGTTTGTAATGTGATTTTTTGAAAAATTTTTCTATTTATTTTTCTATCTAATTTGTCTAAAATCTGGTAGAAATTCATTGAAATCACAATGGTAGTATCATGAGGTAAGTGTTTTGATACACCTATCATGGATTTATGCCTCTTGACATTTATTAATCATTTAATTTATATGATTCGGTGAATATTTTATTAAAATAATAGTATTCTTATAATATTTTATCAATTATAATATTTTTTTCCAAAGTTTTAATAAACCTTTATATTTTGATGATTTGTCTTGTTTCTCATTTTCCATTTGATGAGATACTCTGAAATTGATAGATTTCATAGCTGTCGATTTCTTGTTTCCGTGAGTGCTTTAGGTTCCAATATGGTTTTTCCTTCCTCATCAAGTTCTGGCAATATTGTTTGAACTGGAAGTTTGTCCCCTATAACCTTTTTTAAGCATGAAACATGGAAAACTGGATGCACTCACGAAGAAGCAGGAAGCTCCAATTTGTATGACATAGTACCAATATTTTGCAACAACTTGTAAGGACCATAATACTTTGGCGATAATTTATTATCCTTCTTAGCTTGCTTGAGGGACATTTGTTTGTATGGTTGTAGCCGTAAAAATACCCAGTCTCCCATATCAAAAATTCTCTCACTGCGATGTTGATCTGCCTGTTGTTTCATTCGATTTTGTGCCAAATTTAGGTTATCCTTTGAGAGTTGGAGAAATTCTTGTTGATGCTCGATGTGATCTTCCACTGCTTGAACCCTAGAATTTTTCCTTAAAGAAGATGTGATGAACGGTGGATGATATCCATAAAGTGCCACAAATGGGGTCATTTTTGCTGTAGTATGGAAGGAAGTGTTATACCACCATTCAACGAGAGGTAACCACTTGACCCATTTTTCTTGCTTATCAGATACAAAACAATGAACATATCCTTCCAAACATTTATTCACTATCTCTGTTGACCATCGGATTGAGGATGATAAGATAAGTTATGAGCTAGTTGAGTACCCAAACAAGAAAATAATTCCGTCCAAAAATTTCACGTAAAAATGGGATCTCTGTCACTTACAATAATCTTCGGGTTTCCATGTAGCTTTTGAATTGTTTCCAGAAATGAAGTAGCAACTGTACTTGCTTTAAACGGATGAGATAATGCACAAAAGTGTGCATACTTGGTAAGTCTATCAACTACCACCATGATGACACTCCTTCCTTCAGACTTAGGTAAACCTGTGATAAAATCCATTGAAATCTCCTCCCAATGTTGACTTGGAATGGATAAAGGTTGTAGAAGACCCGCGGTCGTAATTGTCTCAACTTTATTTTGCTAGAAAACCAAACATTCTGCCACAAACTTTTGAATATCAGATTTAAGGCCATCCCAAAAAAAATATTTCTTCACTTGTGGTAAGTTTTTAAAAATATCGAGTGTCCTCCTAAAGGAGAAGTGTGCAATTCCAAAAGAATCTTTTGTTTTAGTTGGGAATTATTGAAAATATATAAATGATCTTTGTACCATAAGGAATCATTTTTCCAACTAAATGTATCAGATGTACTAGGATCTTGCTGCAACTTTTGAATGAGTGTCCATAATTCTTCGTCCTTCTTCCATTCATCCCTTGCTTCGGTTATCCAATCTGGTTGGATAATAGAAATGGTACAAACAAATGCTCCCACCTCTTCGTTTTTTCTTGAGAGTGCATCTGCAACAGCATTTAACTTCCCTTTTTTGTAGATGATTTCAAAGTCATAACCCAACATCTTTGCGACCCATTTTTGCTGCTCTTCTGAAGATAGTCTTTGTTCCAAAAGGTGTTTAAGACTATCATGATTAGTTTTTACCTTGAAGTTTCTTCCCATTAGGTAAGGTCTCCATTTCTTTAGTGCATGAGTATTGCCAACATTTCCTTCTCATAAATAGCCTTTTGTAAATACTTTCCTTTGATTGAACGACTTTCAAAAGAAATGGGTCTTCCTTCTTGCATTAAAACAACTTCAATTCCATTTCCTAAGGCATCACATTCCACAATAAAGGTTTTTGTGAAGTCTGGCGTAGCTAAGACTGGTGCTAGGCACATTGCATCTTTAAGATGTTCAAAGGCCTTAGTTGCTTCAGGAGTCCATGGAAATGAATATTTCTTCAATAATGTTGTTAGAGGTGCTGCTATTCTCCCATAATTCTTAACAAACTTGCGATAATATCTTGTTAACCCGAGAAATCCGCGCAACTGATTTATGGTTGTGGTGACTTTCCATTCCTTAATGGCTTTAATTTTCTTAGGGTCTACATTAAACACCCTCATGAGATACAATATGACCCAGATATTCCACCTCTTGTACTCCAAAGAAAAATCTGGATGTTTTTGCATATAATAGTTTCTCCTCCAATAGTTTGAGCACACTGTCAACATGTTGAACATGATCCTTCCAAGACCTACTGTAGATTAGTATATCATCAAAAAATACTAGAAATTTTTTTCTAAGGAAGGGTTTGAAAATGGAATTCATTAACCCTTGAAATGTATAAGGTGCATTGGTAAGGCCAAAAGGCATGACCAAAAATTCATAATGACCCTCGTGAGTTCGAAATGTTGTTTTAGGAATATCTTCAGTCTTCATTCTAATTTGATGATATCCCGAACGAAGATCCAACTTGGCAAAATAAATTGCTCCATGTAATTCATCCAATAATTCATCAATCACATGAATGGGAAATTTATCTTTAATAGTGAGCTTATTTGAAGCTCCCCCTATAATCCAGACACATGCGCTCTATGATTGTGCTTTCTTTGCGGCACCAATACAACAACTGGTAGAAAGAACTTGACTATTTGAATTATGTCAACCCCAATGTTAACGAGTGATGGCTGCCCAATTTCTCTCTTTTGGACATAAAGATATCTGTAAGGCCTGATTTTTGGAGGAACGCTTCCTGGAATAAATGAATAACATGATCATGATCACAAATAGGTGGAAGTCCTTTGGGAGTATCAACCACCTTGGAATGATTGTCCAAGAATTTTTGGAGATCTGGAGAAATAGACGATTTTGATGTTGGAACTTCTAGTGAGCATAATTATGCAATTACACCTCGTTTTTATTTCTTCAGAAGCTTTGTCATGATATTAGAGCTTATTATATTTCCTGGCTTCCCTGCGATACCCTATAATTTGATTTCCTTTCCTTCCGAAAAAAAATTTCAAGAAAAATTCTTGAAAATTAAAAGCTACCGTCCCCAAAGTTTGTAACCATTGTACTCCTAGTACAACATCAACACTTCCCATTGGAATGGAAAGCATTGGACTATTCAATACATATTCCCCCATGGTTATCTTGATATTATGGCATTTTCTAGAGCAATTTATAGTTCCTCCATTTTCAACCATCACTTGACATTCTGGTGCTGGGTATAGGAAACAATTCAATTCCTTGGCTACCTTACAATGAATAAAATTATGGGTGCTACAATTTAATCAATCAACACTATTACCTTTTTCTTCTTGATATGTCCTTCTCTATCTCGAGAGTTTGAGGAGGGTAATTCCCACAATGCATTACATGATATGGTCGGACTCAATTCTTCTTCTTCTAGGGTTTCTTCCTGGTGTATATCCTCTTCTTTTGAAGTTTCTTGTTCATTTTATTCCTCCTCTTCACAATCTATGTAAAATAATTTATTCTCAACACACTTATGACCTTTAGTGTATTTGCTATCACAACTGTAGCAAAGCCCTTTTGCTTTTTTTTCTTCCAATTTTTGTGGTGTCAACCTTGTAGGTTGTGGAAGTCTAGGAGTAGCAACACATACCTCTTTATAGATGTGAGTGGTAGGCTTCCTTGTCGCTATAATTTTACATTCAATTTTTCTTGCCAACCTGAATGCCTTCTCCAATGAATCAGATTCCCAAACGCGAACTTCATGTTGGATGTTATCCTTTAAAGTCCATATGAAGACATCAATCGTGTGTTCCTATGGAATATCAGTTACCCTTATATTCAATTTTTGGAAGTCCTCAATGTGCTCCACCACTGAACCCTTTTGTTTGAGATTTATCAATTGGATAAAGACGGTGTTTCTCTTTGTATCCTCATAATGTGCTATCATTTCCTCCGTAAAAATTGACCAAGTGACAATTTTTTTATGGGAGCAAAGTCATCGATACCATACAAATATATTCTGTTTTAAATGTAAAGTTGCAATTCATACCTTTTGTGTGTTTTGCACATTATTGAGATCAAAATATTTCTCAATCTGTAGTATCCATGTTGCGGGATCCTTCCCATAAAACTTCCTCATATCCATCTTTGGAATATGGTGGTTCTTCCATCCTACATTATAGTTTATGAAATCACGATTAACATCTATTTTGTTCTCATCATGAGTTTCTTCTACTATCTTTTTTCCATTAGGAATCATTTCTTGTATCAACTTTGTCAAACCTTCCATGTCTTCTTTTAGATCATTCTTCATGTTTTCCATGTTATCTTTCACTTTTTCTTCCATTTCATCCATCTTAGCTTCCATGCCTTTCTTCAACCATCCATATTATTCTTCAAACCATCCATCTTCACTTCCACGCCTTTCTTCAAAACTTCCATTTCAGTTTTTGTTGCTCTTTGCGAGAGTGAAATTTGGTGCATTGCTCTTGTAATTTTGATAGATCATGTTGCAATTCTTCATCTTCATGAGTCATAATAGAGTATTATGAGGGCTTAATGGGTGTTGAATTCTTTTTAAGAGGAATTTTAGGACACAATACTGAAATATATGCTCAATAGGCCCTTGGAATCACTTCAAACTGATTTTTTTACACAAGACTTATGTAATTCGGAAAGAAAAAAATACAGACCTTTTTCTTGCTTTTGAGGAGCTCGATATTGAAACTGAATTATCTCTGTGATTTTAGATCGTCAATATCTGAAATTTAGCACTGAGATAGCCCTCTGAATCCTCTTTCGAATGCCACAGTTCTGACTTGATTTGGATTCTTCAAGGCAAATTTATGTCCAATCTCCCACAATGACCTAATTATGGACTGGTTCAGTAGAGAAAACTTGTATGACTTGCCATGTATCACTCTTTCCTCCTTCGGCTCTGAAATTGACAGACAAAAAATTTCAGTCCATGTACTTGTATCCACTCTTTATAGAATTCCAATCTGATGCTCAAAGAGAGAGTTATGAAGATTTTCCCACGATCACCTCTTTGAGATGAAATTCGGGAGCCTGAAAAAGCCCTAACTTCCAAAAATCCTATCTCCAAAAATGATATGAATCAATATCTGAAATTTTTCCACAACGTTCCTTGGGATTTTGGCTTCGCTATGCGAGAATTTCAGCTTCTGAACCCTCGTAGAAAAATAGTTATAGCAAAAATTCTGCGATGACCTGTTTAGGTTAAATTCAGGAGCCTACAAAAAGCCCTACCTTCCACAGATCATATCTCTGAAAATATTGCGAACCAAGTTGTGAAGATTTTCTTTAGGCTTTAGGCTTCACGCTCTAAAAATTTCAGCTTTTGAACCTTCGTAGAAAAAAAGGTATAGCAAAAATTCCACGATGACCTGTTTGGAGCAATGAAACCCTAGAATCCAAAGCTCTGATACCAAATGTTGGGAAATCAGCTCCAAAAATAGAAGAAAAGAGAGATCAATGCCTTATAAATCAGTCACTTCGAGGGGTAAACCTCCAATACATTACATAAATGAATAATTCTTCGGTGATACAAATGACAAAACCTCCATTCTATATATAGGAACCCATGGGGCCACAATGTAATCCTAGCCGACCTAATAATAATAATGGAAGGGCACAATAATAACAATATGGGGGTTACATGGGTACAACAATAACAATAAGGGGGTTACACTAACAAAAATAAGGGACTATAATAGTAATTTAGGGACCTAATGAGGTCAATTGAGATTGAGTAGAAGTGTCAATCTCAGGGATCTAGCTCCTAGTTTCACTATCAACTTGTTGATTCAGAATGAATATGTGTTCATATCAAAATTCCTCCTCCACATCTGAGATGGTCTGTCAAACCATATGAGGAATCACATCCATAAAATGATCCGTAGAGTAGTGAACTAAAGTCTGGATGTGAGGTTGAGAGGAAGACAAACAATAAGCATCTGCTCTTGTAGAGGGATTAACTATGCCCCCTCTCCCTCATCTTCCTCTCAAGGAGATTCTTCTTCATGCCATAAGAACATGAGAACAAAAAATATATGTTCCAAAATATAGAGGAGCTAGGTCAATCCTAGAGAAAGGGTAAATAGAAAACAATGTTAGAGGAAAACTTAACGCAGTGAAATTAAAGACCCAAGAAAATAAAGTGGAAACGTATAGGCTTACAAGACTTGAAAAAGGTTAAGAGATACCTTCATATAAATACTACAAAGGACAGGGGGTGATAAGGAAACCTAATAGCAAGGGGAGGAGTAAGGGTGTTATAGGAAAACTATCCCCATTATTAGAAAAGAACCAAATAACTTACAATAGAACCAACAACGAAAGAAGGAAACCTTGAATCAAGAATGAAAAATTGAAAATACAAGAAATTATGAACCAGAAGATATAGGGATTGGTCAAGCCAACGTGCAGAGCATCCCGAAGCCCAATCATGGAGCCAATAAACTCAAATCCAAAAAACTCCACCTATAGATCGAAATTCAGAATAAAGCCACCAATCAAGGACATTTCTTTATGTAGAAATGCATCGAGTTGGTGATAGAGAATCCATGAACCTCCAGATCTTAATAGAAAGGAAAATCCAAGAAAATCTTGCTAAAATCAAGTGAGGATATGCCTTAAGTAGATGTTAGAAGACTAATAAACTCATTGCTAACCTCCCATGTCACAAATCCCACTAGAAGACTAACCAATTTAAACATATCACCCAATACATTGAATTCCCCTCCATTTGAGATAATGATTCCTAAGCCTCTCCATCAAATCATATTAAACTTGAAATTGAGTTGTAGGTGACCATCAGATTAGGTTTTCCTTACAAGGACCCTCGCACACTAATCTCCATGATGAACCTGTTGAGGCCTCGAAAATTGCTACTTCAAACATCGGGGGATAACCACCCGGTCGGGACCTTAAGACAGCTCCTTTTCCATTTGGAATGGTGGCTCCGACTGGATTTATAGGACTAGTTTCCTACTAATTTGAATGGGTTGGTAATGGAATGGTTAGATGAAGGGAAAGTGGAACTAAATGACTGAAATGAAAATACTAACTAATCTGATTTAAATACTGATAAAGAAATTCTAAAACTAACCTGGGTATCATATGTGAATACAACTTTAAATTGTTTCAATTGAACAATAACCATAAAAATGTATTACAGTTTAACCGAAATGTGCAGCAACAAATAAAGATAACTCTGTTTAAGAAATTAAACAGAGTTATATTAACATATTGTATTCATCATTGTATATCGTTTGCATATACTATGAAAGATAAATATTTCCAACATACTTAGAAATGATATATATAAAGAAATATTGTGAAACGAAGTACATATAAACGATAGAAAATTTAAAGGAGAATATCATATAACAAAAGAAACTAACATTGAATAGATAGAAATACCATATCCATCTTGAGACTTTCAAATGCAATCTGATACTCTAATCCAGCAATTCCGATGTAAAATCAACTTCAAGGTACAGAAATGCAATTCTTAAAGATAATTCCGTACAGAATCACCAGATGTGATCCTTTATAAAAGAATATAGGAGTAAATGGAGTACATAAATGTAATCCCCAAGTCAAAAATATTACAAATTAAGGAGCCCTTTCTAAATGCATGAAAGGGGTTTAAATAGATACTTAACAAAACAAAATAACTAAAACTATTCCTATAATCTATCAAATATCAAAAAATAAATAAATCTAAAACAAAAATACGATCTTGTAGTAGACTGGCTCATTGATCATCAGTTGAGGTAGATGTGCGAAGGTGGCAAATTTTGAGCATATCTTGGACTTCTGTTGGCCGACTCATTTTTGAATGTAACTGCCCAGTGTATGTAGCGTCAGAGAATTCAGGAATGATACAATGAATAACATTCGAAAGGAATTTGATGGCTATCTGTTGGCTGTCTGGCTTGATCAGATAAGTCCACATAATATCCCATGAAATTCCTTGAAGTTTGCTAATCTATTGATTTTTATTGATTATCTCTTCCTTCCACCTGGAATCAACTTCTTTTACTTTAGGTAACTTGCCTGGGGTACAATCTGAGATCAAATTGGTAGTGTACAAGCTGTCATTAACCAATTGTGTTGTATTATTCATTAAACCTTTAGCCCTTGATATGGCTCTTTCTGATTTCATTAACTGCTGTTCCCATTCCATAAATAAAATTTCCTTGTGTCTCTCTTCAATTCCAGGAAGATTAGCTTTTCTTACCTACTCTGTATCTTGCCATGAAAGGAACTCGGAAATTTTATCATCAACATCATCAATTTATTGCCTAAGAGTGACTGATTTATCTATCAAAGATGATGTTATTTCGCACAAAGGCTCAATTTGTGTCAACTTTAGACAAAAATCATTTAACTGTTGAGATAGCAGTTTGTTTATTTCAAGACCTTCAGTTATGAATTGAGCTAACTTAGGATAATCCTTAAACTTGTCCAATGCTGATTGGAAATTTTTTTCTTGTTCAATCTTTGAATTTCTCTCACTTTGCAGAATATTTTGTAGCTTTTATACCT
The DNA here is from genome assembly GCA_034641835.2 of Pinus albicaulis. Lineage (NCBI taxonomy): Eukaryota > Viridiplantae > Streptophyta > Pinopsida > Pinales > Pinaceae > Pinus > Pinus albicaulis. Next base: position 47,863,235 of record CM076579.1, read on the forward strand.
CTTGATTCAACTGCTGCTGTTTTTCCAAGGCTTGTTCATCAATCTTCTTCTTTTCAAGGATGAGATGCTCTTCTAGTTGTTTAGTTCTGAGTTCTGCATCCTGTACTCGTTGTTCCAACTGAATAATCTTTTGTTGACTTCCTGCAACCTGTTCTTCAAAAATAGCAATTTGCACATCCTTTTGTTTTACCAGTTGTGTAACTTCGGAAGCTTTATCTATAGTGGTAGCACTATAGGCACCGAAATACTGAGACAATTTGGGAGATCCTCAGATGGATCCACCTCAACATTTTTATAAACAATATTTAGAAATTTCCCCTGTGATGCCAAAAGTGCATCTTGATCCATTCTCCTCCTTTTCCTTTGTTTTATCACTACAGCCCTATGTTTGGGACTGTAGAATATATCTAAAGGAGGGATTTCTTTTATCTTTAGCATAATTTCTCCTGTGGGGTTTTCAGGAATGATTTATACATCCTCAACTTGAGAAGTGTTTTGTTGTCCTATCTGCTGGGAAAATTGTTGATATTGGCTCAACAAATGAGGAGAAACAATCAGTTCAATATCTACTTGTCCTCCTGCATTATTTTTTATATCATTCTTGGGTGCTTGTTCAGTGTTTTTACTTTCTGTGCTTCCTTTCTCAATATGTACATGGGCATCAGTACCCGTGCTCTCTTTTTCTATTTGAACTAAAGACTTCTGTGTATCTTTTTGAGCAGCTGTTTCTGTCTTGGCAGTGTCAACTTTGCTACTGTCATCCTTTTTCCCCAGAACAAGATCAAATCCTGTTACTTCTTTACCAGAAGTATTTCCTGCTTCTTTCTGTTGTGATGCTTTCTCCTGTGTGGGAGCTCTCAACTGATCAAGAGGCACTTTAAGTAACCTTTGACTTCTAAAAAACAAATTTTTTTTCATGTCCTCGGATTGCAACTTGGACTTGGCTAAATCAAAAACTTGGGATATATCATCCACGGAAACAAATAAATCATCAAAAATGTCTAGTTCATGTTCGAACCGAGCAATCGAAACAGAGGTAGTAAAATCATACGCCACTTGCCTTGGGTCGTATTGCCTTCCAGGAATTGTTGAAAGCTTAAGATAAGAAATCTTACCAACTTCTTTCTCAGCATGAGTGAAACTATTAAGAGTATAGTCACCGCACTTAAAAGGGAAGGTAGGCCACGTAAGATTTTTATTGATTTTCAAAATCCTAGACATTCCTTCTACTGTCAGTTGATAAGAAATCTCCTGAGCTAACAGCTTATCTGGAACGTATAGGGGAAGGATATGTGGCTCAAAAATACTTCCAAAAATTCTGATATAAGTAATTTTTTCTTCCCCGAACCAATCTCCAATAGAGGAAAAATAAATCTTGGCTTTATTGGAAAGTCTAGGAGGGAAATGGCCAAAAATGGTTTGGTAAATTGGAATGAGAAAACCATGGAAGACTCTGTAAACATTATGTTTGCAATGTTTCTTCCATAAGAATTTGTGATACACATGAATAGGGACATGTTCTTTTGGAGTCCATTTCCAACCTAGCATGGGGAATTCAGAATTAAAACAGAGGGCATCTAAGATATAAGCACAAAAATGGAAAGGGGTGGAATTCCTTGAATTCTTGTCTCTTTGTACTCAAGAATTCGATTGGCTATCTTATCAGAAAAAATGACAGCCCAATCCATAATTTCAGAACTAATAGCAGAATGAATTAATGGGACCATTTGAATAGAAAACCTAGCAGAGTTAGCGTTTCTGAACAACCTACACATCATCGCTACGGCATAACAATATGGAGGCGAGAGAGACTCCACAGAGTACATACCTGATGCCTCCTGCTTATGCTTCTCAGGGTTATTATTCCATTCTTTGATTGGCTCTGCCTGGTTTGGATGTTCTGCAGCATATTCCTTAAGGAAGTCTTTGTTGTAAATCTTTTGTGGGTTGGGGAGATGGTACATTGCTTTAATATCTTCTTCCCTGAATGACCCGAACACTGATCCAGAAGCAGAAACAAAAGTCCTGTTTTGAATGGTCACATTGCCAATAACCCATTTGATAACATCATAGTAGGGAAAAATGTTTTCTCGGGCAGCAACTCAGTGTAAAAATGAATTTGCCAATGCACTGAGATGATTTTCAGAGTCAGAGTCTGAATCTTCTTCATCGGGAACAGTTGCCTTAGGCACAATAACCCTAGTTTTCTCTTTTTCAATCAAATTGTATACATTCTCCCATGTCATCTTCCCCAGTCCTTGACAGGAGGTGTCTGTGACTAGCTTGAGCCTCGCCAGTTTCTCCTTGGGCGGCATGGTTAATACAGGGGCTTTTGCAACAAAAGCAGCTTTAGATTTTCTTCTTCTCTTTGACATTTCAATGTCGGGCAAATTCTCTCTAGTTCTGCGAATGAAAGGATTCGAATTTTTGTTCTGCAATTCAAATGAATGCCTTCAGCTGAAATAAAACACAACAATGAGAACAACTATCCAAAGATCTGTTTATTTAATTACCATCTAATCTCCCTGTATTTACAACATAAATGCTCTCCAAGGGGTCACATTCATGCATTGAAAAAAAAATAACTCATGATGTTTTTTTTTATTTTCAATTAATGGTAATGTACAATCGGAGATCAGCACATCATTGGAATAAATGTTAAAATTCACTTTTGATTCTTTGCGATGCAATGAATAAATATAAATGCGAAGTAACAATCGCATTGCAAGTCTTCAATGGTGCGCAAAATAATACAGAATAATTCATGCCGATTTTCCGATTGTGACAATCGCATCGCAATTTGTTTGAAAGGAAATGCGACAATGCTTTCTACCAAATCTCGATCGCATCAGAGATTTCAAATGAAATGGACTGTTTAATACTATTTCCGAAAATGCGATTGTGATTGAGCGCGATCGCATCGGAACTTTTAACGAAAGGAATGCAATGTTTAACTTTATTCCGAAACGTGATTGCGATAAATCGCATCGTATTGGTCATAGATAGAAAAATACAATACTTAACACTAATCCGAAATGCGATTGCCATTGAGCGTGATCGCATCGGAACTTTTCAAAGCAAAAACAACTCTTTAAAAGAACTTCTCCAAATTTCCGATTGCGATTATTGTTCATCTTAACATATTATTAAGTATAAAATATTTCTGATATTTTCAAATATGTTAAAAGGTCTTTTAACTCATCGGATAGGAAAGTTTTTAAGGTTTGTAAACTTTGTGAATAAAAATGTGATATGCATCCTTTTATCCATGGATATTTTATTTCTATTTAGGGAAAAAGATATATAAAAGGGGACCTATTTTTAAATGGGATTTATTCTAAAATTTTAAAATGGTGAGGGTTGTTGTACAGTACAACAGAACCATAACCCCCACACCTTCACCATCCACATTCACATTGTTTTTCATGCGAGCTTCTAGGTGGGGGCCATACAACATACTACATTTATATTTGAAATACACATATTAAATTAGGGGCACAAATCCCACCCTTGGGCACCCACCTTAGGGGAGATAATCCTTATTTTTTATTTATTGACATATACATCTTAAAGAATCCAGGATGTCCTGACTCTGGTTTCAATTTAGGGTATCAACTTTAAAGTGCCTTTCATTAGCCAATTTGTTTGCAAGTCTGTTTCTATTTCTCCTAACATGAGAGAGAATGGGAGTAACAATTCCTTCCTAGAGTGTCACTACTTTTTCTTAGCTGGTTTTGAGTCTCTAGTTGTTTGAGACTGTAGAAGGGTGGGAGCCATATCGAAGTTATCTAATCACCTGAATTATTTTTTTTGAGTCCCATAAATAAATATGAATTATTTGACCTTCAGTAGACCAGAAAATTCCTCAAAAACTAGCTAATTTTGGATTACCTTATGAGGATCCATCAAAGTTCAATTAAAACAAACCAATTGAGGGAGGGGATCAATGGTTGGGACTTGAGGAGTTGGGAGGAGACAAAGAGGCTTAAGGAACCATGGTGGATTGATGTAGATGTAATAGAGAGAGAATGTACTTTTCCATGTGATTGCAATCCCAATCCTAAGTGGTCCAGGGGGTTAGTAAAACCATTTCCATAATCTTATTAAGGATGCAATGCCATATTAAATCCAAGGAAGCTATTTTATTTTTGAATATGTGGCTATTCCTTTCCTTCCAGGTTTCCCACATAATAAATCATGGAAAAAGTTTTCATACTCTATTTATAATTGGATTGGAGAAAGGGGTGGATCTCCATTCCTCTATGATTATTAGCAAGCTACCGCTATTTTGATTTGATTGTTGGAAGATAATGGCTAGGAAATCCAATATTTCAGATGGAAACGCACATTTATTCAATATATGCTCACCAATATTTGGGTTGGCATAACTAAATTGGCATATAGAGGGCCCCTGAAATCCTTTGTTCTCAAGCTTATCCCAAGTTAATGTTTTTTTGAGAATTAGCAACCAAATAAATAGAATTACCTTGGGCTAGAGCTTAAGATTCCAAACCTTCTTCCATTTTCTTTGGGTATCATGTCCTATCACCCGAAAGGATATTATAAGCTTCCATAAGGTTGAAAGTTCTCGAAGAACCATGACCTCATTTTAAAATATCTAGTCTTGGTTGAGTATTTATTTTTCTCTTCTCCAATTCTATGGTTATTTCATCTTGTGTGCTACCTCATTTTTTCATCCAATGAGAGAAATGCTCCCATTGTTTCCATTGCCTTTGATCTTGAGAATGTCTAGTGTTTAGCTACAATGACTAAATTTCCTTGAAAAAATAATAGTTTTTTTAATATTTTGCATTTCCTCTGCTTGTCCTAGCTTGGGCCATTTGTGCCAAGAGTCTTCCCATAAAAGAGCTAAATTTCTATTTATGACTTCCCAATAGTTGTGATTTTGAATGAGATACATGTTTCTCCAAGTTGCATTCCATATATGTAAGCCTTGGATATTTACCTCCATGTATATAATTTGAGTTTCCTCTATATTTAGAGCATATTTTTCTTTTAAAACTTGAATCCATGGAGCTTTTGGATTCTATAACCATCTCCACTAGGTTTTTTCTTTGAGGCTGTGGCTGAGAATTTTTGAGTCCCTCAAGCCCAATCCACCAAGAAATCCGGGTTTGTAGATATTATCCAAAGTAACTAGGGCCCATTTTCTTTGTTCAATTGCTCCTCCCAAGGGAAAGGTTATTTGGATGTTCCTCATTTTCTGCAAAATGAATTTGGGGGAAACCAATGTTGAGAGAAGATAAAGGGAAGAGCTTGCAAGACAAACTTTGAAAGAATCAATCTACTCGCAAGGTTGAAAAATTGAAAAGTCAACAAGAGTTTTTTTTGTTTCAAAATTTAAGAAAAAAATTTCCCATGCTTTTTTCCATAAAGGGTTTTCCATGGAAGGGGCACCAAGATATTTGGATGGAAAGGGAATCCTTTGAGTACTTCAGTTAAATTGATGGAGGTTCCAGAAGCTTCAGAGAAGTTATTAAGTATTGTATTAAAGGAAATGGATTATCTAATAGTGAAAAAGCCCATGGGGAGTGTACATCTATAAATTGTTGATGAGTAGAGAGAGAATCCGAGATTCTGATATTGACCCCTTTCATAATACCTTTCTAAACATCAAATTTTATGGCTCATCGAAATCCCTTTTCCATTAGAAGACATAGATAAGAGAAATATGGTCCATTTTCCTAATACATCTAGAAGGGGAAAAGGGGGTCGAAGGGAGTCCATTTACAAGAATGGAAAAGCAAGCCTTTGAAACAAGTGCCATGACCCAACGAATCCAAGCTTCATCAAAAACAAAATATTTGAGCATATGAAAGATGAATTACCAGCTAAGTCGGTAAAAATCTTTAGATGTGTCCAATTTAATGAGCATTCTAGAGGTTTTCAAGGATTTAAGTGAGCAAATATGTTCATGAGCCAAAATAATGTTGTCTAGAAATTGCTGACCTTCAACATGGCCAATATGTTCAGGAGAGATGAGAGTTGGAAGGACATGTTTGATTTGAATAACAACCACTTTATAAATTGTTTTATTGACAAAATTATAGAGTGCAATGTGATGAATATCAGAATGAGATTCAAAACGAACACCTTTGGGGATGAGAGAGATAACAATTTCATTCAAGGTTGAAAGGATAGAAGAGGAAGTCCTAGAATCTTCCACTAGTGTCCAGATTTCTTCTCCTATGATTTTACAGCACTCTTAAAAAAACCATTAGTGAAACCATCTCGAAGATCTATTCCTGGGTATTCCCATAACTAATTCATCTACTTATATCATGGAAATATCCCTCGATAAATTTACTTTTCTCTATGATGACTAACTGTGGAATATGCTTTGTTATGTTTCATTTTGCAGGCCTGTGATCCATAATTAGTACTGACAATATATCCTTTAAATGATCCACTAACTCTTGTGTCATCTCCTCATGATCTTCAAGCTTCTAATTTTGAGAGTTTCTAATACTCATGCTATTGTCGTGCTGCTGATTTTGAATCATGGATCTTTGAAAGAATTTTGTGTTATTCTCACCTTCTTTAAGCCATTGGAATCTTGACTTTTTTCTGCATAAAATATCTTCCTGCTTAAGATGATCTTCTAATTAGAGTTGAATGATAGCTTCTATGTGTTTTATTTTTTCCATTCTTCCTTCCTCACAAATAATTTGTTGTAGTGATTCCATCTCTTTTTTCCAATCTCTTCTTTTCATCATGAATGTTGTTGAATTCCTTGATATTAAACTCCTTTAGCTTAATTTTGAGATATCTTAGCATGTTTTGGAAGTGATACATAATGGTGTCTTCATAGCTCTTTGATTCTTTGGACCAAGCTTAAATGTTTCTTAGGAAAGAGGGGTGTCTTAACAAGAAGGATTCAAATTTAAAGGGTTTGTGTTTCACACTCCCTTTCCAATCTAGCATAAGTTTGATCATTCAATGGTCTAACCCTTTACATCACAAATAGAAGCTTCAAAGGTGATTACAATTAAGAAAAGTGATTGAGAGATATGGAATTGATCCAAATGAGAAGATATTTGTGAGGATACCCCCATTTTATTGTTCCAATTAAAGATGATATCATTTGCTTCCATGTCTCTCAACTTATTTGACCTTGACTAGACCTACAAAATCCTCCAAAACAATCCAATCTTAAATTACCTTTTGAGGCTCCAACAAAGTTCAATTTTAAAAAACCAATCGGGAGGGAGGACCAATAGAGGGCCCTTGAAAGCCTTTTTTCTCAAACTTATCACAAGTTGATGTTTTGTTGAGCATCAGTTACCAAAGAAATAGAATTACCTTGGGCCAGAGCTTAAGATTCCAAAGCTTCTTCCATTTTCTATGGGAATCCTATCTTATCATACCTGAAAGGATGCTATAAGCTTCCTCAAGGTTGAAAGTTCCTAAAGAACTTTAACCCATCCTAAAATATCTAGTCTTGGAGAGTGTTTGAAGGCTTGTGTGGTAAATTTTCTCATCGATATTTCGGGCTAAGTATCACTACCCATCATCAGAAGATCAACGAAAGAATCTTGATTTTATTTAGCTGACTAAAATATGTAGATAAATAATAATTAATCTAGAAACGTTAAAGTTGTTATGTCAATATTTTTGAATAAAAGAGAGGTTAATTAAAAATGATTAAAAATGCAGTAATAATTAAATAATGTAATAACAATTAAGATAGTGTAATTAATGTAATAATAATTAAAATAATGAAAAAATAATGTAATTAAAATAGATAAATAATAATTAATCAATAAATGTTAAAGATGTTATGTCGGCTCATTTGAATAAAAGAAAGGTCATTTCAAAATGATTAATAATGTAGTTGAGAAAATGTAGTAATAATTAAAATAATTAAAATAATAATTAATGTAATTAATGTAATAATAATTAAAATAATGTAATTAAAATGATGTAATTAAATTATATTAGTAATAATGTAGATAATTATAGTTAATTAAAATTTATTAGTAATAATGTGGTTAATAATGGGGGACCAAGACTTGCTAAGTTTCCATCCATCATCACAATTAAAGTTGTTAGGGTTTTTTCTATCTCTAAGGCCTCTCTAATTTTTCTTTTAGAATAATGATCAATAGAAGCGATAACTTTGGCATTCTCTCGGAATATGTGGTGTTTGGTTACTTTTGAGCGTTCAACTAATGCATATTTCTTAGATCAGTCATAAATGATATCAACACAATGTATATTCCCTAAGCCGAACATGGATCGAGTGACCAATTTCTACATTGTAAACTTTTCCACGTCCACAAGGGGTTTAGTAACCTTTGTTTCTTTTAGGATCAACTTGGTCTTTAAAATGGTCTAGTATTTTTTGTAAGGTGTTAGGAGGAGATAAGGCAACCCTAATTTGTTTTTTGTTGAGATTGTTGGTTATCTTGTCGGTAGTGCCCTTGATATATAGAAGTTTGATAGAATTTATGAAGTCCTTCTCATCTTTTTTTTGCTTATTGTTATTTAGAGAATTTTTTTATAGTATTCTTAATTAGCTTTTCGTTGTACCCATGATATTTGAATACTCGTGTAATATGTTCAAGTTCATTATTTAAATGATCATTGTCACATATTCTCTTAGCTCTAATAGCAAGGGTGTTTATTACGCTTATTTTTTGCCAGAGGTGATTGTGAGAGTCTTCTTGAATATATTTATCAATGTCGGTTTTCTTATGATATACCTTATGAGCTAACCCGCCATGTTTCTTTTTGGAGAGAAGGATGCCAAGGAAAGGTAGTTCCCCATTTTCTTCCAATTCCATGGTGAATTTAATGTAGTTCATTTGGTTATTCATGTGGTTCAAGAATTCCAAAAGTTTTTCTCTGCCATGAGGCCAAATGAAATGAGTGTCATCCACAAATATTTTCTACTGTATAGTTCTAATGTATAGGCTTTAGAGGAAAACAGTTTATGGCTTTCTCTTCAAAGGATTCTATGAAAATATTTGCAACCACTGGGGAGAGCAGAGATCCCACAGCGATGCCATCGATTTTCTCTTAAATGTCCTCTCTATAACAAAAATAGGTGGACTTCCAACATATCCTTACAAGGTAAGCAATTTTATCATCACTTAGTTTTCTTATGATTTTTATAGCTTCTTCTACGGAAAGCCTAGTATATAATTGTGTTACATCAAAGCTTACTTAGTTTTCTTATGATTTTTATAGCTTCTTCTACGGAAAGCCTAGTATATAATTGTGTTACATCAAAGCTTACAAGAAGATCAGACTCTTTTACGAGGGTAAATTTTAAATTAGCTATGAAGCGTATAAAGTTTTTGATGAAGGATTGTATTTTTCCAACACGGCATTTGAGTTTTTCTGCTAGAATTTTAGCTAAACCATATGAGGGAGAACCTAATGAAGGAGAACCTATTGTATTGGAAATAGGCCCAAGAGGAAATCTGTGAGGTAAGATAGCGTTTTTAGGAATGATCTTTTTTATGTTGTCATCCAAAGACGAGTTTTTTTATAGATTTCGTAATATCCTTTATCATCTTGTTGCTCAGATATTTGGTAATTTTTCTGTAGATGCCACTTGTTGTAAAATGTTCCATCATTTTTTTTTTTTAATGTATTCTTGAGTGCCCATGATCATGGTGGAATTTCCTTTGTCTGCGTTTAATATCATAATTTGTTTATTCCTTTTGAGTTCCTTGAGAGCAGTCGATTCCTCCCTGTTGGTGGTTTAGCTTTTTGCCGAATCAGTGCACAATCTTGTCTAATCTCTTCAGTTGTTGATTCCGAGAGAGAGGTGATCGCATCTTCCACCTAGCCGTTAATGTCTTCGTGTGGAATTTTTGTGGGAGCAACAAAAAAATTTAATACCTTCAGACCATCTCGGGTAGAGCGTTCGGGAACTTACCACTCTCGGGCAGTGACCAGAAATAATTCCTCCTATTCATCTTTCCCAGACAAAGTGGAAGAAAGTCAGGGCCGGCTTACTCAGTTCGATTTTTGACAGATTAATGACAATTGACTTGTCATAGCATGAAGGTGGAGCGTATTTATTTTTAAGGGTTTCAGTTTTTTCGTGTGTCTTTTAGTGGGATCATCAAATATTTTGTTGGCCTTTAATGTAATGCATGCTAGAATGTTCATCCAAATGTCAAATCTTATGTTGTTAGCCAGATTGATATGCAATTTTATACAGTGAGCAAAATTTTTATATCTAGTTTTGGTTGGGTATTTGTTTTTATGTTCTCCAATTCTCTAGTTATTTCATCTTGAGTGTGTTACCTTGTTTTTTTTTCATTTGATAAGAGAAATGTTCCCATGGCTTTCATTGTCTTTGATCCCGAGAGCGAGTCCAGTATTGAGCTACAGTGACTTTGCCTTCATAGATTAATTGTTTTTTTTTTTTAATATTTTGCATTTTCTTTACTTAGCCTAGCTTGGGCCATTGGTGCCAAGAATCTTCTCAAAAAAGAGATAAATTTCTATTTTTGACTTCCCAAACGCTGTTATTTTAATTGAGATACATGCTTCTCCAAGCTGCATTCCATAGATCTAAACCTTTGATACTTCCCTCCATGTGTAGAAGTTGAGTTTTTTCAATATTCAGAGCATATTTTTCTTTTTCAAGTTTGAATCCATGAAGCTTTTGGATTCTATAACCATCTCCACTAGGTTTTTTCTCTAAGGATGTGCATGAGACTTTATGGGTCCCTCAAGTCCAATCCACCAAGAAATTTTTGTGTGCAGATATTATCGCAAGCCACTAGGGCCCATTTTCTTTGCCGAATTTCTCCTCCCTAGAGAAAGGGTCTTTGCATATTCTTGATTTTCTAAAAAATGAATTTGGGGGCAACCAATGCTAAGAGAAGATAGAGGGAACAAGCTTGCAAGACCTATTTTCCATGTCATAGAATAGTCAGTCCTAGAATATTTCATCTGTCTCTAGATGTCTTCTCTAATGATTTTCCAACACTCTTAAAAAAAATCGTTGGTGAAACCATACTAACAATTTATTCTTGGGCATTCCCATAGTCGCTTCTTCTAGTCCTGCCATGGAAATCTCCCTTGATAACATTGTGTTTTCCTCTCGACTGACTAACTTTGGAATATGATTTTTTTATTTTTCATAAGTTAGGACTTTGATCCCTAATTAGTTTTGACAATATATCCTTTAAATGATCCACTAAATTCTAAGTTATCTCCGCATAGTATTCAAGCTTTTGATTTTGAGAGTTTCTAATACTCACAATTATGTTGTGTTGTCGATTCTGTATCATGGAGATTTTAAAGACTTTGGTGTTCCTCTCACCTTCTATAAGCCATTGGATTTTTTAATTTTCTCTCCACAAAATCTCTTCCTGCTTAAGATTCTCTTCCAATTAGAGTTGAATGATAATTTCTATGTGATTTAATTCTTATGTTCTCCCTTCCTCACTCATAATTTGTTGTAGTGATTCCATATCTTTTTCCAAACTCTCTTTTCCTCATTAATGTTGTTGAATTCCTTAATATTTCACTCCTTTAGCTCCATTTTGAGATATTTTAGCCCATTTTGGAAGTGATACATAATGGTGCCCTCATATCTCTCTGGTTATTTGCACAAATCTTCAATGTTTATTAAGAAATATGGGTGTCTTGACTAGAATGATTCAAATACGAAGGGTTTGTGTTTCATACTCCCTTTCTAATCTAACATAAGTTTGATCAACCAATGGGCTGACTCATTACATTATAGAATAGAAGCTTCAAAGTTGACAAGGAATTGGTCCAAACAAGAAGAGATTTGTGGCAATACCCCCATTTCATTGTTCCAAGTAAAGATGATATTATTTTCTTCTATGTCTACCAACTTATTTGACCTTGACCATACCTAAAAACTCATCCAAAACTGGCCAGTCTTAGATTACCTTTTGAGGCTCCATCAATCTTTAGTTTTAAAAAACCAATCGGGGGAGGGGACCAATGGTTGGGACTTGAGGAGTTGGGAATATAGAAATATGCTTAAGCAGTGAAGGATTGATGTATATTTAGTAGAGAGATAATGCACATTTCCTAGTGATTGCAACCCAAATCTTGAGTGGTCCAGGTGGTTAGTAAAATTGTTTCCCTGATCTTATTAGGGATGGAATGCCATATTAAATCAAAGGAATATATTTTATTTTTGAAGATTCATTGATTCCTTTCTCTCCAATTTTCCCACATAATAAATGATGGGCCTATAAATTAGACATAAAATAAGGCCCATCTAACCTTTCTTAGACTCATCTAGCTTCCTTATGCACATGAAAATATATATTAAATCTCTCCTTCTATACTTAATAATGTTTTCTTATGCTTTAATATTTTCTTAGGAAGGTTTAAAGGTAATTGCATATTTGTGCCTAATATTGGTTATTTTTGTAGAATATTGTGAGAATATTGGGCAGATTATGCAGATTTGGAGAAGGAGATAATTTAGGGACTTTCTCCTTTGTTTCTTTTAGGATCAACTTGGTCTTTAAAATGGTCTAACATTTTTTGTAAGGTGTTAGGAGGAGATAAGGCAACCCTAATTTGTCTTTTGTTGAGATTGTTGGTTATCTTGTCGGTAGTGCCCTTGATATATGGAAGTTTGATAGAATTTATGAAGTCCTTCTCATCTTTTTTTTCTTATTGTTATTTAGAGAATTTTTTTATAGTATTCTTAATTAGCTTTTCATTGTACCCATGATATTTGAATACCCATGTAATATGTTCAAGTTCATTATTTAAGTGATCATTGTCACATATTCTCTTAGCTCTAATAGCAAGGGTGTTTATTACACTTCTTTTTTGGCCGGGGTGATTGTGAGAGTCTTCTTGAATATATTTATTAGTTTGGTTTTTCTTATGATATACCTTATGAGCTAACCCACCATCTTTCCTTTTGGAGAAAAGGATGCCAAGGAATGGTATTTTCCCATTTTCTTCCAATTCCATGGTGAATTTAATGTAGTTCATTTGGTTATTCATGTGGTTCAAGAATTCCAAAAGCTTTTCTCTACCATGAGGCCAAATGAAATGAGTGTCATCCACAAATATTTTCTAGTGTATAGGCTTTAGAGGAAAATAGTTTATGGCTTTCTCTTCAAAGGATTCTATGAAAATATTTGCAACCACTGGGGAGAGTAGAGATGCCATAGCGATGCCATCGATTTTCTCATAAATATCCCCTCTATAACTAAAATAAGTGGACTTCAAGCATATCCTTACAAGGTAAGCAATTTCATCATCACTTAGTTTTCTTATGATTTTTATAGCTTCTTCTACGAAAAGCCTCGTATATAATTGTGTTACATCAAAGCTTACAAGAAGATCAAACTCTTTTACAAAGGTAAATTTTAAATTAGCCATGAAGTGTATAAAGTCTTTGATGAAAGATTTTATTTTTCCAACACGACATTTGAGTTTTTCTGCTAGAATTTTAGCTAAACCATATGAGGGAGAACCTATTGTATTGGAAATAAGCCTAAGAGGAAATCTGTGAGGTAAGATAGCGTTCTTCGGAATGCTTTTCTTTTTTATGTTGTCATCCAAAGACAAGTTTTGTATAGATTGCGTAATATCCTTTATCAGCTTTTTGCTCATATATTTGGTAATTTTTATGTAGATGCCACTTTTTGCAAAATGTTCCATCATTTTTTTTTTAATGTATGCTTGAATGCCCATGATCACGGTGGAATTTCCTTTGTCTGCATTTAATATCATAATTTGTTTATTCCTTTTGAGTTCCTTGAGAGCAATCGATTCCTCCTTGTTGGTGGTTTAGCAAATTTATACATGAGATAGTCTCAAGATAGGAAATCTATCTTGGACACACAATAATGTAGTTGAGAGAATATCTCAACCTCACACTAAACTAGGAACTAACCTATAAGATAGGAATAGACTCTATACATAGAGAGAATCACAAACAGAAGACAAGTAGGAATTACATATTCCAACACTCCCCCTTAATGACTACTTGTCTCAATATCTATCTACAAAATCTACAACTGGTTCTATTTGATAATTCATGTTGTTGTCGATGTCCATATAAAGGAAAAACCATCTACCGAAATGCATGGGTTCCAACCGCTGCAACCACTAGTTTACTAGGAAGTCCTTCACATACATGGTTCATCCAACCTCTCGATTAACTCCTCCTTGATATAAAATTTCACCGTATGGAGTCTAAAACTAATATGGCCCACCCAAGTGTATCCATCCTGCATGACACACTCTTCCAGGGTGTTAAAACTCTCTGACATAGGGAACATATAACAAAGGGGTATGCATGCCTCTCTGGATCTTACATCATGTACAAACAATAAATGACATGTAGATTTGCTTCTAATTACAAACTGTGACTCATACTCTACCATAGTCATGAGTCTATTCCAAGAAACTCACACAAAACAAACTCTCACAAACTTGATTGTCCATCCTCCTTTGTCGCTCACCATACCATTCACCTCCACAAACACCGCACTATTCATATGCTGGAACACACCATTACTTTGGCTTTGTACTTTTGAGTCTTTGGCATCTTCATTTTACTTTGGCAAGCTGGTCTTGGTATCCATGTTTTACCTGTCATCAATTAGAGTTACGAATTCTAACAGAATGACATCATATTGAGGTCGCAAATCTCAATATTTATACAAATTTCCAAGACTTGTCCACATTTACCCATACCAAATAAAAACAATACCAAATGACAATATAAGCACAAGTGATAACCATGACAGTAATACAATATCTATGAATAAAAAAAAAAAAAAATTGGCATGAAAATTTTCAACACATGGCCACGCCATTCACTGCTGCGGACAGATTGCCCCGAATTTCAGTTCACCAGAACACTGCCCACACTGTTTTTGTGAGCCGATCCAAGATCATACACTGCATGTTGTCTTCGATCTGATCCCTACCAGATCACTGAAAATTGATCGCTCCACGTTGCTTCATCAACATGCATGAGCAACACCCTTTCACCTGCTTGCTAGTTCACATTTTGACAAGTAGAAATTCACCTCCATCGCTCAGGCACTCAGCCTTGAGGAGATACAATGTAGCCACCAAGGCTCAACTCAGCCACCAAGGCTTATCACAGCTACAAAGGCTCAACACAACCACGAAGGGCTCAACACAGCCGCAAAGGCTCAACTCAGCCATGAAGGCTTATCACAGCGACAAAGGCTTATCACCACCACGAAGGCTCTCCAGCCACCCAGGCTTATCATCACCACGAAGGCTCTCTAGCCACCCAGGCTTATCACCACCATGAAGGCTCTCTAGCCTCAAAGGATTATCACCGCCACGAAGGCTCCTGTATGTGGTTTTCGGTTCACCACAAACCATCACTTTACAGTGACAAAAGATGGTTTTCGGCTAACCATAAACCTATACTTACAAGGTGGTTTTGAGATTACCACGAACTTTACACATGCCTTCACAAGGTATACATTCCATACTTCAACGTTTGGAGTTTCCGGGTACACATAATGACCACTACAACAACATGCTAGGGAGTCTATTCCACAAATCCACACTAACTCAAACAAACATCTACTTTGTTATCCATCATAATAGTTGTTGCTGCTTCATTGCCTCCTCTTTCATTGCTCACATCTTGGGCATCCTTGTCTTTATCAAATAAATTCTTGGAACTCCATGCTCAACCTGTCATTTTTTAGAGCCGCGAATTCTAACAAAATAACTTTACCTACATTGAGTTAGCTAGGCTCAATAAGGCTCAATAACTTTAAACATGATTCCAAGAAACTAAATAAAAACATAAACTCTTCAAATTAATTTCTTTGTCTCTGCCCGAAAATGATTATTTCCCAACCATAACAGCAACCATTTAGAGTCAGGATCACTACTTTTTCTACGAAATGCCAGGTTTGTGCCTAGCTTCCTCTGCCATCAAGGTAACCGCCATCGCTGCCCTGCCTTTGACACAACCAAGCATTTTTTTTTTGTTTCCTTCACTATCCATTGCAGAGTGGATTGTCAGCCGTCCAACAGTAACACATTCGCTCAAATCCCACTCGGCTCATCAAGGCATACATGACACCAACAACACTAACATTGAGAGATCCTCGAACCTCGCTGCATGGCACCAACGAACGCAAACTTCACAGCAGATACGGGGATTCACGCCTCCTCAACCAGGGTCCACCCTCACTCGCACTGCCCAGCTCCACACATAGGCAGCAGCAGTCATGAACAGATATGCAGCAAAAAAAACATAGCAACCATCCGTTGTGCATCCCAACAGGTTCACGTCAGGTTCACCAAAGAAATTCATGACACCTGTAGAAATTCACGACGCCTTCTCTCGATCCACCGAGAAAGAGACGCCCACATACGCCTCCACTGCGCACGAGGTCCCCAAGCTCGGTCTCCACGCTGCTCAAACTCCTCACAGGCTTTCTACTGAATCTCAATGTTTATACAGGCTTTCTCACCAATCATCAATACCAACTCCACTCCATGGCATCTCTCGAATCACAACACTGGGCTCTTTTTCATAGCGCTCAGCCACCACAATCGTATGGTTTATGCAAGTGTACAGGGAATTGCAGTCATGAGAATGTGTTTCCGCATGGTGTTATAGACATTGATTTGCCCAACCAAAAAATTATTGACATAGTCTTCTTAACAAACAAATAATGGATTAGAATTCACTGCAAATTTTGAATTGCAGCCATGAAAATTATTGACATAGTGGCCTTAACAAGAGATTAAATTCACTGCAATCTAGAATACAAGTGCAGTCAACTCAAGAGCATAATACCCAGAGTTATGAAAGGAGGCGTTGTCCTTTTTAATTTGCAAATCGAAAATCTGGTAAATACATGGTCTCATCAATAGGGTCTTACTCAGTTGAGTGATGAACACCACGCGGTGACCTCCGGTTGATGAATCACAATCTAAGCCAAGCAACCCGCAGGCCTCCGGGACAAAGATGAATGTGTAGCTCCTTCATATATTGGGACAACGACAACTATGCTCTCCTACCGTCCACGCCATTCCATCCTCAAATTTATCCCAGTCATCATCCCACTCAACTACCTTATGGTTTGCAACCTGGTATTTTCATTATCTGTGACAACAACAGCTCCTAAAATGCTTCAGTTTAAGAGCTACAAGCCGCACTCTGCCTGGTGCTGTTTGCAGCAACATCGACCCCATAATTTCCTGCCAACACCACAACAGCAACTTCAACAGATTTCTCCCTGCCACAAACCACGCAGCACACCAACCTTTGGCTTTTCTCCTCAATCAGAAGTTTCACGGTGCTCTCCACATTCGTCCTCTGCAACTCTGCGTCGGCAACCCTGCAACAACACACCCTTGCCAAACAAATGGACAACCAAAAAATAAACTACAAACAAAATTCTCTATTTGTTATTTCCCCTAGCCCACAAGGGGCCGAGGCCCAGTCTCTTATAGCTCTGATACCAAAATCAAATATCAATATGCAAACTATATTAATTAATCAATCTGATTACACACATTTATACATGAGATAGTCTCAAGATAGGAAATATATCTTGGACGCACAATAATGTAGTTGAGAGAATATCTCAACCTCACACTAAACTAGGAACTAACCTATAAGATAGGAACAGACTCTATAAATAGAGAGAATCACAAACAAAAGACAAGTAGGAATTACATATTCCAACATTTTTGACAATATTGTCTAATCTCTTCAGTTGTTGATTCTGAGAGAGAGGTGATCGCATATTCCACCTAGCCGTTAATGTCTTCGTGTGGAATTTTTTTGGGAGCAACAAAAGAATTTAATCCCTGATTTAATACCTTTAGACCATCTCAGGTAGAGCGTTCAGGAGCTTACCACTCTTGGGCAGTGACCAGAAATAATTCCTCCTATTCATATTTCCCAGACAAAGTGGAAGAAAAAACTCAAGGCCGCCTTACTCAATTCGATTTTTGAGAGATTAATGACAATTCACTTGTCATAGCATGTAGGTGGATCGTATTTATTTTTAAGGGTTTCAGTTTTTTCGTTTGTCTTTTAGAGGGATCATAAAATATTTTGTTGGCCTTTAATGTAATGCATGTTAGAATGTTCATCCAAATGTCAAATCTTATGTTAGGCAGATTGATATGCAATTTTATACCGTGAGAAATTTTTTTATATCTAGTTTTGGTTGGGTATTTATTTTTTCTGTTCTCCAATTCTCTAGTTATTTCATCATGAGTGTGTTACCTTGTTTTTTTCATTTGATAAGAGAAATGTTCCGATGGCTTCCATTGTATTTGATCCCGAGAGCGAGTCCAGTATTGAGCTACAGTGACTTTGCCTTGATAGATTAATTTTTTTTTTTAATGTTTTGCATTTTCCTTACTTAGTTTAGCTTGGGCCATTAGTGCCAAGAATCTTCTCAAAAAAGAGTTAAATTTCTATTTTTTACTTCCCAAACGTTGTTATTTTAATTGAGATACATGTTTCTCCAAGCTGCATTCCATAGATCTAAAACTTTGATACTTCCCTGCATGTGTATAAGTTGAGTTTTTTCAATATTCAGAGCATATTTTTCTTTTTCAAACTTGAATCCATGAAGCTTTTGGATTCTATAACCATCTCCACTAGGTTTTTTCTCTAAGGATGTGCATGAGAATTTATGGGTCGCTCAAGTCCAATCCACCAAGAAATTTGTGTGTGCAGATATTATCCCAAGCCACTAGGGCCCATTTTCTTTGCTGAATTGCTCCTCCCTAGAGAAAGGGTCTTTGCATATTCTTGATTTTCTACAAAATGAATTTGGGGGCAACCAATGCTAAGAGAAGATAGAGGGAATAAGCTTGCAAGACCTATTTTCCATGTCATAGAATAGTAAGTCCTAGAATATTTCATCTGTCTCTAGATGTCTTCTCTAATGATTTTCCAACACTCTTAAAAAAAATCATTGGTGAAACCATACTAACAATTTATTCTTGGGCATTCCCATGGTCGCTTCTTCTAGTCCTGCCATGGAAATCTTCCTTGATAACATTGTGTTTTCCTTTCGACTGACTAACTTTGGAATATGATTTTTTATTTTTCATATGTTAGGACTTTGATCCCTAATTAGTTTTGACAATATATCCTTTAAATGATCCACTAAATCCTAAGTTATCTCCGCATAGTATTCAAGCTTTTGATTTTGAGAGTTTCTGATACTCACAATTATGTTGTGTTGTCGATTTTGTATCATGGAGATTTTAAAGACTTTGGTGTTCCTCTCACCTTCTTTAAGCCATTGGATTCTTGAATTTTCTCTCCATAAAATCTTTTCCTGCTTAAGATTCTCTTCCAACTAGATTTGAATGATAATTTCTATGTGATTTAATTCTTATGTTCTCCCTTCCTCACTCATAATTTGTTGTAGTGATTCCATCTCTTTTTCCTCATTAATGTTGTTGAATTCCTTAATATTTCACTCCTTTAGCTTCATTTTGAGATATTTCAGCCCATTTTGGAAGTGATACATAATGGTGCCCTCATATCTCTCTGATTATTTGCACAAATATTCAATGTTTCTTAAGAAATATTGGTGTATTAACTAGAATGATTCAAATACAAAGGGTTTGTGTTTCATACTCCCTTTCTAATCTAACATAAGTTTGATCAACCAATGGGCTGACTCATTACATTATAGAATAGAAGATTCAAATTTGACAAGGAATTGGTCCAAACAAGAAGAGATTTGTGGCAATACCCCCATTTCATTGTTCCAAGTAAAGATGATATTATTTTCTTCCATGTTTGCCAACTTATTTGACCTTGACTATACTTAAAAACTCATCCAAAACTGGCCAGTCTTAGATTAACTTTTGAGGCTCCATCAATATTTAGTTTTAAAAAACCAATCGGGGGAGGGGACCAATGGTTGGGACTTGAGGAGTTGGGAATACAAAAATTTGCTTAAGCAATGAAGGATTGATGTATATTTAATAGAGAGATAATGCACATTTCCTAGTGATTGCAATCCCAATCTTGAGTGGTCTAGGTGGTTAGTAAAATTGTTTCCCTGATCTTATTAAGGATGGAATGCCATATTAAATCTAAGGAAGATATTTTATTTTTGAAGATTCATTGATTCCTTTCTCTCCAATTTTCCCACATAATAAATGACGGGCCTCTAAATTAGACATAAAATAAGGCCCATCTAACCTTTCTTAGACTCATCTACTCTACTTATGCACATTAAAATATATATTAAATCTCTCCTTCTGCACTTAATAATGTTTTCTTATGCTTTAATATTTTCTTAGGAAGGTTTAAAGGTAATTGCATATTTGTGCCTAATATTGGTTATTTTTGTAGAATATTGTGAGAATATTGGGCAGATTATGCAGATTTGGAGAAGGAGATAATTTAGGGACTTGCTCCCTACCACTGAAAGATCAAGATTGAAGAATAAATGAGCACAATGTATAGAAATTATGGATAAATCTTGGAGAAATTCAAGGGATTTGTCCACCCTCCTTAACTATCAAAGGAAGCCAAGCAAATTGAAGATGAAGTGCACTCAATCTCTGTTTACTTGGAGTCAAGTGGACTCAATCACCCCAAATATTCTCTCCAACAATTCGAGTTCTAGAGGCAGCCAAGTAACTCAATCTATGGTTACTTGGAGTCAAGTGGACTCAATCACCCCAAAGATTCTCCCCAAAAATTCAAGTTCCAGAGGCAGCCAAGCAACTCAATCTTTGTTTACTTGGAGTCAAGTGGACTCAATCACTATTTCTTAGGGAGCTGTTGGTAGCTACCCTATAGAATAAATAGAGAAAAGCTAGAGCAAGGAAGGGGTGATTCGATTCCATTCAGAAATTTTGCTGCATGCTATTATAATTTTTCTATTTAAGACCTTTGGGATATAATAAGACTGTATTTTTTGTAATGCAATGAGTAGGCAGATGTTGTTTTACTGATCTAGTTTCAGGGAGCGAGGCTCGTGGATTAGGGCCCAATCCATGTGCCTCAGCTTCTCTGTTGTTTTTGTTATTTCCTTTCTGTCATTTAGCTAGTTTTGTTTCTATTAATTAGCTACTTTTGTTTCTGTCATTTAGTTAATATTGCTTTTGATAGTTTCAAGTTGTTGTTTCACATTGCTGCTATAGGTTTTCATTTTCTTATGAGAGTAATAGAGTAGACGAAAAATCCAAAAATTTTGGTCAAGCCTTTCCCTCTCATCTTTGTCAATAGAGTTCGAGCAGGGTTAACCTTCCCACATGCCAAAAAAATGCTTTCTGTTCATTTTTTTTATCACGCATTTCGTCTATTTTTCCGTGCATGAATCTGCAAGTTTGTTTGCATAAATTAGTATTAAAGTTCCGAGGAAGTTCTCCAGCATCTCCCGCTTCATTTCCCATCTCCCTTCCATCTCTGCTGTTACGCTTCTATTCCCTTCTATTTCACTTATCGCAACTGCCACACCCTTTTATTACCAAAAACACTTCAAAATGGCTAAGTCTGCATTCTATTCCTTCTTTTTCACGTTTTACGGCTATCACAACCATTTTGACGAAAAAAACACTTCAAAACGATCAAATTTTGACCTCCACCTTTCCTCCTCGAAATCCCCGCTACCGTACTTCGCTCATCGCAGATCAGAGATCACAACCTTTTCCCTTTTCGCAATCGCGCTGCGCATGTCGCACCTTTTCCTTTTTCCCTTACGACTTATCGCAATTCCCGTATTGCACTTCGCATGTCGCACCTTTTTCCTTTTTATTTAAAACTTACCACTCCTTTTCACCGATTGCAATAACTCCGCCTCATTGCACATTGCACTTCGTATTGTTTTCATTTTTCTTTTAAGACTTACCGCTCCTATCTGTTGATTGCGATATTGCGATCGCACTCCATCGCTTGTCCCACCTCCATGTCACCCATCACATTTCACAACCTTTTCCCCTTTTCCTTTAAGACTTACCACTCCTGTCTGCCAATTGCGATATTGCGATATCACATATCGCAGATCGCAACCTTTATCCCATCACAAATCACATTTTGCAATCTTTGTTCACTCCTTGTTAACACTTACCGCTTCGGTATGTCGATTGCGATATTGCGATATCACATATCACAGATCACAACCTTTTCCATTTTCACAAATCGCATTTCGCTCCCGCTCCCAAACTGTACTCTCGCTTCTCCACCATCACACTTTTCAAATAATTCCACACCAATTAATTTTTGCAATATTATAAGCTTTAATAAAGTCCAAACCCCTCTTTCCACTTCTAAGCCTGGTTTCATGTGTTTATCCCTCCATTAGCATCTTTAGCCCATTTTCCTCCAAAATGTAAGCAAACCCTCTTCAAATTAGAATTAGGTCATGAATAGCTGCATCGATAGGAGCATGATAGTTAGAGCAAGGTGTGTTTAGCCGATTGTCCAAGTTAAGTGAAATTTAAATTAGTTTCATTTTTTCCATTTCCTTTCTGCAAATTAAATTAATTTAATTTCTGCCATTTATTTTCAACAATTTAGATTAGTTTCCTTTCTGCCATTTCTTTTCAGCAAGATAAATTAGTTTCCTTCCTTTCATTTCTTTTCAGCAATTTAATTTAGTCTCTTTCTGTCATTTCCTTTCTGCAATTTATTTTAGTCTCATTGAAGTGTGACAGACTTCACTGAGAACCTCTAGAAGTAGCACCCTTTCGTAGAGCAGAAGAGGATGACATGAATAGAATGCATCTGCTGTGTATATAGCACTGTCACCTCCAATTTTGTGCGAACCTCGGGTTGATAAAGTAAAGTAGGGCAACCCCTAGGAGTTGTAGCACTCTTGGTGCAATACCAGGGCTCACCACTTTTTGGCGCCGTTATCGGGGAGGTGTCTAGTAGATGCTTTGATTATGTTTTAGCATTATTTCATGCTTCCCTTTTTCATGTTGTTTCCAAAATATTGAAAAATACAAAAAAATCTGACTTTCATGCCTCATAAGAGTAGGGATACTCAGAATTTTTTTAAAATACTTCTCCAATACCACCATCCACCCCCCCCCCCCCCCCAACTTGACCACGTGGTGCAGTAAGAACCACATCACCATACACTTTTGAAGGATGAAGAGATGGATGGATATGATAACAATGAAGAAGATCTTATTGGATTTCTCATTCAAGATATGGATATCAGTGTACATATGAAGAACATCCCTCCATCTTTCCTTCCCAACATCCATGGTATGAGGATAGAGGATCTGGAAACATTTCTCTTTGAATTTGAGATACTTTGTAGATCTTATGACTACTTATTACACATTCAAAAATTGAGATTGTTTCCTACAACATTGAAGGATAGAGCACTTAAATGGTTCATGAGTCTAGGTACTAATTCAATAATATCATGGAATGATATGCAAAATATATTTCTAGAAAAATATAAAGTTCGTGATCTTACAGAAGAAACTTTTAGAATGAACCAAGAAGAGGATGAGAGCCTTGAGGATATAATAGAGAGGTTCATGTATAATGTTAAGAGGGAAAAATTTAATCATCTAGGATTTGACACACTAAAAACCCTCTTACTTAGAACAATTAGGGATGAGTGGATTGATGTCCTTAATCTCATGAGTAGAGGAGATGTATACCAATTGTCACTTGAAGAAATTTGTGAAACATGCAAGCACATATCAAGAGGAAGGGAAAGAGTAAGTATATTAACATAAACATTGGTAAGGCAAGATGAGCTTGGGAATTTTCTTGATAACTTTAAAACATAAACTATTAGCAATCTAAGTGAACAAGTAGAAATGTTAAGAATGAAAAATGAGAAAAAAGAAGATGTTGATATTTTTGTTATCCATGCAGAATAATATGCTACTAAATGTTGTTCATCATTCCACAGGTTTAAAGAATTTACCATGAAGAAAATGGAGCAAGGAAATCACCAAAGAAGCTATGTTATGTAGCTCCAAGGATACCCTGGTAGCCTAGTCAACTTGATATGATGCAAGGACCCACTTCAAAATTTCAAGCTTATTCACATCCATCTCAACTAATTGGGACACACTCTGTCACTTGCAACCTTGTCCATCTCAACCCTAAAACCAATCTTGGCAACATGGCTGGCAAGGTCCTTATTGGGAAAATCCTCAACATCCTCAATATTTCCCTCAATATCCTCCATACCCAACTCCATGTTATCCCTACCATCCACCTCCACGACAACCACAACCTCAACCACATCCATCTCATATATCCACCCCCACTATACCACCATTTCCAAACCCACACCATGAAGTATGTCAGCCCACTTACAATGCTGAGGTACAACACTACCAAACATATCCTCTTAATCTAAATGGTTTGCATCTTAGTTCAAGAAAGGTATTGCAAAGAAGAGATTTTATTAATGTCATTGAAGGACAACATCAAGAAGAAGAAGATACAAATGAGGAGATCAAAAGATCAAGGGCTGCACTTGATGAAGAGCCGACATCAGAATCAGATGTTGAGAAATTTTCCTCATGTTTACCATCATTTCCTCCATGTGTTCAAGAGAACAATCAACAAAAAGAGGAAGATTTGAATGTCATAATAGAATAGGACATCCAAGGTGATCCAACTCAGCAAGTGGACCAGGGGCATCACAACTATATTGACATATGGTTCCGAACAGTCATTAAGTTGCAACAACACACTCTTCTCCCACAGTACTTGATACAACCCAGTCAAAGCAGTTCATCTCTCATATTCAGGTACATGTAAGAACATGTATTCCAAGTTTGAACTTGGTTTTATCTATCATCTTGATGTGTACATGGTTCCATTGGAAGTATTCGTATACTTGAAAATGGTTTTGTTTTTTTAAGTAGAGTAGGAAAGTGAAAAAAAAAGAAAAAGAAAAAAAGGGAAAGAATAAAATCACAGATGAAAACCTCTTTGAGGCATATGAGATTGTCTCATTGATTGAAAACCTCCATGAGGCGGTCATTGGGTTGAAAAAAGAAAAAGAAAAAGAAAATATCCTAGGTCAAAACCTCCTTTGAGGCGCCTAGGTAGACCTACTAGTGGAAAACCTCATTGAGGCAGCTAGTAGGCCTTAAAAAAAAAGAAAAAAAGAAAAATTGTATTTCTCCATGTATCTCTCTCTAATGAATGCAGGTGCTCTCCAACCTTTGCAAGTAGAAAAAAAACAAGTTGGCAAAGAAAGAAAATTTGGTCAACACCCTGGTCAAAGGCAGTCAAACTTGGACTTCCATCTCCTGTGCTTAGAAGCTCCAAAATGACCTCAAGAAAATTATCACATGCAACTTTAGAACCACTGAAGACAACTTCAACAACCATATAAGCAACTTCAATATCACCTACAAAAACAAATCAATGGTAAGGCTCAGGTATGCAATAATCTAACCATTTCTTCAAATCTATTTTAGCTTAATAAAACATTAAAAAGTGTGAGAAGGAAAGTTTTTTATATAGCCAAAATCAGTAGCAAAACAACCTTAGCCTTATCTAGCGACTAGCCTCACTTTTTCCACCAAGAAGAGGAACAAGACAAAAGTAAAAAGGACTTGAGAAAGTGGGTAGTAAGAAGTTTATTGTAATGGAAGACAAGGAGTTCCAAGGGGTAACCAAGGGTGAACTCAGTTCATAGAAAAAAGAACTGTGAGTTTATTCTGCATGCAATTAAAAAAGAAAAAAAAAGAAAAAAAGAAAAAAAGAAAATAAAAGGTGGATCCACCACCTCTTGGCATGCAAAACAGATTTTCTTAAGGCATATGAGGACCTCCATGAAGCACCTACGAGAATAAATGCAAGAAGAATAGCAAGAATATTAGCAGGAGGAGTAGCGCATGGGCCAATAAACAGAAAATCAAATAAGCCAGCATGCAGGAAGAACCAGAAGGAAGGGAGGATGAATAGGTTGCTCAGAGGATGAGCAAAAATTTCAGTAGGGCGGTGCATATCGCAGATTGCAACCTTTTCCCTTTTCACAAATCACATTTCTCTCCTTCTCCCGAACTGTACTCCCGCTTCTCCGCCATCACACTTTTTAAAGCATTCCGCTCCAAATCATTTTTGCGATATTATAAGCTTTAATAAATTCCAAACCCCTCTTTCCACTTCTAAGCCTGGTTTCATGTGTCTATCCCTCCATTAGAATATTTAGCCCGTTTTCCTCCAAAATGCAAGCAAACCCTCTTCAAATTAGAATTAGGCCATGAATAGTTGCATTGACAGGAGCATGATAGATAGATCAGGGTGTGTTTAGCCGATTGGCCAAGTTAAGTGCAATTTAAATTAGTTTCATTTCTACCATTTCCTTTCTGCAAATTAAATTAGTTTCATTTCTGCCATTTCCTTTCTGCAAATTAAATTAGTTTCATTTTTGCCATTTCTTTGCAGAAAGATAAATTAGTTTCCTTCCTATCATTTCTTTTCAGCAATTTAATTTAGTCTCTTTCTGTCATTTCCTTTCTGCAATTTATTTTAGTCTCATTGAAGTGTGACAAACTTCAATAAGAACCCCTAGAAGTAGCACCCTTTCGTAGAGCGGAAGAGGATGACATGAATAAAATGCATCTGCTGTGTATATAGAATTGTGACCTCCAAGTTTGTATGAACCCTGGGTTGATAAAGTAAAGTAGGGCAATACCAGGTCTCACCAATAAATCATAGAAAAAACTTGATAAAATCTATTTACAATTGGATTGGATAAATGGTTGGGTCTCTATGATTGTTAGCAATTTACCTCTATTTTGATCTTATTGATGAAAGATAATGGCCATGCAATCCCATATTTCAAATGGAAACTCGTAGTTGTTCAACAAATGCTCAATAGTCTTTAGGTTGGCAAAACAAAATTGGCATACATAGGGCCCTTGAAAGCCTTTGTTACCATGCTTATCCCAAGTTAATGGTTTTTTTAGCATTAGAAACCAAATAAATAGAATTGTAGAAATATCTAAATAGATTCATCTGATCTTGTAATGTACTAAAACAAAATACTGGATCAATTCTACCAATTTGCGGAAACCAAATACGATCGCACAATCACATAAAAAAGTAAGAGAAATAATTTCAATAACAAAACACAAAGACGTATCTAGGGAAAGCCTCAGCTAAAAACCCCACTGTATGCATATTACATTAAGTCAAGAACATGAAATAATAAAATGATATTTCCCTTCTTGAGAAACCTATGCACTCTGCTGACTGTCTCACACTGATCCCGACAAGTTTGGTCCAATACTTAGCCCAAAACTTGCACCTGACTGACCAACTAGGCTTACACATTCCTAAGTGAATTGAACTCCTATTAAATAGAAAATTCCCTTCAATTTTTTGTGCAATACATCCAAGGCATCTTGATGATGTCATGCATGACCTGTACAATTTTCTAATTATACAATTGATAGTTATCTTCCCTTTAACTACAATCTCAAATAGGTCACTCTGAGAACTAACATGCAATATATATTTATAGCGAATTATCGATTATCTGATTGATCACTGCATGCGAAAAAAATATGTTTAATTCACTGGACCCCTCACTAGTTCCTCCATTAGTTAGAACTAGTTAAATTGATTTCAACTCTAATAATTAAGTTAAATAATTACAACTCAAAATAAAATGTAACTGCCCCCCCTAAAACTTAGAGTGAACTCTACATGCCTCCATTTTGACCCCCAACTTGAATTACTTGAGCTAACTAAGTCTTCTTGAGTCAGTTAACACTTACAAGTTGTCATGTGATGTGGAATTACAATTTACTTCTAATTTAATTAAGGGAAAATTAAACTAGAAGCCTCCTGGGTGACATTTTCAATATTTATTGTTTCCATTTTCAACACTCCCTCTCAACAAGAAAGGAATTAAAATCTATCTCGATATGGTACCTTTGATATGTTTTGCATGCAACACTTCTATCTAGCGTTGCTTCTACTGCAACTTCTAAAACTAAAAAACATCCAAACTGAATTAGTAAGTTGCATCTGTCACTAGATTCTCTGATTTCTTCTAGTCACTACATTGTCTACTGAAAACACTGCGCTACTGCTGACTCTGCATTTGTGCCATCTACACTGCTTCCAACTCTGATCTATGCTTCAGTATCTAACATCTTTCACTTTGACATCTGAATGCATCAATCACCACTAATACATCCTGCTACTGTGTACTATGGGCCCCTGTAGCAAGGTAATGATCCATGAGACAAGACATCTCAATGGACCCTACCCATAATTTCTTCTCTTGGGATTATGACTTCACATCACCCCACCTATCACTTGGAGGTATGGTTGCATGTGCTCCCTCTTCCTGCCTAGCTTGAAATTCCCCCCTACGGGAGGTCTCTTCTTGAGTGGATGCATCCACTCGGTCTCCTCTCAACTTCTACAATTGTGGCTGCTCCACAACCTTCTGAGGCTTCTTCTTGTTGGGTGTGGAGCTTGATTATCTTGTTTATTTTGTATCACAGTGTTGGAACCCTGTACCTTAATGGGGAAGCACCACCGCCCGTAATTAAACGCTGCCTGGGGGGTCCAAGGGGGGGCGACTGTGACTTTATAGAGCCCCCCCCCCTGGTGGGGGGTTTCGGGGGCAACACCCTCGAAGCTAAAAACAGATGTAAAATTGCCTTGTAAAAGTATAGTAATTTCTAGTCAATTTGGGCCGTTCATTAGGCAGATGATTTGACGGTAGAAGTTATGTTTAGTTTAGGGTTTTTTGCCCTAGAAGGCAAATCCTCACTTGTATGAGGGCATTGCATTGTGGTTATGTATTGTATGTGTATTCTCAGAGCGATAAATAGATAGGGAGACTGTGAGAGAGAACAGAGGATATTACAGCGGATCTGCTGTAGGTTGTGTCTCTTCATTTTTCTAGATAATAGAAAGGAAGGACTGGATGTTCGAGGTGGACGTAGCCCAAACTGGGTGAACCACATATATCTGTGTCTCTCTGATTTTATGTGTTTTGTGTGCTTGTGTTTTCCGCATATTTTATGTGTTGCATTGTTATGTAATATTTAATTTTCTAACAACTAGTATCAGAGTCGAAGGTCTATTTGGTTGATAAACTCGCAGGAAAGAAAGGTTCCTGGTTCGAGTGGGAGCAATGGCAGAAGATGGTAAGTTTAGGGTCAAGAAATTTAACGACCAAAACTTCTTGTTGTGGAAGATGCAGATGGAATATTATCTATATCAGAAATATCTGTACCTACCATTGAGTTGAAAAAAAAAAAACGACAGCTATGACAGATGCAGAGTGGGAGATTCTCAATAACTCGGAAAAGTACGGTTGTTCCTCGTGGTGTCGGTAGGCTTCAATATTTCGAAGGAAACAACAATAGAGGGTTTGATTAAGGAATTGGCGAAACTATATGAAAAACCATCGGCCTCAAACAAGGTATTTCTTATGAAACATTTATTTAATATGAAGATGTTGGAAGGTGGATCTGTTACAGACCATTTAAATGATTTTAATACAGTTACCAGTCAGTTAAGTTCTGTAGGGGTCAAATTTGATGATGAAGTTAAGGCTCTTTTATTTTCAGGTCACTGCCTAAAGTCTGAATGGTTTGAAGGCAATAGCAACTTCCTGTCTCCGGATATAGTACTTTAAAGTTTGATGATGTTGTCGGTGCTATCCTTAGTGAGGAAATGCGATGGAAAAATTCAAAAGAGACATTTTCTGGTAATGCTTTTGAGTGACCAAAGAAAATATAAAGACAAAGAGCTCAGGATATCGCAGCAAATCAAGGAAAGGCAGATCCAGGTCTAGATTAGGAATAATGTGCTGGAAATGTGGAAAGAAAGGACACCTGAAGAAAGACTATAGATCTAGGAAGGGAAAATAAGGAGACGCACAGCAATAAAACAATCATGAAGAAAATATGACAGGTGATGTGTTACAAGATGCCTTGATTCTTTCTTTTGAAAATGTTACTGATTCCTAGGTAGCAGATTCAGGGGCTTCATTCCAAGCCACACCTAATAAGAAATATTTTCATGACTATGTTCAAGGAGATTTTGGACAAGTCCGTTTGGGTGATGATAAACTCGTAAAATTGTTGGAAATGGATAAGGTTATTATTGTAAAACGCTACTATTAACCAATGGCTATTAAAGGAGGTAAGGCATGTTCCAGATCTAAAGAAAAAACTGATTTCAACAGGGCAGTTAGCGGTGAAGGTTGTGTGACAACTTTCACAAATAAAGCTTGGAAGGTCACCAAAGGAGCCCTGGTAATAGAAAAAGGCGAAAAGGTTGGTACATTGTATTTATGTAATGGTATTTCTAACTCTGTTAATGATTTAACTTCCAAAGGAGCAGATGTAGCATTATGGCATCATAGGCTCAAACACATGAGTGAGAAGGGGATGAAGATTCTTCACTCAAGAAATTTGTTGCCAGGTTTGAAGAATGTTGATTTGGATTTATGTGAAAATTGCATTTATGAAAAACAAAAGAGAGTCGATTTCTCTCTGAGTTGGGAAAGAAGAGAAGATCAGAAAATTAGAGCTTGTGCATACATAAATATGGGGATATGCTCATGTATCATCTCTCGGTGGCTCTCATTATTATGTTACTTTTATTGATGATGCAACTAGAAAAAATTGGATTTATTTTATTCAAAATAAATCTGATGTATTTGATAATTTCAAGAAATGGAAATCTTTGGTTGAGATTGAGACAGGAAAGAAGTTGAAGTGTCTGATATTAGACAATGGAGGTGAATATTGCAGCAAAGAGTTTGATAGGTACTGTTCAGAGCATGGAATTCGTAGAGAGAAGACAGTTCCAAAAACACCACAAGAAAATGGTGTGTCAGAAAGGATGAACAGAACAATCATGGAGCGTGCAAGGTGCATGAGATTGCATGCAGGATTGCCTTTACAATTTTGGGCAGATGCTGTAGATACTGTTGTTTATCTAATAAATAGAGGGCCTTCAAATTCCTTGGATGGTGGTATTCCAGAGGAAGCATGGACAGGTAAAAAGGTAAACTACTCTTTTTTAAAGCCTTTTGGTTGTGAGGCCTTTGTCCATATTAATAAAGAAAATAGAACAAAGCTTGAAGAAAAATCAAAGAAATGTACCTTTATTGGATATGGTGTTAATGATTTTGGTTATCACTTATATGATTATGAAAATCAAAAAATCATTAGGAGCAGAGATGTAATATTCAATGAAAAGGTCTTGTATAAGAATCAGTTGCAGGAAAAGAAACAGGAAAAGGAAAACAAATAATACACAGTTCTTGATGAGATCATAGAAAAAGTAAAGGTGTCTGAAATAATAATAATCAACAACCACAACAACAACAACCACCACAATAGCAACATGCACCTCAAACACCTGAAAGTGGTGTCAGAAGATATACCAGGATAAGTAGACCCCCTGAACGATACTCTCCTTCATTATATTATTTATTGTTGACTGATTTTGGTGAACCCGAATGTTATGAAGAAGCAATGTAGGTTGAAACCAGGAAGAAGTGGGAGCTAGCCATGGAAGAAGAGATGGACTCCTTAATGCATAACCAGACTTGGGACTTAGTTAGGTTTCCTTTAGGTAAAACTACATTGCAGAATAAATGGGTTTACAGGCTGAAGGAAGAAGATGGAGGAAAACAAAGGTACAAAGCTAGACTTGTGGTGAAGGGGTTTGCACAAAAGAAAGGTATTGATTTTGATGAAATATTTTCTCCTGTTGTTAAGATGACTTCAATCATAACTATTTTAAGTCTTGTAGCAGCGGAACATTTACATCTTGAACAATTAGATGTAAAGACATCATTTCTCCATGGAGATTTGGAGGAAGAGATATATATGGAGCAACCAGAAGGATATGAGGTCAAAGGGAAAGAAAAATTAGCGTGCAGGTTAAAGAAGAGCTTGTATGTCTTAAAACAGGCTCCAAGGTAGTAGTATCTAAAATTTAATAGGTTTATGACTGAACAAGGTTATACTAGATTTCACTCTGATCATTATGTTTATCTGAAAAAATAAAAATGATGGCATCTATATTATATTGTTATTGTATGTAGATGACATGCTTGTTGCAAGGTCTAACATGCAGGAAATAAATGTGCTCAAAAGAAAATTGGCAAATTCATTTGCAATGAAGGATTTAGGAGCTCCAAAACAAATCCTTGGTATGAGAATAAATAGAGAGAGGAAAAATCACAAATTAACACTGTCTCAGAATGAGTACATACAAAAGGTGTTCAAAATATTTAATATGTAGAATGCAAAACCAGTTAGTACACCTTTTTCTAGCCATTTCAAACTTAGTAAGGAGATGTGCCCCAAGAACCAAGAAGAAATGGACTATATGTCTAAAGTTACATATGCATCAGTAGTTGGAAGCTTAATGTATACAATGGTCTGCACAAGGCCTGATATTGCACATGTAGTGGGAGTTGTAAGCAGGTACATGAAAAATCCAAGAAACGAACATTGGATGTCAGTGAAATGGATTCTCAGATATTTGAGAGGTACCACAAATCAAGCATTATGCTTTTGTGGTTCAAAAATTGCTCTACAGGGACATGTTGATGTAGATATGGCAGGTGACGGAGATAACAGGAGAAGCACTAAAGGTGGAACAATTGTCAATTGGGTTTCAAAAATCCAAAGTGTTGGTGCACTTTCAACAACAGAAGCAGAGTATGTTGCTGCTACAGAGGCTAGTAAAGAAATGATTTGGTTACAAAGGTTTATGGATGAATTGGGTAAGAAGTATGATATGGGCACGTTATACAGTGATAGCCAAAGTGCCATTCATATTGCAAAGAACTCAGCATTTCATTCCAAGAATAAACACATAGAGCTGAAGTACCATTTCATACGGTCAGTATTGGAAGATGGACAGTTGAAGCTGGAAAAGATACACACTAGCCAGAATCCTGCAGATACGCTAACAAAAGTTGTAACCAGGGAGAAACTGAGATTATGCTCAGTTTCAATTTTTCTTCAAGGATGACGATGAAGATGAGAAATAGCCAGGTCCAAAGAGGAGTCATTGTCCAGAAAATCAAGCAGCGGTGGAGTTGCTACAATCAGTCTCCAAGTGGGAGATTGTTGGGTATGGAGCCTGATAATCTTGTTTATTTTGTATAATAGCGTTGGACCCTTGTACCTTAATGGGGCGGCAATATCTCCCATAATTAAACGCTGCATGGGGGGTCCAAGGGGGGGCAGCTACGACTTTATGGAGCCCCCTCCCCCCCCCCCCCCCAGTGGGGGGTTTCGGGGGCAAAGCCCCCGAAGCTAAAAACAGATGTAAAATTGCCTTGTAAAAGTATAATAATTTCTAGTAAATCTGGTCTGTTCATTAGGCCGATGATCTGACGGTAGAATTTATGTTTAGTTTAGGGTTTTTTTCCCTAGAAGGCAACCCATCGCTTGTATGAGGGAATTTTATTGCGGCTATGTATTGTATGTGTATTCTCAGAGCGAGAAACAGATAGGGATACTGTGAGAGAGAACATAGGATATTATAGCGGATCTGCTGTAGGTTGTGTCTCTTCATTTTGCTGGACAATGGAAAGGAAGGACTGGTTGTTCGAGGTGGACGTAGCCCAAACTGGGTGAACCATGTATATCTGTGTCTCTCTGATTTTATGTGTTTTGTGTGCTTGTGTTTTCCACATATTTTATGTGTTGAATTTCTCTATAATATTTAATTTTCTAACACTTCTGAGGCTGCATGTTGAGAGGTAATTTATGCTTCCTTTCAACCACCATGTCTCTAACCTTTTCCTTGCTCCTCAAGGCTTTGCAAAAATCTTCGACCTCAAGAGCATATAAGTTCTTAACTCACACACCGATCTGTTTCACCTGTCCTATGGCGACGTGTCTAAGGAAAACCTTTCCTTTTTTTAAATATCACATCATAGACATGGTCTTCCAATACCGTTATGGAAACAAGATTCTTCTTTAGTCCCGGAACAAAAAAAAAACATTTGTCAGTCTGAGAGGGGAGCCAGACTCCCTCTGAAAGGTAAATGTATCTATGTCGGTTGCGCTATACCCACTGTCATCTCCAAACTCTATGTTCTGCTGGAGGTTTCTCCTCCAAGTCATTGAAGAGATATCTATTCCCCCTCCTATCGAATGAGGAACTGCTATTGAGATACCACATGCATCCCATTATAGTTTTGGCCATGCATGCAATGAGAGTAAAATCAAGCTTAAATTGTGAAGCTATAACTTCACTTGTTGCTTCAACTACAAGCTTCTTCTTGCTTTCTTTTTGTGGAAATTTCGTGGCATAGTGGTCGTACTCGTGACAATAAAAAAACTTGATCTTGGATAAGTCTCTCTTGCCTACTTCACCTTGGGAATTATTTCCCTTGACTTTCTTGCCTTTTTCGACTAATGCAAAATCTTCTTCTTTGTCTTTGGAAGAAGTCCTGTCTCTAGTGATCCACCTGATCTCTTCTTGTACCAAGTTAGACCATAATAACTCCCACTCTAGTAACTTAGCCCTCCCATTATCGAATCCTGGTATTTGTGCCATCTATTGGGAAGGCCTTGAAGTGCTCGGCTCACCAAATCATCTTGGGAAACTGTCACCCAAACAATTCCAACCTCATATCGACATTGAGATAACTTCATCAATTATGTTGGGATCGTGTCACTCTTCTCCATATTGATCTTTCTGAGCTTGTCCTTCAACGCCAACTTCTTGTGGTCACTTCTATTCTGAAACAGATCTATTAAGGCCTTCCACATAGCACATGGAGTTGCCTTTCCATGGAGGTTCAAGGCAATATGATCTTGAACTCCTTCTAACAAGATCCTTCTCGCATTTGCTACATTCTTCTTCCATGCATCAAGAAGTTGAGAATCTGTTGCTGAAAGCTGGGGAATATCACTGTCTATGAATGCCTTTAGTCCATTTTACTCTAGCACTACCTCCATCCTGTCCTTCCATGCTATGTAATTCAAATTACCCTCAAGGGCATAGTCGGGTCTCAAGCCAGTGAAAGACATCTTGATCTGCTGTTTTTCCTGAGGAATAAATTTGCAAATTCGATGTACCTGTTCAAAACAAACTCTAGTTCTTCTCTTCTATAGTGATTCCTGCTATGATACCATGTAGAAATATCCAAATAGATTCAAGTGATATTGTGATGTAGTAAAATAAAATATTGAATCAATTATACAAATTTGTAGAAGCCAAATATGATTGCACAATCACATAAAAAAGCAAGAGAAAGAATTTCAATCACACAACACAAAGATGTATCTAGGGAAAGCCTCAACTAAAAATGCCACTATCTATATATTTCATTAAGTCAAGAACATGAAACAATACAATGATATTTCCCTTCCTGAGAAACCTCTGCACTCTGCTGATTGTCTCACACTGATCCTGCAAAGTTTGGTCCAATACTTAGCCCAAAACTTGCACCCGATTGACCATCATGGCTTACGCATTCCTAAGGGAATTGAGCCCCTATTAAATAGGAAATTCCATTCAATTATTTATGAAATACATCCAAGGTGTCCAGATGACTTATTTCATGACATGTACAATTTTCTAATTATACAACTGATAGTCCTCTTCCCTTTAACTCCAATCTCAACTGGGTCACTCTTAGAATCGACATGAAACATCTATTTATAGCGAATTATCATTTATCTGATTGATCACTACATGTGAATTAAATTATATTTAATTCACTGGAACTCTCACTAGTTCTTCCATCAGTTAGAACTAGTTAAACTAATTTTAACTCAAATAATTAAGTAAAATAATTACAACTCAATATAAACTGTAACTGGTCCCCCTAAAACTTAGAGTGAACTCCACATGCCTCCACTTTGACCCCCAAATCAAATTGTCTGAGCTAACTAAGCATTCCTGACTCACTTAACACGTACAAGCTGTCATGTGATGTGGAATTACAATTTACTTCTATTTTGGTTAAGGGAAAATTAAACAAGAAACCTCCTTGGTGACATTTTCAATATTTCTTGTTGCCATTTTCAACAAGAATTACCTTGGGTTATTTCTTAATATTCCAAAGCTTCTTCCATTTGCTTCGGATATCCTGTCCTATCATACTCGAAAGGATGCTATAAGCTTCCTTAAGGTTTAAAGTTCCTAAAGAACCATGACCCCATCTTCAAATATCTAGTTATGGTTGGGTATTTATTTTTCTCTTCTCCAATTCGTTGGTTATTTCATCACGAGTGTGTTAGCTTGTTTTTGTCGTCTATTGAGAGAAAAATTTTCATTGTTTCCATTGTCTTTGGTCTTGGGAGTGAGTCCAATATTTAGATACAGTGACTTTTCCTTGAGAGATTATTATTTTTTTAATGTTTTTCATTTCCCCTGCTTGGCCTAGCTTGGGCCATTGGTTCCAAGAGTCTTCCAAAAAAAGTATTGAGTTTCTATTTCTAACTTCCCAAAAGTTGTGATTTCAGATGATATACATGTTTCCCCAAGCTATATTCAATAGATGTAAGCCTTTAATATTTCCCTCCATGTGTATAAGTTGAGTTTCCTCTATATTTAGAGCATATTTTTCTTTCCAAACTTGACTCCATGAAGCTTTTGGATTCTATAAACATCTCCACCATGTTTTTTCTTTGAGGATGTGGCTAAGAATTTATGGGTCCCTTAATCCCAATCCACCAAGAAATTTTGGGTTGTAGATACTATCGAAAGCCAGTAGGGCCCATTTTCTTTATTGGATTTCCCCTCATGGAAAAGTTCTTTGGTTATTCTTTATTTTATGAAAAATGAGTTTGGGGAAAGCTAATGTTGATAGAATATAGAGGGGAAGAGATTGCAAGACATATTTTAGAAGAATGCATCTACCTGCAAGGTTGAGAAATTTGAAAGTCCTATAAGAAAGTTTTATTTCTCAAATTTTGAGAGATAATATCCCCATGTTTTTTTCCAAAAAGGGATTTCCAGCAAAGGGGCATCAAGATATTTGGACAGAAGGGAATCCTTTGAGTCCTTAAGAGCCTAGAAATATTAAATTGAATTGAAAAAGTAGTATTGAAGATGAAAATTTGGGACGTGGTTAAATTGATGGAGGTTTCAGAAGCTTAAGAGAAGTTAGTAAGTATTGTGTTAAAGGAAATGGATTCTATAATAGTCGACAACTCATGGGGAGTGTATAATTTAGAAGCTGTTGATGAATAGAAGGATAATTAGGGATTCCAGTAGGGATACCTTTCAAAATACCTTCTTGAACATAAAATTTTATGGATCATCCCAATCCCTCTGCCATTAGAAGAAAGAGATAAGGAGAAATACAGTCAAGTTTGCCTAAAACCTCTAGAAGGAGAAAAGGGGGCCGAGGGGGATACATTTACAATAATGGAAAAGGAAGCCTTTGAAACAAGTTTTATGACCCAATGAATCCAAGCTTCCTCAAGACCAAAATATTTGGGCATATGAAAGATGAATTACCAGCTAAGTCAATCAAAAGCTTTAGACATGTCCAAATTAATGAGCATTCTAGAGGCTTTCAAGGATTTAATTGAGTATATATGTTCATGAGCCAAAATAATGCTTTCTAGAATTTTCCTACCTTCAACATAGCCATTATGTTTAGGAGAGATGAGAGTTGCATGGAGAGGTTTGAGATGATTAGTAATCACTTTAAAAATGATTTTATTGAAAACATTACAGAGTACAATGGGACAAAAATGAGAGGGAGATTCAAAACGTGCACCTTTGGGGATGAGAGAGATAAAGGTTGAATCTAAGGATGAAAGGATAGAAGAGGAAGTCGTAGAATCTTCCACCAATCTCAAAATATCTTCTCCTATGATTTTCCTACGCTCTTAAAAAAATCGTTGGTGAAATATTTCCTAATCCTATGATGTACTTCTTTGATTGAAATATCCCTCGATAAAATTTTGTTTTGCTCTGGGGTGACTAACTTTGGAATATGATTTGTTATTTTTCATATGGAAGACCTTTGATCCCTAATTAATTCTGAAAAGATATCCTTTAAATGATGCACTAACTCCTGAATTATATCCTCATGATATTCAGGCTTCGTATTTTGAGAGTTTCTAATACTCATTAATTTGTTGTGTTGTTGATTTTAAATCATGGATCTATGTAATAATTTGGTGTTCTTATTACCTACTTTAAGCCATTGGATTCTTTAATTTTGTCTCCATAAAATCTCTTCGTACTTAAGATTCTCTTCCAGAGTTGAATGATAGCCTCTATGTGGTTTAATTCTTATGTTCTCCCTGCCTCAATGATAATTTGTTGTAGTGATTCCATCTCTTTTTCTAATCTCTTCTTTTCCTTGTGAATCTTGTTGTATTTCTTAATATTCCACTTCTTTAGCTTCATTTTGAGATATATTAGCTTTTTTAGAAGTGAAACATAAAGGTTCCCTCATAGTTCTCTAATTATTTTCACCATGATTCAATGTTTCTCAGGAAAGAGGGGTGACTTAACCAGAAAGATTCAAATACGAAGGGTTTTTGTTTCAGACTCCCTTTCCAATATAGCATAAGTCTGATCAACCAATGGTTTGACCCATTACATCACAAAATAGAAGCTTCAAAGTTTATTATAGTTAAGAAATAATATTGAGAGATAAGGAATCAATCCAAACGGGAAGAGATTTGTGAGGATCCACCCCTTTTATTGTTCCAAGTAAAGATGCTATTATTTTCTTCCATGTCTAGCAACTTTGACTAATTTAGGAAGCTAACAAAGATAGAAGAACCTTCATTCAACCTTCTTATACCCCCTTTCTTTTCTTTAAGAAATTTTGTCATGTTAAAGTTTCCTCTAATGATCCAAGATTTACCTCAAATGATGTTAGATTTATTCTAACTATTTTGGAGAAGTTTCTTGTTTAAAGAAGAAATAGGCCCATAAAAATTAGTAATGAATCTAGTTCTTGTAGAGCTTATTAGAATAAATTTAGTTGGAATAGTTCTAGATTAAGCGAAAGAGTTGAGGAGAGAAATTGGAGAAGGATTCCATAGGATGGTTATGCCCCCGAGGCCCGTTGATCATAATTGGAAAGTCACTGACGATTTGTCCATATTGATTTGGAGATTTTCCCCCCCTTGAATCTAAAAAGAACTTTGTTTCTTTCAACACAAAGATATCTGGAGTTTCTTGATTTTTTTTTTCTTTTGAGGAATATTTGCTTGATATTTCCATCAGAATCCATTATATTTGAAGATATCAATTGCATTCATAAATATGAGTGGAGGGTTAATAGGTCTCTCTAATCAACACTACCCTGCCTATATTAACTAAGTACTCTCCCTTTTTCTTTTCTTCCTTTGCAGGCTTGAATTACTCTTTGATTATATTACTGTTTACCCCAAGAGAAGGAGGAGGGGAAGAAATATTACCTTGAGCTTGTTGACAATTCTTGAGACTTCAAATAATATTTTGTCATAATTTCAACTTCCTATTTAGGGATGGCCACTGGATCATTTAGTCTTCCATTCTAATGCTAGCATTTGTGAATCCATATATTGTAAATCCATTTCCTCAAGCTCCTTTGTTTTTGTTTAGTTCAACTTAGGGAATATTTTAGGGGCTAAACTTCGCAAGTGGGATAATTTTCCATGTTTTTTTTTCCAAAAAAAATATTTGCTAATTTTCATTTTTTTTTCAAATGTTTTGCCCAAATTTTATAGTATACAATTTTATTACCTTAAAAATATTCAAAATTTTAAAGAGACGATATAAAATCATTATAAATTTAAATAATTTTACAAAAAAATTATAGTTTGAATATGAGAGACTAGTAATATTTTCCAAACTTTATAAACTTTAAGATACGTTTCCATCCTTAAAAGTTTCCCTGGTTCTACTTATCCTCACCCATTTCCACATCTTCTGTGTGATTTCCATACTCCATTTTTTTATGTGTCGGTTTCAGTGTTGAAATTTGCAACAAGAAACAATGAAATTGGAATCCAGAAACAACACACACACACTAGTGTGGGATCACAGGTCACACAGTGATGGATCCTAGTGACACATTAGTGTGCAACCATTTTTTAATTAAATTGGAAAATTAATTGTAATATTATCTCATAACAACATGTATAGTTAACTAAGTGTGATAGACATATTTAGCTCAATAATTTCGGGTTGAGGTCAAAGGATAGGCATGTAGAGTGATTTTATTATTAACAAGGTTCAGTTGCAGTTGTATCACTAGTGTAGTGTGAGTGGGATAAATTAACTCACATTAATTGAGTTAATACCAGTTTAACTAGTTTTAACTGTTTGATGAGCTAGTGGAAGATCAAGTGAAAAAAATAGATTTAATTCACCAGTAGTGATCTACCAAGTAACTGATGATTCACTATTTATAACTGCATGCATGCTAATTCTTAAGGAGACACAGTTGAGACAAAGGTTCAAGGCTAGTAAACTATCAATTGTGTTTTAGGAAAACTTCCCAGGTGCAGTTATATAACCATGGGAAGCCCATGATGAATTGTGCAATCAAGGAAGGAAAAATTTCCTATTTAATAGGGGTTTAATTCTCTAGGGATTGCGTAAGCAGGGTAGGCTAATAATTGGCTATGTGTTTGTCCAATTTTCCTAGATCGGTGTGAAGCAATTGGTAGAGTGTATGAGGTTGTGGTGATCACAAATACATTGTATTGTTTCATGATTCCTTGGTTGAATATACAAAAAAGATGGAGAGGTTTTTAGCAGTTTCTTTCCCCACGAATATCTGGTGTTGGGTATTGATTTACTTCTTTCTCTTACTTGGATGTGATTGAGTGATTAAAATTTATATTCTGCAAATATTGTAGAAGGATTAAGTATCTTTCTTTAGTACATTGCATGATCAGATTGAATCCATTAATATAATTTCTACATGGTATCGGAGTGCCAATAATCATAATAGTGGAGAATAAATTGAGTTTGTGTTGAACAATATTCAAATTTACAGATACTTTCTTTGGAGCTATAAGATGATCAATATGTCTTTCAATGGCTTGAGACTCAAATATGCACTCGAGGGTAGCTCAAATTATATTGCATGGAAGGACAAGATGGAGGCAGTGTTGGAGGACAATGGTTAGATAATGATATTCCCAAGCCCAACTTATTGATGCATGGCATAAGAAGGTAGCAAAGCCGAGGATGATCTTGTTAGAGGGAGTTCGAGATCATATTATCTGGAGTATCCATGGAAAGGAAACTCCATATACTATGTGGAAGGCCTTAACAAATATGTTTCAAAGCAACAGTGACTACAGAAAATTGGCACTCAAGGACAAGCTCAGGAAAATCAAAATGGAGAAGGGCGTCATAATCTAGAAATACTTGACCAAGTTCACTCAATGTCGAGATGAGCTTAGAAGTGTTGGGATTACTGTAGCTGATGATGACTTGGTGAGCCTAGCACTTCTAGGCCTTCCCAAGAGTTGGCATAGTTACCGGGACTATGTGAATGGGAGGGAGAAGTTACCAGATTAGGAGCGACTTTGGTTAGATTTGGTACAAGAAGTGTTTTGGCAGAATACCAGGGATGGATCTTCATCCAAGGGTGATGATGAGGAAAATTGTGCCTTTGCTGGTAAGGCAAAGAAGGGGAAGAGGAAGAAGTCCCATTCCAAATATGAGACCAGCAAAGAAGGCAAGAACTGTGACATGTCAA
Organism: Pinus albicaulis; assembly: GCA_034641835.2. Classification (NCBI taxonomy): domain Eukaryota; kingdom Viridiplantae; phylum Streptophyta; class Pinopsida; order Pinales; family Pinaceae; genus Pinus; species Pinus albicaulis. The sequence continues at coordinate 47,904,865 of CM076579.1, forward strand.
AGGTGAAATGTTTTCACTGTCATGATGATGGGCACTATGCCACAAATTTTCCACAAAAGAAGAAGAACAATAAGAAGGCTCTAGGAGTTGTAGTGGGTGAAGCTTTGGCTTCACAGTTTGAGTTGGAATTCTCTCTCATCGCATGCATGGAGTCAATTGTGATGGGATATATGTGGTACTTGGATAGTGGAACATCGTTCCACATGAAGGGAAACAAAGAAATATTTAGTAGCTTGGAGGAGAAGGATCTTCAGATGCACATCGAGATGGGTTGTTGGAACAGGGTCTCTTGCAAGCTGCGAAACTGGTCCGATTTTGTATATTTTTTATTATATTTAGTCTAGTGCAGGCGTTTTGGGGTGGGTCAAAGTCTCGAAAGCATTGTAACGGGTCAAAGGGTAGACCTAGAGTCCGCAAACCATGATTTGCAGACCATAGGAAAGATTAGGCTAGATTGTTATAAATAGAGGGACATTTTGAATTGTAAGGCAAGAAGATGATGAGATCTTGATGCGAATTGTGGCTTAGTAGATCTGTTGGGGTTTTTGGGGAAAGGACTCCTACTGGTTGTGTGCACAGAGATCCCAAGTCTTGTTGTGTTCAGACCCTACTATTGTGTGCGTAGGTCGGGTTTGGGTATTGTAAGAAGAAATTGAAGGATTAATGAATTAGAAGGGTTGTTGCGTAGCTAAATGTATTTGTATTGTTGATGTGAATCTTTGATAGCTGCTATGTTATGCATATTCTATGTTAAGCTACTAAAGTACTGTGTTAAGAGTTTCTTCTGAATCTGGTTTTGTTCTGTTATGTTTTATGAGAATAACTGTAATGTTGCACTACTGTTTTAGATGTATATGTTTTTTTTAGTACAGTAAGTATAGTTGACCTTGCGCATGTGGATGCAAAGGAGATCTATAGATCCGGTTCTGAGATAGGCGATCTGGTCATTATCAAGTCGGTGCAGCTCTACTTGGCTTACCTATCCTCTCTCAGGGTGCAGAAACCTGGTTCCAACACCCACCCATACTGCTTTGGGTGAGACTTTGACCTACGCAAGCAAGTCACTGCCGAAAGGGCTAGTAGTATAGGGGTTTGTTGGCAAACCTTAACCTCCGAACCTGGGTCAAGACCCCTCGAGCCAAAAAATGGTTCCGTTGCCGGGAGCAGGAGAATTTTGAGAAGGGGATCAGGTAATGCCAAGAGAAGTATTGAAGGTATGCGAAGGAAGAAGATTAGGTACGATTGAATGATCTCCAATCTGGACGAAAGTACAACGCGGAGCGGTAAGTACTATCAAACCATTCGAGAAGGGGATAAATTTGTCTATAGACCTCTACGAGAGATGGCTACACAAATCCCCCGAGCTACACCGCCTTCAGAACCATGTAAGAATAAAACCTCGCCCGAAACCCCTCCAGAAGAAGATATGGCAGAACACTTGAAATTACCTACCTTCAAAGGTGTGGGAGATGAGGACATGGACCGATTTTGGTTTGTTGTAGACTCAGTATGGACTGTGCAAGGTGTGGCAAGGGATACTGTGAAAAGGGCGCAGCTATCCCTGGCCTTTGAAGAGAGAGCTCTAGAATGGTATATGCAATACATATCTCAAAATGGAAGTGCATCCATTCAAGATATTAAGGATGCTCTAAAAAAATAGTTCCGAAAACCTAAGTCTTACTCTCAGATCATAGCAGACGTGAAAGATTTCAAGCAAGGAACAATTGAGTCTGTATGGGAAGCTGATGAGAGACTAAAGAAAGCAATTAGAGAAGGAGGATTTAAGTATGACGATAGATAGCATACAATATGGTTCATCGCTATGCTGCTACCTCACCTGCGTGTAGCTATGGGTCACCAAACCTTTGAATGATAGGAAAAAGATTTGGAAGCCGCCATGGAACTAGAAGTTATGCCTAGAGAATATACTTCGGTAGGAGTACAAAAAATTTAGGAGCAGCTCGGAGCTATGCACATGGAGATTCAAAACCTACAGAAGGAACAGGGAAAAGGAGCTAGCGCAAACCTATGCTGCATACGTTGTTGGGCATTTGGACATATGAAGGATCAGTGCCCACTACTGGAAGATTACATAGAGGTAGGAGGACCTATTTTGGTGCATCTAGGAGAAAGTGGAGAACCCAACCTAGTGCATCCAGGCTCAAGCGGATTTGCGTTGTGGTGCGATGACTGTCGCATCGCAGGGCTACACGATACGAACCATTGCCCCCGGCTAGGAGCGTATGTCCTAGAACTGAAGCAACAGTGGTGCAGGTTCTGCCGGTCGGTAGGACACGATGAGTAGAATTGTTGAACTTATGATCTGATGATAGATTGAGGAAACTTGTATATGGTGCAATCAGACCCTGCGTCATCTAGATCTCCCTCGAACTTTAGTGGCTCTCCAGCAAGGGGCAGGGGAGGAGATCGGGGAGGAAGCGCGGGTCAAGGACGCAGACAACTAATCTACTATAATTTCGGAGAAGTAGGGCACTTTGCTAGGGATTTCCCAAATCCTACAAGGCAATCCCGCAAGTATTGCAGACAGCTGGACCATGCGATTGAAGATTGTCCAATCTTGTTAGCAAAAATGTAAGAAACACAACCGACACCAACGCAAAATGTACAAATATTTAAGGCTGAACTACGGGACAAAAATCCGAGTACGAATATTATAACACGCACTAGGACGACCATCAGGGGGCCTAAGAAGGAGGCTACGAGGGGCCCTCTAATCCGACAGGCACATATCAACCAAGAAGGGTTGGACCAACAACTGAGACAAGAAACAAGTATCACAGTCCACCAGGACATTGCTAAGACAAGGGAAGCTACTGCGCAGGCACCTGCGCACCTCCAGGTGGATGACGAGATGAGACCATTCTTGCAGGCTTGTATGAAGCTATTGCGCAACCAACGAACCGAAGAAAACCTTCAGGCATTGATAGATAGTTGCATAGTGCAGTCCCACCTATCTCCAGAAGTCCAAGATGTGCACAAGATCGACGGATATAGGAAACGCACCGGTAGGGAGATAAGATTAACTTCCCAAATCGGTAACTATGAAATGGGGGGTTAGATGCAAACGTGCTACCTAAGAAAAATTGGCAGCAAATGGGAGAACCCAAATTGGAGTGGTCTAATATCTAGCTGCGTATGGCCAATTAGCAGAAGATTATAGCTCTGGGGAGACTATAAAAAATCATGGTAGATATCACTGGGGTCAAGGTCCAGGCTGATTTTGAAGTAATTCAGATTGTAGAAGATGCAGACCCATACCCTGCACTCTCAGGACTGGACTGGGCCATAGATATGGGTGGTATCATCAACCTCAAAAAGAGAAGCATGGTGTTTGAAAATAACGGAACAAGGGTGATCGTACCATTAGATCCCACGGAAGGTGAGTGCTACACAGAGCCAGTATACGGTGAAGACGAGGTGGATCACATTTACAAATTGGCCGCGCAGAATGAAGATTGGATCAATCCCACGGTGGACGGGGTAATCTATTGGGAGGCAGACAGTGAATGCTTCTCTAACTCTAATGAGGAGATGGAGAATTGGAAAAACTGGTTTCACGATGTCTCGGCACTACGATGTCTTCGAGTCACAAGGGACTTCTACTGCATTTCCTCAGAGGTAAGAGATCTACCCCATTTTGATGAGTCCGGTAGCGTCAAGGAGTTCTTGAGGAAATTGGAAGCTACAGTTCTGAGAGAACGAAAGCTATGGGCCCTTAATTTAGCTATGTGAGGAACACCTACGTGATGGTGGGACACCCACAAGGAAGCATTCCAGGATTGGGAGAAATGTCGGGATATGATGATCCTGCGGTTTGCACTCCCGGTTGACGTACGCACCAAGACGTTCCTCAGACCAGGAGATCCCCGTGAGCATCTGCTCACCTGGATGGAAAAATGGTCTGACTAGACTACATAAGAGTGGGTTCATCTATTTATTCATGCCTTGGGGCCTATCCCCATCGCAAGCTATTTAGATGCGGAGCTACATCAGCGCACTCGCCACTGGGAAACACTAAAATATGACTTTATAGGAACGTTCAAGCTAATTGGGGGGACGGAGGCGCTCGACGAAGCTCTACTGGACATCGATGTTTTTGAATTTAATGACTCGCGCCATCATGCTGCACCGGAAGTCCTGACATGGGAAGCGTAGATGCAAGACATAGTGGACTGCTGGAGCTTGGCGATAGAAGAAGAGGAAGATAATCCTCGGAACGTCTCTGTCATAGAATCTGAGGGGGAATGTATAGTTATTGGACCCCCTCTACAGGATATTGATGTTACTGAGCCTCTCAAGCTACGTGAAATTAATATCGGGACGGAAGAACATCCTAAGTTGGCCAAAATTGGGGACTATTGGGACGAAGGAACCGTAGGAAAAATGGTAGAGCTACTTACAGAATATCAGGACTTATTCCCAACAAAGTTTTCTGAGCTCAAAGGAATCACGGGGGACCTAGGCGTTATGCACATCACTTTGAAACCAGAGGTGCGCCCCGTAAAGCAGCAGCCTTACTGGCTGAACCCTAAATATAAGCAAAAGGTCAAAGAAGAATTGGAAAAAATTCTTGTTGCAGGTATCATTGAACTGGTTGAATAGTCGGATTGGGTAAGTCCGATGGTCATCCAGGAGAATAAAACAAAGGGGGAGATACGAATCTGCGTAGATCTACGCAAGTTAAATGACGCCTGTGTACATGAACCCTTCCCTACGCCTTTCTCAAACAAAATACTTGATAGCGTGGGTGGAAAGGAAGCATATTCCTTCACCGATGGGTTCTTAGGATAACACCAAATCCGAATCGCACCTAAAGATCGCAGTAAGACTACGTTCGCAACATAATGGGGATCCTTTCAGTATACAATCATGCCCTTTGGTCTCAAGAATGCACCTGCTATCTTATCAAGAGTGGTCATTTCCGTATTCAAGGAGTTCATCCATAAGTTTCTGGAAGTTTATTTCGATGACTGGATGGTATTCGGCTTGGTAAAGGAGCATGTCTCCAACCTACGCATGATATTGGATGCTTGTCGAAAGCACCAGATTTCCTTGAATATCAAAAAGTGCATCTTCTGTGTGCCTTTTGGAATCTTGCGTGGACACATAGTATGCCGACAAGGGCTGATGGTTTGATCTGCGAAGGTAGCGAGTAATATAAACCTTGCAGCCCCAAAAAAACGGAGAAACAATCACAAGCGATTCTGACACACAAAGTTATTGCTTTAAAATTCATTCAAGGGTATTTCATAATCGTCAAAGATTCATGGAAAAATTGCTTAAAAATGATGTTTCCTTTTTTTAGAATGATGAATGTCAGACGAGTTTTGAGCTACTCAAAGAGAATATGGTCTCTGCACCCATACTAATATTTCCTAATTGGTCAAAGGAGTTTCATGTACGTGTGGATGCATCAGGAATTGGCTTGGGTGTTGTCCTAACTCAGCCTGGGGAGGGAGATATTGATCACCTAGTTGCCTTTGGTAGTCGAAAACTCTCTGGCGCAGAGCGCAACTACTCCACCACAGAACAAGAAGGACTGGCTATGGTATATGAATTACAGAAATATCGATACTATCTGTTGGGAGGACACTTTAAGATGTTTACCGATCATTTGGCTTTAAAATACCTTGTGAACAAGCCTGTGTTGGGGGGGAAGATTTGCAGATGGCTGTTGCTATTTTAAGAATATGATTTTGAAATCATAGTCAAGCCCAGAAGACTGAATGCAAGTCTGGATCATCTGTCTCGCATCGAGAAGGGTGAAGAACTTACTAACTTGGAGGAAGGATTATCGGATGCGCAACTGTTGGCCATTAAGGTTGTTGATGCACACTTCACTGATATCATTCAGTTCCTGACTACAGGCATGGCCCTCACAGAATATTTGGTACAATAGAAGAAGGAGTTGGTTACTCGGGCGACGGAATTTACTATCATTGCTGGAAAATTATACAAACTAGGCATTGATGAAGTCCTGTGTAGGTATGTCCTGGAACATGAACGACATACCTTCTTAGCGGAGGCACACGAAGGCGTCGCAAGAGGACACTATGCCGGAAAGGAAACGACACAAAATATCTTGAGAGCTGGGTTATGGTGGCCTACCCTACACCATGATTCTCATTACTATTGTAAATCGTGCGATACGTGCCAGCGGATAGGACGACCCTAACGAAGAGATGAAATGCCATTGCAACCTCAAATAGCTTTGCAGGCCTTTGAAAAATGGGCCATTGATTTTGTAGGACCAATCAATCCCCCAGGAAAGAAGACAGGTGCACACTACATTATTACTGCCACTGAATATGTCACTCAATGGGCTGAAGCACAAGCGGTAAAGGATTGTACTATAGATATTGCTACGCAGTTCATCTTTGAGAAAATCATGACCAGATTTGGATGCCCAAAGATCCTGATGAGCGACAGAGGCACGCACTTCGTTAATGAAACGATACAAGCCCTGAATGTGGAATTCCAGATCCATCATGCAAAAATTACACCATATCATCCACAGGAAAATGGGGCGGTCGAGGCTTTCAACAAAATCTTAGAGCAGGCATTGACTAAGGTCTATAATGTCGATCGTAGTGATTGGGACGTGCGCATCCCCTCTATTCTGTGGGCCTACTGGATGACCTGCAAGAATCTAACAGGAAGGACCCCCTTTCGGATGGTCTATGGCAAAGAGGAAATTATGCCAATAGAATACATTGTTCCTAGTCTACGTATCATAGCATTTACAAATATGGTTGAACCTGACATCATGGAAGAATGCCTTGCACAGTTTTTGGCATTGGAAGAAGATCAGTTCATTGCTAACTTTCATCAACAGGTTCAGAAGGCTCACAATAAAGCTTGGCATGATCGACATATCTTCCAAAAGACATTCGTAGAAGGCGACCTAGTCCTCTTATACGATAGCCAGTTTGCGAAACACCCAGGGAAGTTCCGACAGCACTAGCTTGGTCCCTACACTGTTAAGGACATCACAGATGGTGGAGTAGTTAGGTTAGATACCTTGCGCGGTGACGTGTTACCAGGATATATCAATGGTAGTCGGCTCAAACCATACAGGGTTAAATGAATATATGGTCGGAATAATCATCTCAGGCAGAATCGGCCCACCGGGGATAGGGCGTTGAGGCACGAATGAAATATGCACGCTGGTCAAGATAATCAAGCAGCTCTAGGGACAATTTTTGGACCTACGGCCACAGTGACTCCGGACTAGTCACAAGATTGTGTTGGGGGGATGTTGGAACAGGGTCTCCTGCAAGCTGCAAAACTGATCTAATTTTGTATATTTTTTTATTATATTTAGTCCAGCGCAGGGGTTTTGGGGTGGGTCAAAGCCCCGAAAGCATTGTAATGGGTCAAAGGGTAGACCTAGAGTCTACAAACCACGGTTTGCGGACCATAGGAAAGATTAGACTAGATTTTTATAAATAGAGGGACATTTTGAATTGTAAGGCAAGAAGATGATGAGATCTTGATGTGAATGGTGGCTTAGTAGTTCTGTTGGGGTTTTTTGGGAAAGGACTGCTGCTGGTTGTGTGCGCGGAGATCCCAAGTCCTACTGTGTGCGGACCTTGCTGCTATGTGCGTAGGTCGGGTTTGGGTATTGTAAGAAGAAACTAAAGGATTAATGAATGAGAAGGGTTGTTGTGTAGCTGAATGCATTTTTACTGTTGATGTGAAACTTTTATAGCTGTTGTGTTATGCATATTCTGTGTTAAGCTGCGAAAGTACTGTGTTAAGTGTTTCTTTCGCATCTGGTTCTGTTCTGTTATGTTTTATGAGAATAATTGTAATGTTGCACTACTGTTTTAGACGTATATGATTTGTTGAGTACAGTAAGTATAGTTGACCTTGCGCACATGGATGCGAAGGAGATCTATAGATATGGTTTTGAGATAAGAGATCTGGTCATTATCAAGTCGGACGCAGCTCTGCTTGGCTTACCTATCCTCTCTTAGGGTGTGGAAACTTGGTTCCAACACCCACCCATACTGCTTCGGGTGAGACTTTGACCTGCACAAGCAGGTCACTACCGAAAGGGCCAGTAGTATAGGGGTTTGTTGGCAAACCTTAACCTCCAAACCTGGGTTAGGACCCCTTGAGCCAACATGGGTGATGACGAGAAGTATAGCGCTACCGGGATTCGTACAGTTACTTCCAAAGACAGTTTGGTACAGTTACTTCCAAAGACAATTAGGTAAACTTTTTTTATTAAAAGATGTCATGCATGTAACAGGCTTGAAAAAGAATTTAGTTTCAGTTGCTATGTTGGAAAATCTTGGATATGATGTGGTTTTCAGTGAAGGAAAGGTGTTCCTTCGTCAAAAAGCCACAACATAAGTAAAAATATTAGGGTTCATGTGAATAATCTCTACAAAATTGATGTAGATGGCTGTGCAACATTGAGCAGTAAAGCAGGGAGGGTGGTGAGCCGAGATACAGGTGAGTTATGGCACAAGAGATTAGGTCATCTACACCATAAATTTTTGAGGATCATGTAGGATATTTCTACAGGTCTTCCAAAGGGTACTCTTGTGCAGATAGACACATGTAAGGGATGTACCATGGGGAAGTATGAGAAAGCCATGTGATTGTCCCTTGAGAGGGAGCTTGACTTGCATGCAGATGAGGAACTCTTAGTTCTAAAGGATGAACCTCAGGATGTGGAGTAGCCACAAGAAGAGGATCATGGAGTGGTAGAAACCACTCATGCAGAGACATCCACCATAAATGGTAGGAAGCACACCAGAGAGACTGATAGATTGATGTTAGATGCAACAAAGCATGTAGGTGCTCTTACATCACAGTGCAACAAAATAAGGTCCCCATACATGTATACTGGATACATGGCTCTTATGAGCGAATGTATTGTGACAAAAATATCCTCTTTTGAGGAAGTAGTGTAGCAGCCAACATGGGTCGATGCCATGGTTGAGGAGTATGACTCCATTATAAAAAAAAATGCATGAGAAGTGGTCCCAAGACTAGTGGGGATATCAATGGTTGGATCCAGGTGAAGCAAACAAAGACCTCCAGGAGGGGGAAATTTTGAGCTATATGGGCAAAGGGAGTACATGCAGCTATACCTCTAGGTGTGAGGTGGGGCGATGTGCATAAATGGTCCCAAGAAGAAATTTGGGCAGGTTCCATTGAGATGGTGTGTCTTATGGATCGAACCTGGCTATGAGGAGCCCATAGTACAACAGTAGCATGAAGGATCATTTATAATGATGCAGTTAGATGTTAGGAAGACACAAATCAGAGTGACGGGTGTCAGATATTGGAGCGCAGATCAAATTTGGCAGCACTGCAGAGTGCATGGATGCAGATGTAAGCAGTGCAGAGAGTCTAGTAGACATGTGCAGTAGCTAGCAGAAGTCATAAGACTGTGATGATAGATGCATTATATTGATTTAGTTGTTGGAGGCTATTCAGTTTTAGGAGAGTTGCATGTGTGAACAACACTAGGAAGTTTTGCATGAAAGAACATTCCAAAGGTACTGGATCATGATAGATTGATTCCTTTCCTGTTGATAGGGAGTGTTGAAATTTGCAACAAGAAACAATGAAATTGGCATCCATAACCAACACACACACTAGTGTGGGATCACAGGTCACACAGTGATGGATCCTAGTGACACATTAGTGTGCAACCAATTTTTAACAACTTGTAATAGTTAACTAAGTGTGATATACTTAGTTAGCTCAAGAATTTCGAGTTGAGGGTCAAAGGATAGGCATGTAGAGTGGTTCTATTATTAACAGGGTCCAGTTGCAATTGTAGCACTAGTGTAGTGTGAGTGGGATCAGTTAACTCACATTAATTGAGTTAAAATCAGTTTAACTAGTTCTAACTGTTTGATGAGCTAGTGGAAGATCAAGTGAACTAAAATAGATTTAATTCATGAGTAGCGATATACGAAGTAAATGATGATTCACTATTTATAGTTGCATGCATGCTAATTCTGGTGGAGATCCAGTTGAGACAAAGGTTCAAGGCTAGTAAACTATTAGTTGTATTTTAGGAAAAATTCCCAGGTGTAGTTATAAAACCATGGGAAGCCCATGATGAATTGTGCAATCAAGGAAGGTTGAATTTCATATTTAATAGGGGTTTAATTCTCTATGGATTGTGTAAGAAGGGTAGGCTGAGGGTAGGTTGATAATTGGCTATGTGTTTGTCCAATTTTTCCTAGATCAGTGTGAAGCAATTAGTAGACTGTATGAGGTTGTGGTGATCACAAATACATTGTATTGTTTCATGATCCCATGGTTGAATATACAATAAATATGGAGGGGTTTTGAGCAGTTTCTTTCCCCGGGAATATTTGGTGTTGTGTATTGATTTACTTCTTTCTCTTACTTGCATGTGATTGAGCGATCAAAATTTATATTCCACAAATATTGTAGAAGGATTCAATATCTTAATTTAGTATATTGCATGATTATATTGAATCCATTGATATAATTTCTACATTGTATAATAGCTGTGTTAGAGATTTTCTACATTCAGAGCATCCAACATTCTCTTTTTATAGAAATGGGTTCTCATTTGTCCTTGGTATTTTCCACCCCCCTCTACTTGATCTTCCTCCAGTTTTTGAAGAATGACATATCTATTACCTTCTTTATTTCCCTCAATTATTAAGTCTCTTGCCCCCTATTTTGAAATATTCCTTCTATTTGTAACCCTAACAAACCATTCCTGATATGTTCCTTATGTTGTTCTCATGGGTTGTTGAGTCAAATTAGATGGAAATTATCTAAAGAGATGGGCATACTCATGTAATTTCTTGCAATAAAAGGGGAATTGTTTGTAACCTAGGGGCTGTTCCCAAATGTTATCATGATCATTGATTTGAATACTTAACGGGAGTGGCTTCTATAGATCCATGTATACACAAATGTGAGAATATGAGGTATATCAACCTTTCTCTATGGTTTCTAAGAGCACAAAAAAACCCTATTGTGTTTTATATGCCCTTCATAATATCCCAATCCCAAAATTCTTAGGGAAGAGAATAGAGTTGAATCCAGACATGAGTTGAGTTAAAATATTCTTTATCGGAATTGAATAGTTCTACCCAAGGTTTCATATAGAGTCCAACTAAGTCTAATAGGTAAGGCCCTTCGTGAAATATTATATCTATGTATTCCACATTATAAAAAATGGTTAAGAAAAACCGTTAGAGCCAAGCTTCAACTCTATACCACCTTGCATGGGCCAATTTTTGCAGATTCAGCTAATAAGGATTCTATGTTGAATATTGAGAGAGGGGGGAGGGGGTGAATTAGTATTATTGTTTCCCAAAATAAAATTTCCCTCCAATTCTTGTTTCTTATACATTTAATGAAAAAAAAAAAAAAACCATCACACAATTAAATGAACAATAGAACACTAGAGATTTAAAGTAGAAACCCATAAAGGGATAAAAAAAAATTACTTCATCTTTTCTTTAAATGATTATTGTAGGAACCCACCACCTACAACTACAACATTTGCAAGAACCCACTTGCAAGAGATACATATCTTCCTTCTAATTTTCTAGGTTCTGACCCATTGGAGACATCTATCTCAAAAGTTTAGTAGGCACCCACCTACCAAGAACATCAATCCCCAATTAGTGTTGTTCAATTGTTCAACTATTTCCTTTCTTCACTCTATAATCATACTAACAACTTCAATTTATGGCAAATTCATTATCTATTTTACCCACACTACTCTTCTCACACATTCACTGATATATTATTGCATTTTTACCCTCTACTAAATCTTACTTTTACTATCTAATATTTTTTTTAATCCTTTTATTTCTTCATCACACTGTCAACAACCTACACAATAATTTCTCTTTTATATTCATGATTTAGATCCTTCCTTTACCATAGGTATAGGTCCATGGTTTTACCCATGGAAATTATTGTTTGGTTGTATCAACACATAAAACCTTTTCGTTCCTATGAATTCGACAATGGTGGTGAAGTGTTTAAGCTCCTTTTATTTTTGGAAGAAATGAAATGTATGGAATATTTAAATGCTAGTGAATAATCAAATCTAAATGAATTTTAATGATGAAAACTAATTCTTAAAGAAGGAAGAAAATGAAATGTTGTTTTTATTCTAAGAAAAGAAATTGAATTACAAACTATTTTTATTGGAATATAAAATCTAAAATAAGGAAGAAAAGGAAATGTTTATTAACTAATCTAAATTGCATAAAAATAAATCAAACTTTGAATGATGTTAGTAGGCCGGCAAAACATCTATGAAAAATATATAACTAGTTTAAAACAAAGCACTATTCTAGATATATTGCATTCAAATGACAAGATGAAACCATTTCCTACTTATCCATTGAAAGCTTTTAGTCCTATGAAAACATAGCATTTGTTCTATTTAAAAAAAGCACAATTCTAATCTAACTATCCTAACTTAATCTAATTCTATTCCATGGATTGAAATCATAAATCCTATTACTAGGAATTTAAATGACAGTTCTAATTGAAACAAAAAAACAAGTACAAAACATGTTTAAAGAAAACTACAACTGTTGTATGACCAAATACCCAAATCTGATCCAATTGGAAAATGACAGAGCCACTTCTTGAGATGACTTAGCGAGCACAAGATTACACAACTAATTGGAAACTAATTTAAGAAATCATTCATGAAACTAATCTATAAAACAGTAAGCAGATTAAACTATGAATTGACAGGAATCTAACTATGAAAACAACACGAATTTAACTATGAATTGACAGGAGAAAAAATATCGAATCAACAAGAAATTAAATGACAGAAATCAAACTACAAAACAATTAAAAACCTCCTTTCCATGCAGGAGCCCTCTGCAATAGAATGAGTCAAAATATAATAAACTACAAACACATCAAAGGATCTGGAGCTGGTCTTATTATTATCAAAACAGAGTTTCAAAAACATACACCTAATTATCACAAAAATTTGGATTGTTTCCTGGTTTCAAAAGACGGGTATTTATACAAGTTTCGGATTTAACTGTTTGAGCCATTTCTTCCTATAGATAACAAATAGAACTGAAATTAGAAGTCTGGATAGAAGAAAATTCTTTAATGGTCGTCTCTCAATTTGCTACGTCAGAGCAAATCGAGAGTATTTTGTTTGTAGATCACGTTCTTTGACATATCTTGACTGTGAGTATAGGCACGATTTCTCTTTGAATGTGAATAGGTGGATGGGGTACGATCCATGTGTGGATCATTCCATAGATACCCATATGAATTGCTTCCTTATTTACTTCTCAAAACTTGTCAAACCATAACAATGGCTGCATAAACAATGGTTAGCTGCAGAATTGCACACATTTTGTAGCTAATTAAAGAAATTCATCTAAATAATAAGAAATATCATAATATAAATTAGAGATCATTTAAATTCCTTCTCTGATGTGGAATATGTCAATTATCATTAATTGGAGTCATGAGTTTGTGAAAATGGAGGAAGAAATGATGAAAAAGGGTGTCAAAACAAGAACAATTTTGAGGTTCAACATACTCCCACTAAGAGAGTACCATTGCATGTCCTCATGCAATTCCAAAAATTGTGAGCCTTCACCTCCTACTGTATTTGCTCTGATACCTCTGCCAATACATCCAACTTCCTCTTCTTTCCTTTCCTTGAAGTGATTGCCATTCTAGGTTTCCTCATAAGGAATTTGTACTTTAGGCTAATGACTTTGTTGTTTAGAGTTTTGTTCTTTTTCTTTAGATTTTTATTCTTTTTATACCATAGCCCCAAATGTAAGATAATGTTATCACTAATGACATTCTCCAAGTGATTCTGTCCTTTTAGGGTTTCATTTTCTTGTTTAATGTACCTGTTTAGTATCTCTAACTCATAAATTTCTTACTTGAGGGTGTTTACCAGAGGTTCTTGTGGACTGATAAGCTGTTCTTCCACACTTGGATTTGCTTCTGCATGTATTTTCTCCGATGACTCAATATAGTCATATATCTCCTACTGTGTTGGGTCAATTTCTTGACATTTCCTGCTTAGACTATGTACATGACTATGTATAGGAGATTATATAGGACTGTGTGTAGGAGATACAATAATGGGCGATGGCACTTGGGGTTCTTCATCTAAATTAACAAATTTTTCCTCTTGTGATGGTGTCTTCTTCAAGGGTTTACGAAGTCTAGAGCTTCTCCTTGGCTGTGGAGGGTTTAAATCTTCTAAACTTGTAACTTTTCCCTTTTTCCCTACATTGCCTCTCTTTCTGACTCCACTTTGTTTCTTATTTTTCATTAACTCTGAAATGGTGAGTTCTTATTATTCTTGTTGTGATTGAGGTGAGGATTTCTTCTCGATGCATGTATCAACCTTTCTCCTTCTACTTTTTCTGGTTTTGTCATCCTTAGGCTGTTCTGGTGCTTCATATTGAAATTGATTTCTGATTAGGAAACTTTCCCATGAGTCTCCTACACTCTTTAGATGGAATTCAACAAGTATATTTATCAATGCATAATGGTGCATGGTATTGCTTATGAATTGTACTCTTTTTTGCATGTTTGCTAACATTTTCTTTAGACTTATCAACAACAAGTATGGGAGGTTTATTTCTCCATCCTCCAAAAATTTCATTAACAATTGGGCATGATAAAGAAACATACAACAAATCTACCCTTGCAAGTAACAAACTTTTGTAAAATTAAAAGCATATTTCTCCATTTTTTTTTGAGTGTTGAACTGGGAATTCTTTTCTTGTAAACAATGTTTTCCATACTTGGATTCTTTAGAAAAAAATTTCATTCTTCGCTGTGAATTTCATTGTTCTTGAACCATCTCTCGCCAGTTTTCGAGAGTTATGTAGCTTCGGCCACAAAGGCTTCTGTCACTGAGAATTTTATATCTCCAATTTCGACCTTTGTCCCGTCAAAATATCTTGCAAAGGATTTGGTGACCTCCTTATGAAAGCCATCGAAATTCTCTATAAACAGGAGCCATTTCACCTTATGCAATATTTCCTTCACCTGAGGATAACCCTCCATGAATTTCTCTCCCACAGGTTCAGTTCTCAGTAGAAGAACCATGTCTCTGTCATGAGGATTTTTTCCTTCAGAACTGTTCTTCTTTGATCGAGTGAATTGAGGTTGCGGCTCTGAGTTAAGGAT
Organism: Pinus albicaulis; assembly: GCA_034641835.2. Lineage (NCBI taxonomy): Eukaryota > Viridiplantae > Streptophyta > Pinopsida > Pinales > Pinaceae > Pinus > Pinus albicaulis. The sequence goes on from CM076579.1 coordinate 47,920,060, forward strand.
GTCAAGGGTTTGTAGAGAAGTACATGTGAAATAGATATTCAGCGAGGGTTTAGGAACATGGATGAGTGGGTTACGTAAGTAAGATATGACTGTTAATCATTAATGGGAAATTTGGTCTGGATTATTATGAGATATGATACAGATGTTGTGGTCAAAATATGAAATTGTGATGTGAATCCGAATACAATCAATTCTAATGATGAAATATTGAGGTGGCAGCATATGATCATCTAAATTATATATACTAATGTTTTTCATATTATTATTTAAACAAATTTTTGTAACATACCTTGGAACTAACCTTTGTTGCTCTTTTCTTTGTGTTGATTCTTCAAGTATCTTTTAAGCATGATCTTAAATGGAGTCCTCAATTGCTTCTATTCAATATGTTTGCTTTAGTGGTACATGAAAATGCAAGCGAAGACGCGAAGTCTCATTTCTTCTTTTATTGCTTCAAAGAAAGAGAACAAATAATTTAGGTTTTTTTTTAGAATGGGAGAAAATATAGAACTTTAATTTTCAACTATTATTTTCTATATAAGGTTACCCGATCATTGATTAGTTTCATAATTATACAATTATTATTATTATTTATTAATATATATATATATATATATATATATATATATATATATATATATATATATATATATATATATATATATATATATATATATATATAAAATTTATTTATTATTATTATTTTAGATATGACAAAAAAAAGAAGACTAAGTTGGGGAAGAAGAAGGATTCTTCTTCACCAACTTCATATTTATAATTATCTTGATTTTTTTTGATAAATTCCTCCTTTGTAATTTTCTTATGATAGAATTTTAATCGATGTCCATTCTCAAGAAGATGTACCTTTTCTTCATCAATTGTCCTTATCCTGACTGCTCCATTGTCAAAGACTTTTTCGATATCATGTGGCCCAAGCCAATGAGTCTGAAATTTTCCTTGGAAGTCTTTGAACTTTGAATCGAACAAAAGTGCCCAATCTCCTGCTTGAAACTTTCTTTCTTTTATGTACTTATCATGCTATCTGGACCTTTGTTGCTGGAGTAGACTAGTTCTCTGAGTTGCATCTTGCCTAATCTCATCAAGCTCATTAAGTTGCTCCATTCTGTGCTTTTGGGCTTCTGATAAATTAAATCCCAATCTGACTGCTATCTTGAAGGTTTTGATCTGAAATTATATAGGAAATAGGACTTGCTTCCCATAAACAAATTCATAGGGAGTATGTCCTGTTATATTCATCCATGTAGTCTGATAGGCCCATAAGGCTTCAGGAATCCTATCTGCCCAATCCTTCCTATGTAGATGTACAGTTTTTGTGAGGATTTCCTCGATCACTTTATTGGTGGACTCCACTTGGCCATTTTCTTGTGGATGATATGGAGTAGATTATCTATGTTTAACCTTGTATTCATACACAATCGTTTGCACCACCTTAGATGTAAACTGAGATCCCTGATCTGTCACAATTTCCCTTGGGACACCAAAACGAGTGGAAATATCCTCAAAGAGAAATGAAACTACAAAATTTTCATTAGCAAGAGAAAGTGCTTTAGCCTCTACCTATTTAGTGACATAGTCAGTGCAAACTAGAATGTACGTCTTTTGTATTGATGGTGGATTGATTGGTCCAACAAAATCCATGGCCCATTTTTCAAATGGCTTGATGAGTACTTGAGGTTGCAAGGGCATTTCATATGTAGGAATAGGTTTCCCCATTCTTTGACAGTTGTCACACCCTTTGACCTACTCTTTGGCATATTTAAAGATGGATGGCCAATAATATACTAAATGAAGGATTTTCTAGGCATTCCTCTTACATTAGTACAAAATGGCTAATTAGTTACTAAAAAAATGACTAAAATTTGCATATAAACGACTATTTTTTCAGTCGGTGACCAATAGTAGCTAATTTACAGTATCTTATAATGCGACCAAATTTTGGTCGTTTTTAGCTTAGTCATTAATTGGATATCACTATTTTGTTGTCTGGTTGTATATTTGGTCATTAATTTGGTCATTAATCTAGTCATTGATTTAGTCATTGATTTGATCATTAATTTAGTCATTGATTTGGTCATTGATTTGGTCATTAATTTGGTCATTGATTTAATCATTGATTTAATCTTTGATTTGGTCATTAATTGTCACAATTAAAGACCAAATATACAACAAAATATATTACTCTATGATCACCCGAGAAAACCAATTAATGACCAAAAAAATATGATCAAAATGTTGGTCGTGTTATAAGATACTGTAAATTAGCTACTAATAGTCATATATTTGCAAATTTTAGTCATCGTTTGAAACCAATTAATGACTGAAGAAATATGACTAAATTTTAGTCATGTTATAAGATTCTGTAAATTTGCTACTAATAGTCATATATATGCAAAATTTTGTTGTCATTTGTAGTCACAAATTTATCATTTGCAGTAGTCATTTATTCGTTATATAAACGACTAATTTATTATTTTATATTCATTTCATTTAATTTCATTAATGATCATTATAAAAGACTAATTTAGTCGTATATTCATTTTATTTGTGTTCATCATTAATCAATATAAACTACTAATTTAGTAGTTTTAAATTGATTTTTTGTTCATTATTAATCAACATAAATTAATTTGTATGATTTAAAAAATGTCATACAATGTGCATGTTGATCTAATATGAAAACACAAAGTCGCATATTTTAATTACAATACTAAACAATATCAACTGCAACTATAAATAATTTCAACCATATAAATTATATTATATAAAATGTTAAAGTATTACAATATGATTTTCCAACTTAATATTGGTTGGACTCAATTTATACATGAAATGATGTTTCATCACTTAAAAACATTATCGTTGTGTTTTCAAGGCATTGCAGGTGAATTCACAAACTTTGAAGACGTGACCATCAATATTTATATGTGTGTCTTATGCGGGATATTGGCTCTAGGAGTATCACCAAACCAATTCTCCTCTCTCTCTTTTTGCATTTGTCGCTCCAATGTTATTGCTCCCCTCTTTTTTCAATTCATGCTTCTTACCATCAATACTGAGTTCATTTTCTGAAAACAAAAGAAGATACAATGCAAAGTGTAAAACATGAAAGACAATGAACACTAGAATATAAACTAAATTAGAATATAAATAGTTTATACGATGTATACCTCAACATCAACAATTTCAAAGCCATTTTTTCCCATACAAGTAAGAAACTCAAAAAAAAATTCTTCATTGGGGCAATAATTGCCACTATAATGTGGCCAGATAACCTGTATAAACAAAGCAAATAAAATATCACCATATATAGAAAATAACACCTTAGAAACTTAGTATTCAACTTTCACGGAAAGCTTAGGAACAATCATGTCAACTAAGTTATATGCTAAAAATCTCAAGCTGTAGATAACTTGTGAAAACAAATAATCTGAGGTGTGATGTTTAATCCTTGTCGTTTTATTGAAAACAACATTTCATTTTATAATGCATGAACTTAGTCAAGTATATAAACAACATGTACGCAAATAACAACATGAAAGTAACTTTTTATGATAGTCATGAAAATATTTTAACAAAAAATAGCTATAAGGATTCCAATCAATATAGTGTAATACTTATTTCATCTTCAAGCTTTGGTTGTTGTTTAAATGGACATGGTACTAAGTATTTTCAATTTCATAGTTAAAAGACAAAAAAAAAAAAATCAAAAGAAACGTCTAAAATACAATCAAACAATAAAGAGAGGTTATCATGGAATGGAAATTGCAATTATAAAAAAATTGTTTACATGTCTACCAATTTGTGTCTGGCATTCCTAAAATGTTTTCTTTCCCAAAATAACCCTGAGGTGAAATAATAACAACATTAAAAACCATAGGAATTCCTACTAGAAACATTTCCAAAGTCGATGTCTTAGGTGTCTAGGCGATCTCTAACAACGAATGAACCATATCCAAGATGTGATATGCATCATCTCCCCATCCTTTTTCCAATCACATTTCATGTAACCTGCCCACAGTAGAGTCAAGTAACAATCAAACAAATACATTGACATTTTTTTTTATCTTTTATAACTTTAAAATTTAAATCTGATTTGTTTCATGAACATATTAATTCATATTGAAAGCCTTCCTGACATATGAGAAAGTATCAATCAAATAGGACATCAGAAAAATCAAACTCAATGAAGTCCTCAAAAAATTTCTACAATATCAATATTTTTCTTGTTGTGATATCTTGGGTAGAAGAAAGAACATATCTACAAAATAAAAGTTCATATATTACTTATGGTCAAACTTTGTATATGGTGTATCCTTAAGCAGTTTTTTAAGATGTTCCTCCGCCTTTACCAAAGTGAATTGTAGCTTCGTTAAATTATGTATCCTTTCATTCAACATCAATTTCTACAAGATAAATTTCACACATTATTCTTTCTCATTTGTCAACATGCTACATATGATAAATTGAAAGTCGCATAAAACCAATAGCAAACCCTTTTCTAACCAAAACAAGCAAACAAACAGTGTCTGTAATAAAACTTCATTATAATATTAGAAAATGAAAAGAGAGTGAACCATTTTTGTTGTTTGAGGTTGCCTATTTTTTTATGAAAATGCTCGAGCTTCAAGAACCAACAAATGTGCGGGAAGTCGTAAATGTGAAAAATATTATGTTGACCTAATTTGTAGACTTCTTCAAAATGATGTGAATGACGCCATTTTCGGATGTGGTAAATCTCAAAATAATAAATGGCATGTATTCTAATAAATTACACTGCAATGACTACCATCGGCCTCCACGGGTTACAGGTACTCAGTATGTTAATCTTGATAATGAAAGAGAGATGGCAATGATAAGTATGGGTGGTCCTATTTTGTATGGTGGATATCTTTAAACCAAGGTCGTCATCTCAATGAACCTAGGTTCTGACATGGTAAACCTGGATCTATTCTTCACCCAATTTCATTCCATCACACTTTGTCAAGACTCAAGAGGACATAATGGTCCTTTAGCTTATAATAGGGTTTCTTTTGAGGTTATAAATAAAGCTTATCCAAATCAAATGGATTTTTGGGCTCCAAGAGATATGGATAATTTAAATGATAACAATTATATGTATTTTTCCCAAGATTCAAATGTAGGGATACATTTTGTGGATTTTACTAATAAATAGAATGAGAGAAATAATCCATGAGGAGAATCTACTGGTCATTGTGATTAGGGAAATACTCGGAGATAAGGAAACTATTTAGGTTCAAATCAAAGATGGTGTTGATTCTTATAGCTCCTCAGTTGTTGGTAGTTTTAAAGGTAGGAATTTCAGTTCTTCAAGGGTGGGGTCCTTCGGTATAATTGCATCTACCTTGGTCATATCATCCAAAATCAAAATATAATAAAAAAAGACTAAATATGTCAAGTTTAGGGAAAATCCTATTTGTATAGTTTTCAAGCACATAGTTCTTTTTTACTCTATTATAACTCTATTGAGACCACCTACTCTATAGTAAAAAATTGCAGAGGAGCCATTAGTAATACCTACCCATGGTCTCTTGTAGGCATGATATAAAAATAGGTTGAACCATTAATCAGAATTGCACATATATTGAGGAAAGACAATTCATTATCTAGTTAACCAATTGCACATTGAACCCTATATGGATGAGTAGCCCTAAATAAAGCCAGTTTTCTCTATCATATGCCTTGGAAAGACAAACTAACATTTCTTATATTTTTTTGGTTTCATGTTATAAATTCCTTCTTGGGAAACTCCTATTCTGTAATGGATTTGTTTCCCAGTAAGGATGAAAAATTGCTCTAATGATATGGAATCACCTTAGTGTATTTTGACACTACATGACCAAGGAACTCAGGAGCCTTGGGCACATCAACAGTAACATTCTCTAATGAAAATAGAACAGTATCCAACCTAGAAACATCAAAATTATATATAGTTATAATTCATAATCGCAAATGACCATAGATTGTAGCAGTCCTTAAATAAATTCAAAATTGAATAAGAAGAAACACAAAATTTCACATTACCCTTCAGTAAGTTGTCCTTAATTTAGCAAGAAAAGCTTAGACTTGCATAAATGTGTAGTAGACTCCCCAGAAGATCAATTTCAACATCTTTCCTAAAAAAAGAATCTAATATCCAAATTGAAACCATAGTTGAATGGAATAATGGTGCTTTAAGGTCATCTACACAAAAAGTTACCTCCTTCAAATCTCTCACACTGGATGGTATGTCATGCAAAATTAAGAAAAAGTCAGGGAAACTTGTCGACTTCTCTAAAAGACATAATGAAAATGCATGGAAGCTTTGTAAAGGAATGCACCTGTAATATTCTTTGATTTCCATTTCATCCTTTTTCCTAAGTTGAACCTTAATGAGTTGTGAACTCAAAGTTCTTTGAGAAGAATGTTCTTACAGTTGAAATTTAGCATTGAAAGTCTTCCCACCTCTGTCACCTGATGAGTATGAATTCTTAAACTCTCTTATGTAATTATCCAAAACACTTCTTTCCTGGATACATGATTTTGCAAATAAAGGCTTTTCTGTAGCATAATTCCTTGTTAAAATTTCATCTCTCATACCAACTGGCATCCGATCAGAACTGCAACCTAAAATCGGACCTGCGCTTGTTCGTCTATTACTCAGGATGTGAATGGTGGAATATATACTAGAGCACTCTTAGCATATGGCAGAGGCCGAGCCCTCCCTCTTATTCCATTTCCAGGACCTCCCTTAGGACTAAGAGTCAAGTGGCCATCATTAAACGCTCTGTGTGTTGAAGGGCTTGGCATAGACTGATTTTCAAATCGAGCCCTATCCACAATCCGAGCATCTTGACTGGTGAATCCATAGTCACGTGGTCCCATATGGGGTTGTGGCCCTTTAATCCCACCCATATGTGGAAGTGAACCCGTCTATGCACCTACCATGTAAGGTGGCATCGCATGTCCTCGCACACCATGATCAAGTGGTGTCACAAGTCTCCGACCTAAATGTCCCATATTGGTACCTCGAGAGCGGCCTCCCTGTCCATGTAGTTCTTGCACAACATCTCGATGCACTTCCTCTATTTTCTTGGGGCCCTCAACTTTATTCCTTTGTTACCATCCATTCCTCCTCAGATCAATCAGATCCTTCAACATGAACCTCATCCTAGAGGGAAGCCCTTAGTTATTGGACATTTTTGTTGTCCTATCGAAGTAAGGATCAATACGTTCCTTGTCCTTTTAATGGTAAATCATATGACCAATAGTGCTCATAAGTTTTTCCCTCACTAGAGCTTCCCAAAGATGAAGACATATCAACAATGATCAATTCACTCACAGATTTTGGATATTGTAAAGGTTCCAAGGTTCCCATGGAAAAATCTCTTTTTGTGATCTCATCTACAGATGATGAAACTCCCGATATCCTTAACGAGGGAGTGTCCACAACATTAACCATGTTTCCTAATGACTATCTTTTCACATTTTTTGGGATTGCTAAATCAACCACAAGGATGGGTTGCAGAACTAGGCTCTGGTAGTGAAGAATGCATAACTATTTTTTTTGCTAGGTTAGAATTCGCCCCTCCATCAACAGCTTTAACTGTCATCTGTAGGATTTTCATTAAAGGAGTTGTTGAGGTAGATGATGAAGTCTGACTCAAAATTAACTCCTCCACCTACTTGTGAGAACCACTAAGTTTAGACTCCTCTGCAACCACATCTCCTTTTGAATCCCTTTCCATATTTCAAGAGCTTCCTACCAATGACACATGTTGTTGCAGCTGCTGCTTTTTATGCTTGTGCTCAGATTTTGTCATCTTATTTGAACATTCATTTTTGAAAGACCTGCTTGTTTTTTAGATAGGTTTTTATGCTTTTCACTAGTATGATGATCTAATATAGACTCAAGTGAAAAAACTATAGAACAATTTGAAACCATACCATCAGAGAGATCACATGTTGTCACAGTAAGCATGTTCACTGGTGATAGTTTAACTCCATCAACTTTATCTATAGTCAATACTTCAGATGGAGGACTGATGGAAAATTTTAAACTACAATTATCTTCATTGTTGAAAAATGCAACTGCAAGAGAACTTGATTGATTGCCAAGAGATTCTGGCAAGGAGTTTGTCTTTCCATCCAGAACTTCAACTGGAGCTAGAGTGGTTTCTGAAGCCTATGGAATGGTTTCAATATTTCCAGCATCTCACCAGAATGGATTGTAGCTAGTTTATTTTGTCCTGTTAATGGGCATGAATCATTTGATATGCCGGTTTTTGTCTTTAAGGTTGATTAAAAGTAGATGAAATGTTACCATACAACCCAACTAGCATCGATGAGTAGAAATTCATTGGGCGTGAACCACTTAAAGAAACAAAACCTGAAAGTGGAGGTCTGTATGTAGGCAGTTCTTCTAATGAGGAATGGAATCTTTAATTGATGACACAACATCAAAGATAAAAGCAATGAAATAAATCATCGTGGAAAGAAAAATGAAAAAGTTGCTCATTTTTTGCATATCAAATATGCTCCAAGTATGGGCACAAACATGAGAATTGAATTTTCAACTCTCTAGGCTCTTGTCAATGTGGTCAACCAAAAATATGTCAAAAAACTAAATATTTTGGGGGATTCAAAACTTATTGTGGATTGAGTCCGTGACAAAGTCAGCATAGTGGCCTCTCATTTGGCTGACATTTTGCAAGGTATCAAACAAGTCTACAACAATTTGGATTGGTTCTCTTGTGGCCATATATACCATGAACTCAATACCATAGCAGACAAGATCTCCAAGGAGGCTCTCCAACTTATTTCACAAGTGCTAGAATACCAAGAGTATACGAATAATAATTTTGTGGGGGTTTGTGCCTTCCATATCTAGTTTTTGTCTCACTTATTGCTATATTTTGTGATTATAGATGTAAAAAATCCAATGATATTATCTGAAAAGTGATAAAGATTTTTTTTGGCTTTTAAATGCTCGCACAATATATAATTGGAACAAACTTTTATTACTAGAAATCAATCAATTACTTCTACATACCACTAAAAGTGGAAAAATATCTATAACATTTGATCACCTTGAACATCAAGCACACTAAGAACCTCTAAAATGGGGTTCTAATAACATCGCCAAAGATCCAAAATTGACAAAGCATAATTTAATGAGTATTGATTAGTCAAAATTACCATGTGGATCAACTACTTATGTCGAAATGATGGTATATTGGATTACGTGTGGGTTGCACTTGCATTTGAAAGAGTGAACACGACATGGATAAAGAACATTGACTACACTAGGAACCTCGACAACGGGGTTCTAATAACATGGCCAAAAATCCAAAATTGAAAAATTAAAATTTAATGAGCATTGATTAGTCAAAAGTACAATGTGGATCAACGACTCGTGTCGAAATGATGGTATATTGGACTAGGCGAGAGTTGCAATGGCATTGGAAAGAGTGAACACAACGTGAATAAAGAGTCACTTGGAGAAGGAATACAAGGAATCGCAGTCTTGGTTGCACGTATAGGGATGGTCAAACAAGAAAGTAGAAGCATTTGGGACACCATAAAAATTGGCAACTCATTTTTTCTAAGAGACATACAAAAGAGTCATCCAAAAGCGCATTTTTTTTTAAGGAAAAGCTTAAAATCCTCCTTTTGGAAAATGCATCCTTCACATTAGGAAAAATTGTCCATCTACGTCTCCCACAGAGATATGTAGACAAATGTTTCTTCAATCGTCCCAAAAAAGGGAAAAATAAAAAACCCTTTTGGGAAAATGCATTTCCCTCTATGTTTCACCGCATTTCCCAAAAGAGATATGTGGAAAAATGTTTCTTGGAGCATCCTACAAGAAAAAAACACCTTGGGAACATGGGAAACATGGAAGTGCCCCCTCCCACCCTAAGGGACACATCCCCGTAGAACATTGGTTTTTTCATTCATTTAGTGGCATTTCTGAGTCATCATTGCTCATTTGTTTATGAATAAAAAGTTTATCATATAATTTGGATATGGCCACCATATAATCATCCTATTGAATGGTCCTTTGATACCCACTTCAAAGAGAAAATATCAATTATGTTGCATTCTTATTCACAACTCAGGACTTGTTCCAACTTTTGCACATTTTTATTCAGTTTGATCACAAAATTTTCCTTTCCGTGTGTGCTTTTTGGTTTCTAGTGAATATATCAACATCCGTTTCTAAAATTTTGATGGAATCTTGCAGGGAACGAATGAAACATTTGTGTTCACAACACTTTATGGGGCACCAAGATTGTTTCGACCAACAGGTAGTTAAGACCTAAAATAGTTTTAGTGGAGTAGGGGTTGTATTTTCTTTTGCTACATAGTTTACTTTAAGGCAGTTATGCGCTTGAAGATATGCTTTCTTTCAGGATAAATTATATCCCTTGCCTTCCAAGGTGAAAACTTCAAAATAGTGTAAAGACCATTTTCCTAAATTTTTAGATGAATTCTTTTACAAGTTTGTTCCTTTTAAATTGGGGGCATCGAAAGGGTTCAGTAACAATGACTGCATCTTAAACAAATTATTAGGTCTGAAAACACTTACATATGTGACATGCCAACCTCATTAAACACTAATGTTGAAGAAATTGAATTCAAATTTAAAAAGAGAAAAATGATGGTCAGGTAATATAACAAGTGCATTTTCTGGGATAATGTATGCCAATTAGGAAGAGTAAATAATAGGTATTGAAGTTATAAGCAACTGCTCAAGTTTTTTTTATCTTCTTGAAGTTACTAGGGTACTGCTCAGATTCCCAAATCCCCATTCAAGTCCATATTTGTAGCTCAAACATGCCTTTATTACTTCCTTTGAGTAAACTCTTGGGCACATGTATCCAAGCTTCCTTTGAATTTTTTGAGATGTAGTGGTAGTCTAATTTGACCTCATATAGACATAATATTATGAAATTTCTGGGTGCTATTAGAAACTTTCAAGTCTTATTTTACAACATTCAGAATAGCGTAATGTTTTCATAGGATATCAAGAGGTGAATTGACTCCGGGGATATGAAGGTAGTCAAAGAGGTGTATGCCATGGTCAACCATGTTGAATGAAGATATTATTCCTAACACTTCTCAAAATATAGCCAATAAAAAAATTCCTATCATATGTATATGATAGGTTTCTACAAAATGCATATCCTGATTTCTGGGAATATGAAATAAATAAACAAGGACAAACGATCTTTCTCAACATTGTTAAGACATGCAAAGTATGGGAGGAAGTGCATTATGACCAGGGTACCCCAAATCAGAGAGAAAACAACAGTGATAAACATCTATAGGGAGTTTCCAAAGTGTAGTGTTGTAAGAATAGCAAAAGTCAAGACATGAGAAGAAAGGAAGAAGCAAAAATAAGAATGTTGACAGAATCACTAAGAGGAAAAATAGCTTTATTCTAGGAATGGATACCACGGGCTTTGTTAAAATAGGCTTTATATATGATATGAATCAATGCAAGCCTTGATATTGGTGGGGAAATATACCTGAGATAGCCAAAGTGTTGACTTTTTTTTACATGATGATTTAAAATATAGAGATAACATGTTAGACTAAAAGAGAGCCATTATAGATGGCCCAAGGGATGATTCTATCAGCCATATAGATGCACAGGAGGAGTATATGGTGGCCTTATAAGCTGGTACTATGTTGAATGGTAAACATGTGTCAAAGCCCTAGAAAAAGAGGAGCTGCTTCGGATAGAATCAAGGCCAAGGCCTAACAATTGGGACTAAACTTTCATAGTTGCAATATAAGCATGTGGACAACAGCACAATGGACATTCATTATAATACAGAGACCTTAAAAAACCATATTTTATTGATGATCAGAGAGGCTTTGGTATTTCAATTGCACTAAGCATAGCATATATTGTCATCTATCAGTAAGGTACATCTATAAGACCTCATTTACAGATACTTCCAAAAGTTTGCCTTGGAAAGATTACTTTTATTTTAACAATCAAAGAACTTCTATAACAATTATTGTTGACTAGTGTAAAAGCATAGCTCTGAAAGAATGGAAAGGTGTTGTGGGCTATATCTAACATGCAGAAATCAAGAACTGAATAATTAGGAAGTGATGTTAGCCCAAATCATGGTGTAAACTGACAAGTATTAAACTTTTTCCATTTCATAGCGTCACACCAGTGTGTTTGTAGCAAAAAATTGGTACTGTTGAAGGTATAACTACGACAATGTAAAAGAAAATATCCATTGTGCAAAATTTTCAATTTGAACCATAGATATGAACTTAAAACACATTTTGGATAAGAAGTACATACTTGTTCAAATGCTGAGCAAAATTCCAGAAACTGCAATGCTGATCCAACATCATTTGACGAAAATTCCATGCCTGCAATCAACTACATTGGCTTCCTTGAGGAAAAATTATTTCATCCATCTCTTTCTTGTCTTTGCATTTCTTCTTCTTTAAATTTACATTTTCTTCAACAACCTCTAACTGAAAATCAGATACAGAAATAGACTGATCATTGATCCCCTTGATAACTTCTTTCTTTCCAGGTTTGTCTATATTTTCTTATTTTCTTTTCTTTGTTTGCTTCACATCGACCTTTAGAACATGTTCGCTTTTTTTTGGCATCAAATTTCCAGCTTCACAACTAATTTCATAGGAATGAATTTTGTTTGATTTTGGGTTTATTTTAGCCCCTTTTTTTCCCCTCGATAGGCCCTATGATTTCATGAATAGCCAGAAAATTGTGTGCATCTTTACTTGCAGTCACAACCTGATCTTCAACATTAACGTTAAAATTGTATATAACTTTGTCCCTTTGGAGAAAGGGCCATTTTTCCTCTTGAAATTTTATATCATAAATATAGAAACCCAAGGATTCGATCACCTGCATTGACATAAACCAGAAAGCATGCATAGAACATCAAGCAAAAGCAATTCCATTGCAGAAATCAGACATCTTACAAGCAAATCAAAACTGATGAATATGACAGCTAGTCCACCTTGTAACGAAACGTCTCTACGCCTAGTGAAAATAAGGATGCCTTTACATATGTTTAAGGTTAACATGCCCGCTGTTCCTGCCTTTGACTGGTTTTCATGAGAATCCTAGATCTTAAGCTTATAATGGAGGGTGCAAGTGTCATTTCCTCCTATTAAACCATCATATATAATTCAACAAATAAATCCATGCATTTGCACCATTGTATTAGCGTATGCATTTTCATTAATGTACTGAAGTAATATGACTTCAAATTTTGAAATTTTCCTGCAAGATAACATTTATCATTAAAAAAATCTGATAAAACATGAAGTAATCTCATGAATCCTTCAAATTTATATTGCAATAACCATCTTAGATCGATAGATCCAGAATCTTCAATATTCTTATAAAAATGAATCCAGTTTCTCCAAAATATTAAAGAAGCTCAAACCACATATCATAATCGAAAGCCAGTAATTCGGATGCAATAAAATATTACTTTACCAATACTTCAACAAAAATGGTTCAACACTAACATAACTTCAAAAATGATTGAACTCTAATGCGGAGCTACAACAAAATATCTTTATTCAAATCGAAATAAGGCAACAACAATTAGAGAACCTTTGAGAAAACCATTAAAAAGTACATGCATCTCCAGTCAGAATTTATAGTGCTCTTCGTGTTTTCACATTTGCAAATAGCAAAGCTAGATACCTAAATTATCCAAACAAAAATATGCAATTAGGAAGGTTCACATATTGTTGGTCCCCTGTCTAAATCGAATGGGAAATTGTGCCAAGATGAGATTTCAGTAAGAGGAGATTTAAAGGTGTGATCCCACACTTTTAGTTGAAACAGTTGGCATATGATTGATCGTGTTAAGCCAACTTTTTTTATTGTTGTTGATGATCGCGGGCTCTTTCCAAAAACCAGCGCAAAAAACATCATCCGATGAAGCATGTTTATCCACCCATGTGTGCCATTCACTTTGATTTGGATCATATTGGGGGGAAATTCTACTAGCATCAATATTCTCAAGGGTTTGGCTGCATTCTAAACCATTCTAAACCATTCTAAGGAAAGCTAAGAAAATCATGAATAGATCCCCCAATCCTGCATCTTGACTATTGAACTTAGTAGAATCCCTGAAGAATGTAGCTTCGAAAACCGTAGATTGTTGTAATAGATCCCTCAATCCTGCATCTTGACTATTGAACTTAGTAGAATCCCTGAAGAATGCAGCTTCGAAAACCGCAGATTGTTGAGACTGAAATTGCATCCTAAAAAAATTGCAATAGATCCCCCAATCCTGCATATTGACTATTGAACTTAGTAGAATCCCTGAATAATGCAGCTTCGAAAACTGCAGATTGTTGAGAATGAACTGGCACCCAGAAGAAATTGCAGTAAGGCAGCTGCAAGAACAAGACCCACAAAAAAAGCCCTAATCACTAAGCCAGCGAGAGATAACCAAAACACATGTTTTGGGTGAGAGAAATGTTATTTTAACTAGAGGTCTAAAATTTGAAAGAAAAATGAATACTCCCGCCCTCCATTTTTCCCAACATCATTTTTAATATTATGCCTTCAAATATAATTTTTAGTCTCATACCCAACATCATTTTTAATACTATGCCCCCAAACATTATTTTTAATATTATGCCCTCAAATATCATTTTTAATATCACACCCAACATCATTTTTAATATTATGCTCTCAAATATCATTTTAATATCATACCCATTGTCTTTTTTTATGGATGTAGAGCGCACTCCATGATTATTTGTAATGCCAACAATTGATTTAAAAGGAAGCTTCAAAAATCAATTCAATTTCATTCTAATAAATTTATTTTAAAAACATTGATGGTGAACCACACAATGAGTAGTTTAAAAGGCGTTGACCTTAAAAAAAATTTGTGATTTATCCAGAAGAGTTTTTAAAGAAATTAATTAATTAATTATTAAAATAAAATTGAGATAAAATAGTAAATTTAGGAGAGGTTTTTGCAACCCATGGTTTTGCTCATGGTATTCCACCTTGCCAACAAGGGGGAATTAACTCGATCGTAGGTCCCAACTAGACTTGCTCTCGTTTGGAATGGCTAATCCCAACGGGTTTTAAGGATTATTATAATGGTTAGGGGAATAATGAGTTAGTGGTTAAGGGATTAAGGATTAGAATCTTAGGGGTTAGGGGATTAGGGGCTTAGGGGTTAGGGGAATACTGAGTTAGTGGTTAAGGGGTTAGGGATTGGGGCTTTGGGGTTAAGGGGTTAGGGATTAAGGGCTTAGGGGTTAGGGGATTTAGGCGCATCTATGGGTTAGGGGAGTAATGAGTTAGTGGTTAAGGGATTAAGGATTGTAGTTAGGGGAATAATGAGTTAGTGGTTAAGGGGTTAGGGATTGGGGGGTTATGGGATTTAGGCGCATTTAGGGGTTAAGGGATTAGGGATTGGGGGCTTAGGGGTTAGGGGATTTAGGCGCAATTAGGGGTTAGGTGAATAATGAGTTGGTCGTTAAGGGATTAGGGATTAGGGGATTTAGCACTTAAGGATTTTAGGGGTTAGGGTGATGGTTTAATGGGATATGGGTTAAGCGTTAACAATTTAGGGGTTAAGGGTTTAGGGGTTTAGGTGTGAGGGGTTTAGGGGTTTAAGGGTTTAGAGCTTTAGGGTTTAGGGGGTTAAATGGGTTAGGGTTTTAGGGGTTTAGGGGGTTAAATGTGTTAGGGGTTTGTTGTACGGTAAAAAAACCCCCCATTTTTAATTCGTTCACATCAAATAATGGGAACCCTTTCTATAAAATTTTTGGGTAAGCACCTTTTAGGATTTTTATTAAGTCAATTATCTTATGATTTTGTTAATTTTTCATTTTCTTTCTTTCTATAAAATTTCGGCTAAGCACCTTTTAGGATTTTTATTAAGTCAATTATCTTATGATTTTGTTATTTTTTCATTTTCTTTAGATTCTTGTTTTGATTGCTTGGTTGAAATCTATTTTTTATAAGCTTCCTATTGACGCTTGTTTCGTCTCATTTGGTGAACCGGTTTGTAAATAGCACTCCTTTGAAGTCTAATCAATTATGTCACCTGGGTTAAAAACTGCGGATTTTAATAACGCATTTAGTTTAAATATTAAACCCTAGATTAGTTATTACTAACAATTTTTGTTTTTAATTATACAACCAAATCATAAAGCATCGTGATTTCAGTCATTTATTCCAATTTTCCAATTTTCAAATAAATTTCTAATCTCGAAAAAATCCAAAATGTCAAAATGGTTGTTTTAGGTAAATCAGCGCTTTAGATAAATTCATAACTTAAAATCACTAAAATAAAATTTTAAAAAAAAAAAAACTAAAAACTAATTTTTAAACATTAAATTTTTAATTAATTTTTAAATTAATTAAATTAAAATTTAATATTAAAAACAAATATATAAAAACAAAAAACATAATAAAATAAAATAAAATAAAAAAAATTTCATCGCATCGGAAAAATGCATCGGGTGTATCTTTTAAAAGCTCCGATTGAGTTACATTTAATTCTTCCGATGCGATGAGTTCTTTTAATCCCCGATGCGATGAGTTCACGTAGGTAGTGTTATGTTAATGTTATAGGAAGTCTAAGTGGAATATTAATGTTAGTTTAGGGTAGTGTTTGTTAGTATTGATGTAATGTAATGTTAGTTCAATACGAATAGGTGTAATGTTAGATTGAGTTAGTTTAGTGTAGTTTTAAGTTACTTGTTAGTGTTGGTTTAGTTTTATATTAAGAGTAGTGTTAGTATAATATTAATGTAATGTTAGTATAGTAGAGCGTTAGCATATGTTAGTTTAATATTATTTTAATGGTAGTTTAGTTTTAATTTAATATTAGATTTAATATTTAATATCTAAAATAATTAATTTTAAATTAATTAAATTAATTAATATGTAGAATATAATTAATTTAATTAGATTTATTATTATTTAGATTAATATGTTTATAAATAGTTAATTATATTAATTAGTTAGATTAATATTTAATTAGTTTAATTTATAATTAGCAATTAAATTAGAATTAATTATTAGTTAATTATAGGCTAATTTAGCATTAGATTTTTAATTTAAATTCTGATTTTTTTAGCCCAGCAACTGAATTTCCAGATTTATATCAGATTTGACTTATCAACTTTGGAGGCTCATAGATTGAGTTTTACTTGGCCAAATGAGGCCCAGGACGGCTCATTGGAAAGAGAAAATCGAGGAGAATATTTCTGAGGAGGTTTCACTAACATATTTGGTCATTTATTGAGTCAAAAATAAGGCAGAAGATCAAGCTCCGAATTTCTAAAATGAAATCAATTTTCTGGGCTTTGTTTTCTTCATTTTTATTTGTCCAGCCTCTTCTAATTGCAGATTCATGCATCAATAATATCCTTGGTTAATTAAAATCATTATGAGTATCAATAAGAAGCTCAAATTTCCTTTTTATTTATTTAAATAGAATTTGATTGAATTTGTTTTAATGATATAAATAATATTTGGATTTTATTGTTGCTTCTTAAATGATTTTTAATTTCTTTTTGCAGGAAAAACAATATAAGGGATATTGAAGAAAAATATTTCAATCAATGAGAAGACTCCAGTAATTAAAGATTGAAATTTTTGAGTAATTAAAGTTGGATTGGGCAGATTTTTCTTCAAACAAACTCTCTTCTAAAAATACTTTTGGGAGGATTATAAATTGTAGATTGCAAAATGTAAAAAGGGGCTGCTCTCCCCTGCAATTCCAGACTTCTAAAAGCATTTCTGTAATATGGATTTAGAATTGTAGATGGGGAGGAGAGAAAATTTTAGATCTGAACATTAATGAGGGTTTATTCTTTATATCTTGAATTATGCATGATGGGCAGAGTTTGGATTTCTGCAGCTCTAGTCTTGAAAGCAGAAATTCAAGTAATGTAAAGTACTGTTAGAGACCAGGATCAGAGAAGCAGATTCAATTAACTGGTATTTTTGGCATTTCTGTATCAAATACCAGTTTCATTTTTATTTTAATAAAATTGTTGTTTCATTTTATTCATGTTTTGGCATTCCTGTTGATATGGATAATTTGTCTAAAATTTTTAAGTATCTCTGCTCTTATGAATTAAACTCTGATTTATGAGTAATCATTACTCAGAAATCTGTCTTATAACACTGATTTATTAAATAGTAATGTGTTGTGAATTTCTTCCACATGTTATTGTTTAATTATTAGTTTGACTGATATGATAATCGATATCATTTTTGTGAATTTCTTCCGGAGTGTTGTTGATTTATTATTTCAGTCAAATGGTCTCAATAGAATATGTTTTGGTACTCACAAATGTGAGCTAAATTGAATTTCTTCGTTAGCTTGACATTAATTTAAAGCCAGACATATTTTAATCCTCATTACTTAATTATTTTGCTCTTAGTTGGGATAGATTTATATCTACCTAATTGAGATAGGATTTAGATTAGTTTCTTTTTCTTGCATTATAGAATAAGTTTGCATTTAGATTAATTTCTATTTTCTTTTAAGTCCTCTCCTCAAAGAGGCAAAATCTTAGTTGTGGTTTGGCTGAACCCAAATAAACTTAAGGGTCATTCTCTTGCCTGATCAGCAAGAAGAATTGATCTGATATCCCTGTCTATTGGTAGTTAACGATACATCGTAAACCAATAGCGATAGGGAAAAGGTAACTGGACCTAGTTAAACCAGTCAGAGCCACTATCATAAACGGAAAAGGAGCTGTATTAAGTTCCGGACCGGGTGGTTATCCCCCAATGTTGTAGCAGCGATTTTCGAGGCTTTAACATTTTTGGCGCTAGAAGGAGGGCCTGAAACTTGTTGTCTGTTGGAGTCTTTTCAATTTTAACATTTTATTTAATCACGATGGCTCCTTTTAAACTTCCAATTTGGAGTTGTATCCATGGACGTGCATCTTTCAATACTCCACCCGAAGTGGTAAGACTCTTGTCTCAGGTAAGGTTTAATGGTGAGAGAAATTCTTCTGCTTTCAATCATACCCTTCGATTTATTCAAAATGTTTCAAATTATGATTTTCAAGGAATTGATGAAGGCATCTTATGCAGAATTTTTACTCTCACATTTGCGGCAAAAGCCAGAAACTGGTGTAGAACTCTTCCAGTTGCCTCAATTCACAGCTGGGATCAATTTGTTACAAGTTTCATTTGTAAATTTGACCACTATGATTATGATCAGGTATGTGATGAAATTGAATATCTTAGATTTGAAAATGAGTCTGTTAGAGATTTTAATATTCGATTTCATTTGAATTGTTTAAGATTTAAAGATGAAGATAAACCTATGGAAGAAGAATCATTAGATTGGTTTGAACATATTTGCTCTCTTCCTCCCATTCCTGATCCATATGAAATTAGTTCAAACTTTGTTCCATCCTCTTCTAACATAAATGAGAATTCTAATTTGGGTGTGCAAATAAATTGTGATGAAGAGGTTTCACAAAGCTTGGAAAATATTTTTAATCAAATACAAGAAGACAATATCATCAATTTTGGAGAAAGAGCTACTTTGAAATCTAAAAATTCTTCTGCATTAAATTCAGAAAATCAGATCGCAAATCAACACGTGCAAGCAGCAATCAAGGTAAATAAAAGCATGCAAACTGCTGTACAAATTTCTGAATCTTTTAATGATAAGCAAATGCTGGAATCAGAGCAGCAAAGTAATCTTCTTCAAAAAAGCGTGAGTGTGCAAAGGAATGATTTAGAATCTGAAATTTACAATGGGCTTAATGCACAAGACTTCCCAAACAGGGACATTTTTAAATGCATTATTTCAGATTCACATTTTTCCCTTTATCCTGATATTTTTAATGATGGTAATTTTTCTCCTCTTGGTATTAATGATATTTCAGAAATTAAATAGGATAATTTAAATGAATTTCCATTAAGCTTTTATCAAGATAGAAAAGAAATTAATGATCATTCTTTTGCCATTAATGAACATCAAATTCTTGTCCCTCCTTGTTTTGATATACTGGATAAGATTGAAGGGAATTCTAGAGAATCTTGTGAAGTCATTTATGATAATTACTCTGACATTGAGGATGTTGATTTCTATTTTTCTCAAGAGAATCCTCATGATAAAATTCAAATAACATTTGAGAATGAGGAACATTTCAATTTAGAAATTATTCCAACCAATCCTCATTCTAAAGCAGCAAATTATCTTCATGATTTCACTATTCAAGAAAATATTCCAATTTATGATTCATATCATGATCAATCTTTCATTCCTGTTCATAATCATAAATCCCTTTCTAATTCACAAGTTGGAA
Organism: Pinus albicaulis; assembly: GCA_034641835.2. Lineage (NCBI taxonomy): Eukaryota > Viridiplantae > Streptophyta > Pinopsida > Pinales > Pinaceae > Pinus > Pinus albicaulis. The sequence goes on from CM076579.1 coordinate 47,940,421, forward strand.
TTCGAAATTACTCAAATTCCATAATTCTGGCCAATCCTTGTGAAAAAGAAATTATTTCAAAACAATCCCAATTGTGCTGTATCATTAGTTGTAACAATAGTGATTTCATTTTATTTTTGTTTCCTTACTTATTTTGTATTAAATCAGATTTATTTCCAAATTTTATTTTTCATATTTTTGATACATTACGCTGGCATATTGAGCACTTTACTATCAAACATTCAATTGATGCATTGCCCTGTTGGAAAATTGAAGTTTCATATTATAATCAAGAGCATCAAAAGCTATTTCAATTTCAATTTCAATCAATGCTAATATTTTATCAAAAGTTTCTATCTTCTCAAAGGCAATATCAACAAGAGAATGTATTTTTAGAAATCTGCCAGCAATCTAATTTAATTAATAATTTTCCATTTCATTTGAAAGATTTCCATCCATTTTTCATTAATTCATTTGAAAAATATTTGGAAATTTTCCATCATGGAAGATTGTTAATAACTTAACATTAACACATAACACTAACAGTTTATTCCAGACCTTTGAATTTAAAAGTTCATATCCACAATCTGGCCTATCATCTCTTCTTTTGAACATTTCCCAATTATTAATAGAAATCCATCCAGACTTCTATGATCCAATTGGTATTCAATTGGAAAGAAAATTTCATGAGAAGGAGATTTTAGATAAGCTTCTAACAATAGTTGTACATTCTGATTTCAGGTCTAATTTTCTTAGTTCAATTAGATTTGTATTTTTATTACTAACATTTGAACTGTACATATATTCAGGAATTAAAATGAGAGAATGGTTACACTGGAAATATGACTATACCTAGTCATTTTTCATGTATATGATTAAAATAGGAGTAGAATTAATTTAGTTAGTTTGTTTTATGTAGTTAATTTATTTTTAATAGTTCTGCAGATTAAAAATAAAGGAAGCAATCGGCCCTTCTCATCATATACATTTTCAGTGAAATATTTTCCTCCTATCAGAAAATTTTAATTCTTGTTTCCCTTTTTTTTTTAAATTTCTTACAGCAATGCCTCTACCCATGAAAACATCTCTGCCTATTTCGAATAATGTACTGACAGAATATGCACCTGGCACACATTCAAATCTGTTTTTACATTTAACCACAATTAGTGGCTTTATCCCATTTTGACCTTTAGTTTATTATTTGATGTTGAAATACGCATCATATTTATTTACGAAAGGCATTATTGAACAGTCACTATAACAATACAAATTTTTCTTAAATTAATTCAGAATGAGCAGAGGTAATAAATTGCTGCTGCAATTCAAAAGGGAAGCATAGTTTCAGAGTTATTTCTGGTGAATTTTATGGATTTCAGATTTCCTGAACATGAATAAACGGATTTTATTTAGACTAATTCCTCACTCCGATTTAGAATAAATAATGAGATGAGTTTGAACAAAGTCATAATTTTGATAAATAGAAGGAATAATTGGAAGATTCATAAGGAAAAATCCACAGACAATTCTCTTCCAGGTTTTCATTTGTTTTCAAAACTTGAAGTAAGCAGCAAATCCATTTCAAGTTCGCAACAGGTTCAGGGAAATTTTATTTTGTGATTCATTAGAATTTGAAGCATTCTTTAACTTTGATTTCATTCATTCATTTAGAAAACTCAATTGAAATTTAAAACAATATCGCAAGATTCATATTAGAGATGTTTCAATTTGATTTTCATATTTTTTATGTGATTCTTCCGATGTCTTACCTCATACAATCTTTACCAAATCACATATCGCATTGGAATAAATTTAAAAGTTTGTTTTTTCATCACAAAAGTTCTGATGCGATAAGTCAAATCACAAATGCACATATCGCATTAAGCATAAGGTTAATTTTTCCATTCAAAAAACTCCGATAAACTTAATCGCAATCGTGAATTGGTAAAGTCATATCACAATTGGTTCATATCACAATTGATTAAAAGGTCAACTTTTAAAAAGTTCCGACGCGATGAAGTCTAATCGCAATCGCATTTCGGCAGAATCCTATGACAGTTGATTCGTTCATTTCAAAAATTTCGATGCGATCAACCCAATCGGCAATCGCAAATCGGAGAGACCTCATTTTGATATATCCATTTGCAAAAAACTCCAATGTGATGAAGTTCAAATCGCAATCGCAAATTATTAAATTAGCCAAGGATTAATTTTTAAAGACCTCCGATGCAACAAGTCTAATCGCAAATCGCAAATCGGGAGGAAAATTAAATACATCCTTGTGTGCTCATTTTAAAAAAATTGCGACTCAATAATTCATCACCAATTGCTTATCGCTATCGCTTTTTATTAATCGCTGAATGCTCATTGCTCATCGCTTTTCATTAATTGACGATTGTTCATCACCGATTATTATAAAAATCGCATCGCTGCTATCACAATTGTTTTAATTTCAATTCCCTTGAACACAAAGCATTTCATTTTTTGCATTTTACTGCTTGCTTTAAATTAAATAAAATAAATAATGATTTTGGGTTATAGGATTTTGGTTAGTTTGCCTTCTTCATATTTATAATGTTAAACTACAAGAAGAAGTCAGCTAGTATTGGAGAAATTGATACCTTCAGGTAAGATCAAATGCAATCATCCAATGGTAAGATTCATGTACCCACTTTCATTAATTTCCATTTCATTACTTTAGTTTCAGTTTTGTTTTTCAAAATTATGTTGATATTTGAATCTGTTTTGCAGCTCTTCATAAAAGCTTTCAATCATCTGCCAAATCATATTTTGGAAACGCTATGCTCTTTTCCTGGTTTTATTTTCAAGAAGCAACGATAGTCTTCATTGAAACAACTACACTAGGAAGTTTCTGAACCTTTTATCTATTTCTTTAAAGCATTTCTTTTATTAGAAAATGATTAAGATAATGCTTTGAAACAAGAAGATTGACTTCAGACAGAAATTTTTCATTGTCGCTGAAATTTATCATCTCTGCTATCTAAAGCCTAAAACATTTACGATCCTGCAAGGTATAAGTTTTCTGGATCTCGACATAAGAAGGAATGATTACATGATTATTTTCTTTTACTTCAAGTGTTGAGACATTGGCAAAAGCATTTTTGTTAGAGTTTGTATTTCAAAGCTTGGATTTTCCTTTCCACTTTTTGCTTCATTTTAATTTTGTTTGCTGATTTCTTTTCTCACTTTAGTTTAAGAATTGTTTTCCTTAGGTTTTCAGTTTTTGGTGACTTTGTCATGATTTATATGGAAGGCCTTCTTGTTACTTAACAATGGTTGGCATACATGAGAAAAATGGTTAATAGTCTCCTATTAGCTTTTTCTTAAATCTCTTAGCAAAATTTGTTTTTCTTATTATAAAGGTAGACATACTTAAGGAAGAGATTACAAAAAAAAAAAAAGAGAAGTTGACGAAGTATCATGAAATCTGAGAAATTTCATTTTCATCAAAACTGTAATTATTTTGAGATTTCAATACTTTATTAAGATCTTTCAAAAATTCTATTATCAGTCAAGAAAAGTTATTTTTAACTAAGTAAAGACACTTCATAGCAAAGCACTTTTAACTCTGAAATTGTCATTCTGAACTCTTAAGGAGTCAATGATTCTCCCTGTTCAAAAGAGTTTTATTTTTTTAGAGTGTAATCCAAAAATATATTTAAAACTTAAAAGATAAGAGGTCTCATCACGAGCCTGCTTACCATGATCATAGGGGAAAATAGGCTGACATTACCAACACTGCTAAACAAACCAGGGTAATGGCTTATAATTGCAAACAATTGTAAGACAAGGGGTCTCATCACGAGCCAGCTTGTTCAGTCTAATTATAACCAGTGAATGGCATTGTCAACTATCTGGCTACCAAACCAGGACAATGGCTTTTAAGAATTAAAAATAAAAATAAGCATATATAAATGGATTTATCTCTAGGTCAATAATTCTTAAATAGATAGGATTCTGAATCATTGATGATTAAAAGGTAACCCTGTCGAGACTATAGATGTTTGCTGGCAGTAGTGGCTCTACCTGTGACAAATGAGTACATTTTAAAAGTTGAGCTGTAAAGTGACCCCTACTTTATCTTTACAACTAATTAAGGACTGATATAGAATTATGAAATATTTTAATTTATGAGGAATTTCAAGAAAATTACAGTAAGATGATTGTTGCTTTTTTTCAAATTAATGAACCTAGTCAAACATTCCAAAAAATAATTTTCTCTTATTTAATTATTTTTACTTTAATTTTAGGAGAATTTCATTTTTATCAAACATAGATAATTGTTTCTTCCAGTGAATCGCCAATTGTTGTATGGTACAACAACCCCCCATTTTTAACTTGTTCACATCAAATAATGGGGACCCTTTATATAAAATTTTGGCTAAGCACCTTTTAGGATTTTTATTAAGTCAATTATCTTATGATTTTGTTATTTTTTCGTTTTCTTTAGATTCTTGTTTTGATTGCTTGGTTGAAATCGATTTTTTATAAGCTTCCTATTGACGCTTGTTTCGTCTCATTTGGTGAACCGGTTTGTAAATAGCACTCCTTTGAAGTCTAATCAATTATGTCACCTAGGTTAAAAAATGCGGATTTTAATAATGCATTTAGTTTAAATATTAACCCCTAGATTAGTTATTACTAACAATTTTTATTTTTAATTATACAACCAAATCATAAAGCATCGGGATTTCAGTCATTTATTCCAATTTTCCAATTTTCAAATAAATTTCTAATCTCGAAAAAATCCAAAATGTCAAAATGGTTGTTTTAGGTAAATCAGCGCTTTAGATAAATTCATAACTTAAAATCACTAAAATAAAATTTTAAAAAAAAAAAACTAAAAACTAATTTTTAAACATTAAATTTTTAATTAATTTTTAAATTAATTAAATTAAAATTTAATATTAAAAACAAATATATAAAAACAAAAAACATAATAAAATAAAATAAAATAAAAAAAAATTTCATCGCATCGGAAAAATGCATCGGGTGTATCTTTTAAAAGCTCCGATTGAGTTACATTTAATTCTTCCGATGCGATGAGTTCTTTTAATCCCCGATGCGATGAGTTCACGTAGGTAGTGTTATGTTAATGTTATAAGAAGTCTAAGTGGAATATTAATGTTAGTTTAGGGTAGTGTTTTTTAGTATTGATGTAATGTAATGTTAGTTCAATACGAATAGGTGTAATGTTAGATTGAGTTAGTTTAGTGTAGGTGTAATGTTAGATTGAGTTAGTTTAGTGTAGTTTTAAGTTACTTGTTAGTGTTGGTTTAGTTTTATATTAAGAGTAGTGTTAGTATAATATTAATGTAATGTTAGTATAGTAGAGTGTTAGCATATGTTAGTTTAATATTATTTTAATGGTAGTTTAGTTTTAATTTAATATTAGATTTAATATTTAATATCTAAAATAATTAATTTTAAATTAATTAAATTAATTAATATGTAGAATATAATTAATTTAATTAGATTTATTATTATTTAGATTAATAGGTTTATAAATAGTTAATTATATTAATTAGTTAGATTAATATTTAATTAGTTTAATTTATAATTAACAATTAAATTAGAATTAAATATTAGTTTATTATAGGCTAATTTAGAATTAGATTTTAATTAAAATTCTGATTTTTAGCCCAGCAACAGAGTTTCCAGATTTATTTCAGATTTGACTTATCAACTTTGGAGGCTAATAAATTGAGATTTACTTAGCCAAATGAGGCCCAGGACGGCTCATTGGAAAGAGAAAATCAAGGAGAACATTTCTGAGGAGGTTTCAATAACAGATTTGATCATTTATTAGGTCAAAAATCAGGCAGAAGATCAAGCTCCGAATTTCTAAAAATAAAATCAATTTTATGAGTTTTGTTTTCTTCATTTTCATTTGCCTAGCCTCTTCTAATTGCAGATTCATGCATCAATATTATCCTTGGTTAACTAAGATTTTTATGAGTATTAATAAGAAGCTCAAATTTCCTTTTTTATTTATTTAAATAGAATTTGATTGGATTTGTTTTAATGATAGAAATAATATTTGGATTTTATTGTTGCTTCTTAAATGATTTTTAATTTCTTTTTGCAGGAAAAAACAATAGAAGGGATATTGAGGAAAAAGATTTCAATCAATGAGAAGACTCCAGCAATTAAAGTTGGATTGAGCAGATTTTTCTTCAAACAAACTCTCTTCTAAAAATACTTTTGGGAGGATTATAAATTGCAGATTGCAAAATGTAAAGGGGGGCTGCTCTCCTCTGCAATTCCAGACTTCTAAAAGCATTTCTGTTATAGGAATTTAGAGTTGTAGATGGGGAGGAGAGAAAATTTCAGATCTGAACATTAATGAGGGTTTATTCTTTATATCTTGAATTATGCATGATGGGCAGAGTTTGCATTTCTGCAGCTCTTGTCTTGAAATCAGAAATTCAAAGTAATGTAAAGTAATGTTAGAGACCAGGATCAGAGAAGCAGATTCAATTAACTGGTATTTTTGGCATTTCTGTATCAAATACCAGTTTCATTTTTATTTTAATAAAATTGTTGTTTCATTTTATTCATGTTTTGGCATTTCTGTTGATATGGATAATTTGTCTCAAATTGTTAAGTATCTCTGCTCTTATGAATTAAACTCTGATTTTTGAGTAACCATTACTCAGAAATCTGGCTTATAACACTGATTTATTAAATAGTAATGTGTTGTGAATTTCTTCCACATGTTATTGTTTAATTATTAGTTTGATTAATATGATAATTGATATCATTTTTGTGAATTTCTTCCGGAGTGTTGTTGATTTATTATTTTAGTCAAATGGTCTCAATAGAATATGTTTTGTTACTCACAAATGTGAGCTAATTGAATTTCTTCGTTAGCTTAACATTAATTTAAAACTAGACATATTTAATTCTCATTATTTAATTATCTTGCTCTTAGTTGGGTTAGATTTATATCTACCTAAATGAGATAGGATTTAGATTAGTTTCTTTTTCTTGCATTATAGAATAAGTTTGCATTTAGATTAATTTCTATTTTCTTTTAAGTCCTCTCCTCAAAGAGGCAAAATCTTAGTTGTGGTTTGGCTGAACCCAAATCAGCTTAAGGGTCATTCTCTTTCCTGATCAGCAAGAAGAATTGATCTGATATCCCTGTCTATTGGTAGTTAACGATACATCGTAAACCAATAGCGATAGGGAAAAGGTAACTGGACCTAGTTAAACCAGTCGGAGCCACTATCATAAACGGAAAAGGAGTTGTATTAAGGTCCGGACCGGGTGGTTATCCCCCAATGTTGTTAGCAACGATTTTTGAGGCTTCAATGATCCCAACATTGTTTTTGTCACTGCGTATGTCTCTTCATTCGTGGATAAATTTGGCAGTTTTCATGCGTGAGAGATATTTCAGGCAAAAACTTTGAACATAAACAAGAACCTAGAAAAATCTCAACAGAAGAGTTAGTCAAGATATTACAAAGACATTCTTCGCATATGCATGGGAGTACACTCGACATGAAAGGGATAAGCCCCAAGACTTGCACTCATCACATCTATATAGAGGAAAATTGTAAATCAACCGTAATAACCTCAAAGATCTTGATGAATCCAAATCTTAGGGAGATTGTTAAAGAAGAATTGCAAAAATTGTTAAATGTCAACTTCATCTATCCCATTTCGTATAGCTTCTGGTTTTCCTATACTTTTTCCAAAGAAAAATGGTAAATGATAAAATAATACCTACCTAGAAATTAAACAAGCTACTCTTAAAGACCATTTTCCTTACCTTTCATAGACCAAGTGTTAGATACATTAATGGGCAAAAATTATCATTCTTGCATGGGTTTGGTTACAACCTAAATCCAAGTAGCACTTGAAGATCAGAGCAAAACCACATTTAATTCGTCCTGGGGTACCTATAAGCTACCGAATATTTCCATTTGGATTATTCAATGCACCCGTTAACATTCCAAAGGGCAAGATAGGAATTTTTTCATCTAATACATGGATTGTGAGGTATATGGATGATTTCACGCTTTATGGAAACATGATTTAAGAAGCTCTAGGCAACTTAAAAGTTTGCAGAGATGTCAAGAAGCAAATCTTTCAATTACCATGAGAAATGTTTCATGATGTTTAATCAAGGTATTGTTTTGGGGCATCACATTTAGGGGATGGGATTAGAGTTTGATATGAGTCAAAAGCTAGTCATCTCTAACTACCTATCTTCAGTTGTCAAAAAGATGTTAGAGTTTTCTAGGATTACATGTGATATTATCGTAGGTTTATAGAAAATCTCACCAAGATAGCATCTCCACTCTTCAAATTACTCACCAAAGATTGTGAATTCAAATGGAATTATGATCGCGCTTAGCTTGAAACCCCGAAACAAAAAAAAAAAAAAAAAAAAAAAAAAAAAAAATTTCGTAGCACCTATTTTAAGGGACCTAATCGGGAAGTTACCTTTTCATATCTCAACAGATGCCTTCCGATACGAGCCTAGGAGCAATATTGCACAAAAAGACCTGTTTCCTTATGCCATCTACTAAACCAAGAAAATTCTGACTCCCCGCAGAGTTAAAACTATATCAGAATCGAAAAAAGAGTTTTGAATAAGTTGTCATGCCATAAACAAATCAGGATGACTATATAATGTTATGAAACTTTTATTCACACCTATCATTATGCACAATATACTTAATGAAAAAATCAATTACTAATGGCATAGTCATAAGATGGTTATCGCTTTTTACAAGAATTCAACATTACCACATTCTAGATAGGCCTGGAAAACAAAAACACAAGAGTTTTTATCAGCCCTAGAATCTTAAACATCAAAGATAACACTCAGCTTGAAGATCAATTTCCATGAATATCTTTTTTCAATTTCTACTCAAACTCTTGGTTTGGCTTCTATTTAATTGAGTTTAGTTTCGTGGAAAATTTTCCAATAATGAATGCAAGAGATAAAAATCATTTATGATAAGTAAAAATATTCATGGGTCAAGTACGAATTGTACAAGACAGTCCAAATGATTTGGATCATTAGAGATGTGTTCGAAGATATATGCCCGTAGATCTCAAAGCATGTAATGATGAACCTTGTGGTGGACACTTTGCCGAGCAAGAGGACAGCCTATAAGATCCTTCATTTAGGATACATTCGCCATCCTTTGTTTAAAGATGCTAAAGAGTATGTCAAAAGGTGAGCTAAATAGCTGTGGTAGTAAAAACTTTCCTTCAGGTGAGATGCCATTACAACCCCCGTGTACATATTGAACCTTTGAAAATGGGCTTTGGATTTTGTAGGACCTATTAGTCCTCCATCAAGACAAAAGAGAGAGGATACTAGTTTGCACCGATTATGTTACCAAATGGGTAGAGGCCAAGCCATTACTTTTTGCTAATGAAGCATATGTAGTTCATTTTCTTTTTGAGGATATTTTTCACTCGCTTTTGGTGTCCCAAGGGAAATTGTTACAGATCAAGGAGCTCAATTTACATCAAGGCTAGTGGAACAAATGATGGAGAGGTACAAAATCAAACATAGAAAATCTACTTCCCTTATCATCCACAAGAAAATGGTCAAGTGGAATCTACTAATAAGGTCATTGAAGGAATCCTAACAAAGAATATTCATTTACATAGAAGAGATTGGGTAGATAGGCTTCCTGAAGCCTTGTGGACCTATAAAACTACATGGAGAAACACAACACGCCATACTCCTTATGAACTTGTTTATGGAAAGCAAGTTTTGTTTCCCATAGAGTTCCAGATTCAAACTTTCAAAATGGCAAGCTCTACCTAGGACTTGATTTAACTGAGGCACAAAAGCATAGATTACAGACACGAATTGGATGAGATCGACAAGCATGCATACCAGAAAATAAGTCTAGTCCAACAAAGAAAGAACTTGATAGCATGACAAGTACATCAAAGAGAATAAGTTCAAAGAAGGTGGACTGGCTCTCTTGTTTGATTCAAAATTCAAGGATTTTCAAGGTAAATTTCAAACACATTGGCTTGGGCCATATGAAATGGTTAAAATTTTTGACAATGGAGCAATAAAAATCAGACAATAGATGAAGAAGAGGTCACTTTTCTTGCTAATGGTCATAGATTGGAAGTTTCAAGATCACAAACCACTCTCAAGAGAAGAATTGTCAAGAAGTTCTAGGAAAACGGTGATGTAGTTAATGAAGAAGAATCTTTCTTCTTCATCAACTGATTGAATTTTCTGAAGTCATTTCTTTAAAAATAAAAAATATGTAGCAGAACATGAAAACCAATCATTGATTGGGCATGTTTATAAAGAAAAGATAGGTGAAAATCAAAGTTTTTTTGACACTCTAACTTTTCCATTTTGTTTATGCAAGTTAACCTGGCACAAAATCATAAGTTCGATCCACAGAATTTATGATCCATCTCATTTCATTTCATTCCATTTACTTATCCATCCATACTCCATTTCATTCATTCATTCATACTCACTATCTCATATTTCATCCATCTCATTCCATACTTCATCCACCGCTTCCATATCAAATTTAAAGCCCATGTCTTTTCTCATAATTGAATACATGTCATGAATTGCAGCTATAATAAGAGCCTTTTCCACCCCATTTCATAAATTGTAATCCATCCACTCATCATCTACTTCATACATATCCCATTATACCATATTTCATCATTCATCTTCACTCATTCCATATAATATTCCACTTATATTCCAAACTACCCATTCCATGATTAAAGTTCTCTGCTGTGTACATTCTGCTGCCTAAACAGATATTTGGTACTAATCGATTCTTCCATGAATACCAGACAAATTATTCCAATGTGCCTATTGCAGAGTCAAGGCACCGTCACAGACATTTGAATTTCAACAAGATGATCCTAAGATATCCATGAACAAGAAAAATCATAAGGATTAAGAAGACTCACAGAGGAAGGATTTCAGAGGAGAAACAAAGCATATAAAGACCACAAAAAGCGTATGAAAAGCAAAGGTAAAAAAAAAAAGTTCTGACATATAATAGATATCATGAAAACTTTAGTATAGTCTAGTTAAGGACCCATTCTAGTGTTGTTTTGATTATTTTTATCATCATAAGTTAAATATAACTTCAGAAATCTTTGATAAAAATCCTTCATTTCAAATCCAGTATCAATCTATCATTTAAAAATTAAGCAAGCAATGTCAAGTGATTGATTTTCATCGCCACCTAACCAAATCATTTAATGATGATTTTTGAATCATGCAAAATATCTCCGCCACGCCACCGACATCGTTTTCTTCACCTCACTTCATTAACTCGTTCCGTAACTACTTCCTATTACTCCATCCCGTAGCCAACCCTTTATCATTTCATTCTGTAAAACAGAGGTATCTCTATCACCGTGAGAGAGGTATATTAGTTTGAAAGTTGAAGCCACTATCACCAAGAAGCAGGGTATATCAGTTTGAAATTTAAAGTCATTGTCAATTGCAGTAGCTGTGAGGTATATCAGCTTTGAAGATTGAAGACCGTCACCGTGGAAGGAGAGTATTATTCTGAAGGTTGAAATCATTGTCTCCGTAAGAAGAAAAGTACTAACTGCTATCGAAGAAGAAATTATGGGCCTCATCTGTGTGAGAATCGAACTCAGTGGGAACAAAATACCCGGAAGGATACCCTCGGCGTAGAAATGTTGCAACAAGGTGATGGCCGCAATTCCTTGAAAATTTTAATGGCTTCCACAAAGAAGTTACTAAAACTTTTGCAAGATCATTCAAGGAGCCGAGGTTGAAGTTGGAGACATTAAATTCATCACACAGAGGTTTTTATTGTAGAAGAAACAGATTACTGGACATGGAGAAAGATGGTTTAAGAAACGTAGAATTTCATAGCTAACGTGTTAGCATATCCTCAAGTCACCAGTATGGATGTCACCGTGTTTAAAAGGGAATTCCAAGCTCTTCATTAAAGAATAAATGGAGAAACATGTTACTAACTATGAAAAATTTATCATTGTGAAGGTAGATATGGTACTTTCTATGTTTGCCTATATTAGGTTGATAATGCACTCTAAAAGAAGAGCTTAATTGCCCCTATTTCTAAGCCTAAAGCCAGTAGCTGAGCCAAGTGTCCAAAGAGAATCTCAATCTCAGAGACAACCTATATCACTATGGGTTAGTCAAGATTTTGATTGAACATCATTTGAGCAAATAGGATGAATTGGGATGACTTCTTTGGTGAGAAATCACTTTGAGGAACCAAAAGAGCCTTCACCCGAACATTAGCCTACAAAGAGAAGGCTAAAAATGGAGAGCCTCAAAATTGAAACCGACAAAACGATACATAGTAACACCGAGAAGTTGACTATTAAGAGACAAATTAAGGAAAAGAGGGTAATCAGAAAATTTGGCTACGTAAAAAAAGGAGAGGGACCATCCCAACCGAGAAGGGGCCATAGACTGTGGGGAAACTAAGGAAAAACACGTATCAAACAAACCGAGGTGATAAACATAGAAGATGAGGAAACATCTATCAAGAAGATGTTGAAGAATATTCTCATGAAGAAGCCCCGAAATTGACCCTACACACAAGGAATACAACTATGTTGAAACATTGGAAAGGAAAGCTTAAGAGGGTAGAGATAGAACCCTAGTCCTCCACTCCGTCCGGAAATAGATGTGGAAAAGAAGAAGAGATAGGTACGAGCTGAAGGTCAATAGACATATCAAGACCTAGAATGATATTCGAAGGAACAAGTTAAACTAAACCGCATGAACTCAACCCCGTCTCTACAAATGGACAAAGTGGAAAGGCTAATAGTAAAGGAAAAGAGGAACAAGAAGTTAATCGTGCACTTACCACAATTTAAGGTTCAAGTTAGTTATCGTGAAGCCCGGTAAGGCCTTTAACTTCCGTGCAAAGAAGAAGAAGAGGGTTGGATGTTCTTGCAAAAGTTCTGAAGCAGGAATAAGTTGCATGAGGACATGCAAGAAGTCAAGAAGGGGGGTATGTTGAGCCCCAAGATTGTTCTTTCTTCCATCATACTTCACTCCCATTTCTTTGTCCATTGTTATCCCAAAGCTCAAATGATCAATGAAATTAGTTAAAATTTCTTTAAGAATGAATATCATGGCTAACTTGCTAAGTTTTGTGATTTTGTCATTGTAATGCATTTTGAATCGAAACTAGCTGGCGAATGTAGACATTCGGAAGCAAGGTTGCCACTCCCGTAGTCATTTCTCTACTGCTCAGCATGTTCCGTGTGTCCTTCTTAGGAAAAGCCACATATAGTGTATTTCAGCATCATGTCCTCGCCGTTTGTTTCTCACCATGAAGATTGAACGAATTGACGTGGTTTTGTACGTGGGAATCACCACATAAGGAGACACTTAATAGTACAAGACAACCGTATGTCCTTCTATTGTTTACGCCGCCACCTTAGAGTTCTGGGTCCGATTTTTGATATGAAAAGACAATGATCCCCGTATTATCTCAAGTTCTCGTTATGAAGATTTATTATAAATGTAACTCTAAAACCGAGAGACAAGTTCTAGATTTTGATTAGATTGACTGACCGTTTGCATTTCTGAAGTTCGAGATCACTGTTTTCGTTATTTTCCTTTAATGAAGAAGACAACATTTTTCGAACGCATTTAGTTGATCTTGAGCTAGATTTCGTGCTACTCGATGGTAGAGGGTCTCCATTTCTCCCAGCGGTGCTTCTTTTGATTTCTTTGCACTATAAGTATCTTAGTTTGTTTTTCTAAGTTTTTTGAAGTTTACGTTCATAGTTAATTTCATTAATCATTATAGCTATACTTGTTCTAATAAACTCTTCCAAAATATCATTACGATGAATAAGAAATGGCTATAGTGTTATAGATTTTATTTGAAATTCTCGTTCATTATCACAAAGAGAAAACTTACTATAGTAAACTCTTCCAAGATATCATTATGATGACTAAGGCATAACCGTGATACCGTAGGTTTGGCTTGTTTACACTAAGTAGCATAGCTAATCTTACTCTTAAAAATATCTTCCAAACATCATAACAATGAGTAGGAAATAAATTTGTGATGTCTTGCTTTTAATTGTATTTTCTTTCGCTTTTTATGTTTTCTCAATTGCATTGAATTGTAATAAACTGTGATTGTTCTAACAAGCTCTTCCAAAATACGATTCATGATGAACGAAATTGGAAGCGTAGAATCCCATAGATTAATTGCATGATAATCATAGTTAGAGCAATTCTATAAATTGCATTAATTCCATGTTCGTTATTTCGTTTCAAGTTTGATAATGGCTTTTAGTTTAGCACTGTTTCATCGTAGACTAGTGTTAACTCTAGTTCAAGCCTCTAGCTTAGCCTACCGTATTTACATTCCACATTTAGTTGCCATACATTGCATTTTAAATTGCATTAGTTGTTAAACTTAAATACTACGTTTCATTATTTAAGGCACCTTTGTTCCAAACCTATATTAACTCATAATCATCCGACGTAAGATAGTATCGCCTAAGGCCCGGAGTACTTTTGTAACCTTTTTACCATTTCACAAGCAAGTTCTCAAATACTATTCTAAAAGGAAATTCATAACTTTTGAGTGAGGTTTATGGTGTTAAACTACGTTGGTGACAGAATTAGGAGCTAGTTTTAGAGTAGAGATCTTATGATGTTACAAATGTTCTTTTCCAAACATGTTTCAATAAACCTTTAAATCACGAATGAGATGTTGTATCATTATAAGTTGATTGTTTAATTGTTTAGTTAAGAGAATTTTATTTACACTTAGCTGCCCATTTCTCAAGCTCTTTCAAAACATCTTTCATGAATGAATTGGACAAGTTAAGTTCATGTTGTGATTTTTTTTTTTTTTGAATTCATTATCAAGCTTTGTATCTTGCTAATTCATAGTTTAGGTTTGGTTCTGTTTCAGTATTTTCATTTGTCATTTGTCATCAATAATTTAGGTTTACCTTGCTTTTAACCAAGATTCTCTTTCCACCATCATTTATTTCTTTTCCTTGTGAACATAAAACCATAAAAAAACCAAAAACATCATAAAACACTAGACACAACGCAAGAAGAAACAAATACCTAGGCACAGGCATGCTGGGTAATCTTCGTCATCAGTACAGCTTACCAACCCCGTCGGACAATTAAATGAACTCAATTTAGGAGACTAGGTTGAGCACAAACAGTAGGCGAAAGTGATCATGATCTACCAAATCAAGTACAATTCGTACCTCTGGTGAAACATCATCATTCAAACCAGAGTTAGCTCAAATTGTTTCCACACATCTTGGTTCTTTTACTGTTTTCGAAACGAAGTCTTCATAGCTACCTGTGGTCATGATCCTTTCAATCGCTAAGACCATACCTCCTGGAACCAAAGTTGTTCAATCAAAAATTGATCTAGATCATGTCTCTTCTTTGCTAGCAAATTTCAATCCTGAACAGTCGGAAGTTGTTCCTACCTTGGTCACTCCACAAATATCTGTAGCCACTGAAACTCCTATATCACATAGTCAACCGTCTGAAATATATTTTGGGCCTAATGGTGAAGTTCTTCCTCCTGGTTTAATCGCAATTGAGAAATCCCACAACCTGTTACACCTTTAATTCAAACCCATTTTGGGGGAGACCTTTACCTGTACTATTAATTTCATCAATCGTTTCCATCTTCTTTTGTTGATCCCATTTCCATTCAATCTCCCGTTGATTTCGGAGAGTATACATTTGGTCATAAAACTATGTCTGAACCGACATCTTCAGTTGGGTCTGCTGTTCCAATTACATTAGCTCCTACCCTCGCTACTCCATCGATGTTCACAACTTCACCAGAGTCATATTTTCACGGTGGCCCTTCAGTCCCAACAGGCTACAAATCATTGTATGGAACTTTCTCCAGTCAATGTTCAAGACCATGGTCATTACCAATGTCATCATCTGGTGTTTTAACTGGTTGTCCTATAGTTAGTACTGAACGACTTGAATCAATACATCCATCATCAGGGCAATATCAAGTCGGACCTTATGGGTCAATTCCTTTAAGTACCATATCAACTGGACTCCCAGCATTTGGAGAACAATATTTTCCGTCTTATTATCCTCCTTATGCTGGGGGGCAACTTATGGTCACCCAATATGACAATACTCAATCACATTTTGGTCAAACTAATGTTGACATTAATGTTTGTCAATGGCGGCCCACTCTGCCTATCCAACCACAAACGGTTGTCCAATCGTATCAACCAATTCAACCTGTTACACCCACTTCAGTACCACTTGTTAATACATCTATACCCCTGTTACAGAATAAAAATATTATACATCAACCTTATCAGGCGAGTTCTTCAACTCAATATCATCAAATGTTGGGTCCTCAGACTCAAAATCCTTTGGTTAATCCACAACAACCTGTATCAGGAATTATTTATTCACAAGATGGTGTACCATTTTATGGGGTGTCACAAAAATAATCTCGTTATACATATCAACTGAATCCAACTTACACTAATTTGGGTTATAACATTGGTGGACAGAATCCCTAGCAGCCACAGGTTCAAATTCCTCAAACTTCATATCAACAAGTACCATATCCAGGTTTTGGTCAACAGAACTCTCAAGCGTTTTCCATGCAAAACAACCCCTATCTGGGTTACCAACATGAAATCCCATATCCTGGTGCTCAGAGACCTATTGTCCAAGCAATTCCATCTTATCCTAGCTATGCTCAACCTGACCTTAATAGACAATTGCCTTTTTTTGCAACCTTGGAATTACTAGATTTAAACTGGTTAACCAATGATCCTATCAATTATGCTCCTTAGTGGCCGGTGATACCACATAAATTACCCTCTGACATTCTTAAATTCAATGGAAACCCTGGAGAAGACCCATCAACTCATGTTATGACTTATCATTTATGGTGTTCATCAAATTCCCTGAATGATGATTCTGTTCGATTACGTCTTTTCAGCGAATGCTCACAGGTCTGGCAGCTAAATGGTACATTGAATTACCTAGAGCTTCTTTCTACAATTTCACTACCTTAGCTACTGTTTTTTTGACCCATTTCCAGTTACTGATCAGATACGAAACTAGAACAGAACTCTTGACCAACTTCAAACAGAGCAATTCTACTCACATTTCAGATCATATTCATGAGTGGCATTGTCGTCGATGAATGGTTAAGACATTTGTTCCTGATCAGCTCCTTGTTGAATGGTTCATCAAATCCCTGTTACCATCTATAATAGAGGATGTGGCTAAAGGTGGCATCATCACAAAAGAGCAAGTTATCGCTCGTGCCCAGTATTTAGACTTGATTTATACTCAGTCTGGCATGCTCTATGAGAAAATTCCAAATGTGCCGCGATCTAATTTCAATGTTCCTCCTCAAATAAAGGACTCTCATGCCGGAGACGGCTTGATAGGCACTACAAACACACACAACACTACTGCATCTGATCCTGCTCCTACTTTTGAAATCAATGCCATCTCATTTGACAAAGGCAAAAGTGATAAGCAACCAGGAAGTAAGAAAAAGGGGAAATCAAAGAAAAAAGTAAACTTCTAACCCACAGGAACGATCATCTGATCAAACGTCAGGACCACGCAAACCTCGTTTTCCATGCATAATCTGCAATGAGGAACATTTTCTTAGGGACTGTCCTCACCGTGCTGAAGTCTCAAAAATCATCAAGACTTCTCATGCATCAGCTGTGTTGACAGACCCATTTCCAAATCCAGACACAAATTTGGTTGCTACGGATCCAAATCCTAGTTCCCAAGTGTTAATGTTTTCCACTACAAAACCTTCACAAGATATTTTGGTGTCGAAGCGGAATAAATAATATGGTATTCCCGCCACTGATCAAACTACTACCTCGACAATGAATCCATCTAATGAATTAGTACCACCTCCTGTTATTCTAGAATTGACAATTAAGCCACCGAAGGGAGGAATTTATAAATCAACACATAATCCTCGATCAAGAGCTGCACAAAATTATAATATAGTTGAATATTTGGCTCAATCCCCTTCAGCTATGTCTTCTCTTGAGGTATTACAAAATTGTCCCTCCTAGAAGCAGGCTTTATTGTCGGCCATTGGTGGAATTGATCCGACTGATTATAATCTTGTCGTCTTTAATCATACGGGCTATGTGCCGTAGCTACCAGTAGAATTGGAATTCTCCATCCAAGTAAATGTTATCAATCAGCTTGTTCATCACACTATTATTGATGAGGGACAATCTATGTGCATTATGTCTCTAAATTGTTGGAATTCGCTTGGCTCACCGCGATTATCGTAATCATCAACGATGTTGAAGTCTTTTGATGGAAGAACATATAAACCTTGTGGTATGATCAATAACCTGCAAGTTGAATTAGGGGAAAAACAGAAAGTATTGATGTTGAGGTTGTTGAAGGACCCCTTGACTATAATATTTTACTTGGAAGACCATGGGTATATGCGATGACTGCCATTGTTTCTACATATTTAAAATGGTTTCCTTTCCTCATAAAGGTACTATTGTAGTCATTAATCAATTATCCTTTTTTGCCTTCGCTTCACAGGTAACTAGAAGCATTCCGTATATTCACTTACCCCAACTAGAAATCCAGAACATTGGTGTAGGACTCTTAAAATATTCCACTCTTATGGAACTTTTGCATTACCGCCGCCTGTGACGTTGGCAGAAATTGCAAGCATAGAGACCTGCTACATGATCTCTTCCACTCTATCTGTATTAAGGGAGAGTACGGGTGTTTATGATATTTCTACGTTGGATGATGTTTTCCCGCTCATCCCTATTGAGCTACAATAGCGATCAATCTATTCGGCTTGGGTGGAAAATCTGAAATCAGCGTCGCCGAGTGTTTGGGTTGATCATTCATTAGATTTGGGTACTCCATCTGATCCATTTTCCTCAAAAATTTTGACAGATGAAAATATTTTGGAAGCAATGATGGTAGAAGGAGAACCATGGGAAGATTATCATCATCATTCCCATCTTCTTGATTATGAAGAAAATAATCTCAGTGAACTATATCACCCATCCATTCAAACTTTATTTTCTAATTCTTTTCCAATTAATGCAATTGAATCTGAGTGAAACTTATCAAATATTGAAGAAACGATTTCTATCGATATTTCGACTAAACCTAGCGTTGTAGAAAACATTCGTGTCAGTGTATCTTGTTCTCGATTAGAACTTGATTCATATCGCTCTCTTTTTCGTGAATTTTGTGACATATTCGTTTGGTCTTACGAGGAAATGTCAGGCATTGCCTAATGTCAAACCGATGCGTCAACGACTTCGTCCTGTTCATCCGAAGAATGCCGCTGCCATCAAAGCAGAAGTTGAAAAACTTTTGCGTGCTAGTTTCATTTACCCTGTTCCGCTAACTGAGTGGGTTTCCAATATCATTCTTGTTATGAAAAAATAAGGAACCATTAGAGTGTGCGTCGATTATCTAGATGTCAATCAGGCTTGTCCAAAAGAAAACTATCCTACTCCCTTTATCGACCAGATTATTGACGATTGTGCTGGATGTGAAATATTTTCTTTTACGGATGGATTTTCTGGCTACAATCAAATCAATATCTGCCTAGATGACCAATATAAGACAACATTCATCTGTTCCTAGGGAACATTCGCATATAGAAAACTCCCGTTTGGTTTAAAGAACGTTGGGGAAACTTTTCATAGAGCAATGGATTATGATTTCAACGACATCAAGCACATTGTTCAACCATATCTAGATGATTTACCAGTGCATTCACGAAAACAGACTGATCACCCGATGCATTTGAGATCCATTTTCTTACGATTCCGACACTAAAAGATATGCCTCAATCTGCACAAATGTGTGTTTTGTGTTGGTTCTGGTTGATTGCTCATATTCATAGTCTCAAAAGAAGGAATTCGAATAGACCCGTTGAAGGTACAATCCATTCTTTATTTTCCTGCACCATCAAACTTACTTTAGATACACAAAGAGGATTGGAGGCTTACTTATTTCAGTCGCTTCCAAATGGCTCCTTTCTTTCGCTTCCACTACAACTTCAAATTCAAGCAGTTTTGTTGGCTGAATGATTCCTGCAAGAGAGAACACTGAAACAATAGAAGATGCAATAAAATAGATATCTATTCAATCTAGTTAGCTGAATCAGTTAAGCATAAACTACATTCATCAACCAAGATCTTACAATATGGAAAATCAAAGTAAACATAGATGCATGTAGGGAAAAACAAGAAGTAATCTTTGTTGATGATAGAAGGAGAGGTTAAAACCTCGTGACTAATTTTAAGTGACCTTCTAGAAGATTTCCCAAGTCTCATCATAGCATAAATCTCTCTAGTAGCAGCTCCATAAATCAAACTCTCTATTGAAAATTCTCCAACATTTCCCTACTCAAATTCTGCCTTCTCAAACACTTATATCTGTGTGAAATTTATAAATGAATTGCAGGTTGTTTTGTAATCAATAACATTCCAAAAATAGGCAAGACATGTTTCAAGTCATGTAAATGTCAAATGGACACTTGGGTCTGAAACTTGACACATGTGAACTCTTCTCGAAGGCACTGGCCAAGTGGAGATTCCGGAACAATGAGAATTTCGCTCCCAATGTGACCAACACACCTTTGAATGTCAGGAAGTGCTCTGCATAGTAGCCTTGAATGGGGATACCTGCATATGCAACACACTTAGGCCCTTTAGAGCCTGTGTTGGTGAGCTCTCATATGTTTAATAATAAGCTTCAAACCATGGAAAACCCTTGCTTGATGAAATTTTTGTTTGATTCATGTTGTTTCCTGTGTTAGGGCATATGGCAACTGAGATGGTAGGGAATGATAGACCCCTAATCATCGGTCCTGGAGATGATGCCCAGTTAACCAGGTCATTGGGAATGGTGCCCAAATTGACCTATAACAATTTCCCCGTAAAGCATGAGATCCAAATAATAAGAACATTTGATTGAGATGCTTTACACTATGATGAGCCTGGAAACAAAGCAGAGGGGTAACCTAAATCAATATTACAATACATTACAGCATGATATATCCTCTATTGATCATAATTGCTGAGGGTAGGCATTCCCATAGTCAACACATAAAACAATCTAATAACATGTACATAATTCAGAAAGTCGTCTACATTGGAATGTTGCCCAGATGAAGACACGCCTACAGATATAGGCCCATGTTTGGATGAAAATCTATATGTAAGGTCACCATACAGATTATGTGTACAAAAATCCTGAAATCACAGCCAGGATGGATAAAACTAGATCCGGGGTCTTCTTATCTCATTCATTCGATCATTCGGGTACAAGTCTAGACATGCGAATATATGATTTGTCGTCGAACATGGAAAGAAATCATTTGATTACCAGCCAATGATGTGAGTTGTTAACAAACGTGAGAGAACCACCATTAATGGCAATGGCCCTCAAGGTTCTGCAGTACATTTCGTAAGGCGTGAATAGATGATTTGATGTCGAACACCAAACAAAATCTTTCGGTCAAAAGTCCAGAAGCGAGGATCTTTTTGATGTTGTAACAAGCCTCATTGTACTAGAATCTGATGTTTCTAAGTGAAATTCCTACATATTGATTTTTCATTGACAGGAAATCACCCTATTGCAAAAATGGAGTTACTGATTTCAGAGACAAGGGTATGACTTGATATGGAAAT
The DNA here is from genome assembly GCA_034641835.2 of Pinus albicaulis. Classification (NCBI taxonomy): domain Eukaryota; kingdom Viridiplantae; phylum Streptophyta; class Pinopsida; order Pinales; family Pinaceae; genus Pinus; species Pinus albicaulis. The sequence goes on from CM076579.1 coordinate 47,962,123, forward strand.
TTTTAGGGATGACGGTCATGAAAATTAAGGTTTATGAGTATTGCAAATGGATGAGTTCTTAATCACTGGATGACTTCTCTTGAACATATCGGCGACACTGTGATGAGTTGGCAACATTGACCCAAAACCGAAGTGAAGGTATGATGAACCATAGGTGTGACTGAACCGTCAAGATGATTACCCAACCCAAACAGTGACAGACATGGAGTGAAATAAGTGTCATGTTCAAGAGCGAATTGCTACCAAAAAGAAACTTTGCTTGCTTTTCCCAAATTTTCCCCGGTCATTTGTCGACCAATACCTCTTTATTTTCTAACAAGCTTGAGGAGGATAACATTTTCTTGATCTATAATTCAACCCTTTGGGCGAATAAAGTATCTCTATTTAATAATTTAATGAGTCTAGCAATGAATGAAACTCGATTCTTTCCATGATTGACAAGCCCGTCGCTATTTTATGTTTTAACAAGCTTAACGACAGTGATAGCCCGGTCTTTTTTCATGTTTAGAGAGTCTAAAAAAGAAGACGAAAGAGGACTCCAAAAGTAATTTTTCGTAAATTTGTCTCTTAGATCTGAAAAAGTGTAAAATAATATCTGAAAGAACCTCTTTGGTCATGTTTAACCAAGGTATTCCTTTTTCGTAAATAATCCATCTCAGTCCGAAAAGGGTTAAACTTATAATGAGTAGATATCAATTCATTTACTTTAACGAGCTTGAAATGACAAGTGCTCGACAACATTTTCACATTATTAGAGTCTGAAAAGAGCTAAAAGAAGACTCTATGGGTTCCTTTTTCGCTATTATAGAAGCTTGAAAAGGAGATAAAAGTGCGCTTCTAATCCTTTTTCGTTTTTATCAAAGATCGAAAAATAAGGAGAAAAAGCATGCTTTGTGGTCAAGTCTTTATTGAAATAAATTTGCACGACTATCCTGTTCGTCAGTTGTTTTTCCTGTTCAGAACAACATCAAATGGATTAAAAATATCTGTTTCATGATAAAAACATAATAAAACTATAGTCATAGCAATAAATTTAACTTGCAAGTAATTAAATGACTATAAAAAGCAAGTTCACAATTCATTTTTACCATTCCATAGTTACCATTTGTATTTTGGAGCTCTGAACCTGATTCTTCCCCTAAACTTCAGCTGTCATTTGTGGTTGTTTCAGTGGACATATTTCATCACCGTTTGATCCAAGTTAGTAGCATAAACCTCCTATTTCTTTCAGTATTCATTTCATTACCATCATTTGCAGTTTTTTATGTTTTTGAGGCCCCTGGAGTAAATTTTTCCCAAATTCAGGGCAATGCACCCCTGAATGTCGAAACCTGCATTGCATAGTAGGTACAGTGAAGTGTACTTTCATGTGCAATGCATTGTCTCAGCCCAGGGAGTGTGTTGGGCACAGTTGAAGTTTTTGGTTTTCATGCTGTGTCCAAAATTTGCCTAGTTTTTTGCAATGAATGGTATCTAATGGATCTTATGGTTGATTTTTAGGTTTCCATTGGATTATAATGACGAGTACATGGAGAGAAAGAGAACATGAAGAACAAGATATGATTTCCTTGAATGATTCGGGTACTGTAAGAGCTTTAAGAGATTGCAGGCTACTTAAGTACTTCAAATTGTCGAGAATGAGGCAACAAATAGAACTCCTAGAATTCCTTGTTCAAGCATGGGATCTGGCGATAGAGGCATTTCACATAAAAAAATCAAGTGTTGTCCATAATAGTTGAGGATGTGTATTTTCTCACAGGTTTTTCGAGGAGAGGTTTTCCCATTTCACTCATAGGATCTAGCGTCGGAGGAGAAACAATGAGGGATTATGTTATGCAGTATTGTTATCTGGGGTCATAACCTAGAAAATATGGAAAAATAAACATCCATGATGTCAGGGATTTACCTTTGAGGACCATCCTATTCACGATCGCTAAACTAGCTAGCACTGTTACACTCCATGTAGTGAACAGATCGTATATGCAGTATGCACTGGAATGTCTAGAGCCAACAGTTTTCAACTGGTCTGAAGCTATTCTATCTCAGACAAAGGAACAAATGAATAAATAAAAGGGAGGAAGGAAGAAAAATTTTAGTTATGGTTCCATCCTTATCTCTTTTTCTTTGGAACAGATTCCACTGATGCATCCACAACATGTAACATTGGATATATCCAGTCCTAGAGATCCTCGAATGCAGAGATGGGTAGAACTCATGGGTCGAAATTCAGGCCAATCGACTGTTTTATTCTCAACTGCATTCTTTTCTTGGTTTTGATGATATATTGTCATCATCGATGAGTATGTATATGTAGGCGTTGACTTTCGAGGAGATCCAGATCTAGTTTTACGAGAAGGCGCTCAGTGGGGTGCAATAGGTAAGATTTATTTGACCATGTTTTTTGACTTTTATAAGGTTTATACAAATTTTTGTTTGTTTTTATTTCTTTCCAAGACTAAACTAAATGTTTAATGTAATGCAGATATCGGTCGCGTTCAACCAGTAGAGGAACCAGAGCGCGAAGCAGATGTGCCAACAGAGAGGGCTCTCGGGAGAGCAATCCTTCAGGACCTTGATATGGTTGAGAGTCTTGCTGATCTCCAACAACACATAGAGGGGTTGAATTTTGGGATTCCGGATTTCCAGATCGAAAAGCTTCCCATAAGACTGTAGCGACACACAATTGGGGTTCTTAACTGTTGGATGTGGTTGCTCCGTAGGATTGCTATATCTATAGCGTGCTATCATAAGAACTACTAGTTTACTTATGACTTTTTGCATACATTTTGAGGTTAGATTACCAACGTGTCTTGGTCACAAATTTTGTAAAAAACCTATAACTATATATCTATATGTTTTCAGAGTTTTTCCTATGTTTAATGTGCAATCCTATTCAATGATGTGAATGTTTTCTTTACCTAGGTCACAAATTTTTTTCTAAAACTTGATTATCTAATGAATCAGTTAAAGTGTTCAGATTTCTGGAAATGTGTTGATATTGAATGAAATCAAAATGTCTCTCCAAAAGTCGAACTCTTAGGAACAGTCTAAGAAGTGTTGGATTTCTAATAGTATAAATACTAGTAAGTTGTAGTACCACAAGTTGTGAGTCTAACCTTATGATTATGCGGTTAATACCAAATTAAATGGAATTAGAGAGAAGTTCGATCAATGCGCTATACTCAACGATATTATTCGTCGATATACTGATACAAATCCCTTGAAAACTCAATAACTCGCCATTCGAAGCGAAAATGGCCCATGCTACAGAGGATAGATTCTGTGTACTATGACTAGCACCATCAGCATATCCAACAAATGGTTCCAAAGATTCAGTCATATGCGATGAAATGTAAAGCAGATTACTAATGTCAAGAAAACTCTAGAAGACAAATTAAGATAGTGAATGCAAATCAACAGCATATAAACAATATAATACAAAAATTTACTACACTCATGATTAAGCATAGTAACATTTCAAATACAACCCATTTCTAGGCCGTGCTAATGGAATCCCATCGTAATCAACTAACTCGTAGGCACCCTTAGCAAGAACTCTTTTGACAGTATAGAGGCCATACCATAATGGTTCAAATTTCCATGTACCTATTATATCAGCTTCTTGGTCGTAAAGAAGGACCAAGTCGCCCTCTGAGTATATGCGAGGCTGGAAATTTTTGTCATATTATGCCTTTATACATCCCTTACACGCTTCGTTGGCCAATTGGGCTTCATGACACATTTCATCTAGAGGGATGAGGTTAAGGAGACGTGCTTATTCTTCTGAGGTGTCGGGTAACAAGTCTATCACGAGTTTTAACGATGATATTTCACACTGGATTAGTAAGGTAGCTTCCAGACCATACACCAATTGAAAAGGAGTGAATCCGGTCACATTTCTCACCGAGTTTTGATACGCCCACAAGGCGGAGTGCAGGATCAAGTGCCAGTTCCTTTTACGGACTCCTATCATTCGTTGAAGCATTCGTTTAAGAATTTTGTTAATAGCCTCAACTTGTCCATTTGATTGTGGATAATAAGGAGTAGAATTATCATGTGACAATCCTAACTTGGATGTCAATTCAAACATCATATGGTTACGAAAATGCTTCCCATGATCCATAATTATAGCCTGTGGGACCCCAAACCATGCAATGAAATTGTTGAAGAAAAACAATGCAGTTGTTTGTCCTATGTTATTGAATGTAGGCATCGCTTCGGCCCATTTGGTAAAATAGTCGATTGCGACAATAATATAACCATGCCCCCCAGACGAAGGAGGGTTACAGGTCATGAAATCAATACCCCATTTTGTAAATGGTCCAGCAGAGACAACAGGATGCATTGGCACTGGCGGTTTGTGGATTTTACGGTCATAAATCTGGCATGAATGACAACTTCTGACTGCGAGGATATAATCTCGAAGAATAGTAGGCCAAAAGTAACCAGTGCGGAGTATCCTCTGCATGTTAGCATAACCAGATAAATGTCCACCACATGCCCCAGCATGGCAATCATTTAACACTTTTTTGGCCTCCTCATGAGTGAGGCACCTCCTTAAAATGGTATCGACAGCACAACGATAAAGTGTATCACCGATGATCAGATAATATTTGGCTTAGTATCGAATACGTCATTGATCAGAGTGAGAGGTATTAGGCTGAAAATTTTGAGTTTGGAGATAAATGATGAAATCTCCATACCAGGGATCAGATGATCCAATAAAAAACAAAGACTCGTCCGGAATATATGAGTCCGACGTAATTGCATTACTATCAGAGGGAAGGTAACTGAGAAGCTCAGCCAAAACTAAAGACTTCTATGACTTGGATTTGATGAATTCCAAATCAAATTCCTCCAAAATGATGATCCATTTTGAATATTTTTCCCCCAGCAGTTGACATGATAAGATGTAATTCATGGGGTTGCAATCCGAAACTATTGTTTTTTTTTTAAGCAGGATATAATGGCGAAATCTTTGGACAGATTGAACATCTGCAAAGGCAAGCTTTTCCATGTACGAGTACTTAACTTCCGTATCATGGAGATTACGACTCAAATAATAGATTGGATGTTCAATTCCATCTTCTACTTGGACCAAAACCATAGCGATGGTCGTTTCAGCCGTGGCGATATATAGGAAATAGTCATTTTGATAATTTGGAGGATACATTAATGACGCTCAGACAAGATGGTCCTTGACATCATCAAAAGAAGCTTGCGCAACTTGGTCCCAATAGAAGGGAACCCCCTTTTTCAATAATTGAGTAAATCCTTTAGCCATTTCGGCATAGTTTGGAATGAACCTTCTCAGGAAGTTAGCCTTTCCTTGAATTTTCTGCATCTTATTATTACAAAATCGCAATATACTTGTTTCCAGTCATGTAGATTTCAAATGGACACTTGGATCCGAAGCTTGACACATGTGAACTCTTCTAGAAGGCACTGGCCAAGTGGAGATTCCGGAACAATGAGAATTTTGCTCCCAATGTGACCAACGCACATTTGAATGTCAAGAAGTGCTCTACATAGCAGCCTTGAATGGGGCTACCTGCATATCCAACGCACTTAGGCCCTTTAGAGCCTGCGTTGGTGAGCTCTCATATGTTTAATAATAAGCTTCAAACCATGGAAAACCATTTCTTGATGAAAGTATTGTTTGATTCATGTTGTTTCCTGTCTTAGGGAATATAGAAACTGAGATGATAGGGAATGATAGACCCTTGATCATCGGTCCTGGAGAAGATGCATAGTTAACCAGGTCATTGCGAATGGTGCCCAAATTTACCTATAACAAATAATAAGAACATTTGATTGAGATGCTTTACACTATTATGAGCCTGGAAACAAAGCAGAGGGGTCACCTGCATCAATCTTACAATACATTACATCATGATATATCCTCTATTGATCATAATTGCTGAGGGTAGGCATTCCCATAGTCAGCACATAAAACAATCTAATAACATGTACATAATTCAGAAAGTCATCTACATTGGAATGTTGCCGAGATGAAGACACACCTACAGATATAGGCCCATGTTTGGATGAAAATCTATATGTAAGGTCACCATACAAATGATGTGTAAAAAAATCCTGAAATCGCAGCCAGGATGGATGAAACTAGATCCAGGGTCTTGTTATCTCATTCACTCGATCATTCGGGTACAAGTCTAGCCATGCGAATATATGATTTGTTGTCGAACATGGAAAGACATCGTTTGATTACCAGCCAATGATGTGAGTTGTTAACAAACGTGAGAGAACCACCATTAATGTCAATGGCCCTCATGGTTCTCTAGTACATTTCGTAAGGCGTGAATAGATGATTTGATGTCGAATACCAAACAAAATATTTTGGTCAAAAGTATGGAAGCGAGGATCTTATTGATGCTGTAACAAGCCTCATGATACTGGAATCTGATGTTTCTAAGTGAACTTCCTGGATATTGATTTGTTGTCGACATGAAGTCACCTTATTGTAAAACTGGAGTAACTGATTTCAAAGACAAGGGTATGACTTGATATGGAAATTTTCAGGGATGATGGTTATGAAAATGAAGGTTTATGAGTATTGCAGATGGATGAGTTCTTAATCACTGGATGACTTCTCTTGAACATATCGGCGACACTGTGATGAGTTGGCAACCCTTGATATGGAAATTTTCAGGGATGATGGTCATGAAAATGAAGGTTTATGAGTATTGCAGATGGATGAGTTCTTAATCACTGGATGACTTCTCTTGAACATATCGGCGACACTGTGATGAGTTGGCAACATTGACCCAAAACCGAAGTGAAGGTATGATGAAACATAGGTGTGAATGAACCGTCAATATGATTACCCAACCCAAACAGTGATGAACATGGAGTGAAAGAAGTGTCATGTTCAAGAGCGACTTGCTACCAAAAAGAAACTTTACTTGCTTTTCCCAAATTTTCCCCAGTCATTTGTAATTTGTGTGTTCTTACTCTTTATTTTTTAACAAGCTTGAGAGATAACATTTTCTTGATCTATAATTTAACCCTTGAGCGAAAGATGAAGTACTCCACTATTTAATAATTTATTAGGTCCCAGCAATGAATGAGCTAAATTCTTGCCATGATTGTCGCTTTATCGCTGTTTATGTTTTAACGAAGCTTAACGACGGTGATAACCTCGGTCTTTTCATGTTTAGAGAGTCTGAAAAAGAGGACGAAAGAGGACTCCAAAAGTACTTTTTCGTAAATTTGTCTCTCAGATCCGAAAAAGTGTACAATAATATCTAAAAGAACCTCTTTGGTCATGTTTAACAAAGGTATTCCTTTTTCGTAAATAATCCATCTCAGTCCGGAAAAGGGTTAAACTTATACTGAGTAGATATCAATTCATTTATTTTAACGAGCTCGAAATGACAAGTGTAAACGTCTTTCATTGTCGGAATGCAGAAAGAGCTAAAGAAGACTCCAGAGGGTTTCTTCCTCTTGTTATTGAGCTCAAAAAAGATAAAGAAGATGCTTCAAATCCTTTTTCGTTTTTATCAAAGCTCGAAAAATAAGGAGAAAAAGCATGCTTTGTGGTCAAGTCTTTCTTGAAATAAATCTGCACGACTAACATGTTTTGTCGATTTGTATTTAATGTATTTCCACTATTAGGAACAACATCAAATGGTTAAAAAATACTGTTTCATGATAGCTTGTAATAAAACTTCATAGTCATAGTACTAAATTTAACGAAGTAATTAAATGACTATAAAAAGCGGTTTCATATTCTTACCATTCATAATTTGTTGTATCTGTATTTTAGACTCAATTTTCCTGAACTTAGATCATTGATTACGGTCATTTTAGGTGAGCCAGATTTCATAATTATTTTATCGATTAGTAGCATAAGCCTCCTCTTTCTTTCAGTACTCATTTCATTACCATTCTTTGTATTTTTTTATGGTTTTGAGGGCCTAGGGTAAATTCTGCCCAAATTGAAGGAAACGCACCCCTGAATGTCAAAACCTGCATTGCATAGTAGGTATAGTGACACTTATGGGAACCTTTGCATTACCTCCACCCGCGACGTCGGAAGAAATTGCAAGCATAGAAACCTGCTACATGATCCCTTTCACTCTATCTGGCTTAAGGGAGAGTACGGGTGTTTCTGATATTTCTACGTTGGATGATGTTTTACCGCTCAGCCCTATTGAGCTACAATAGCAATCAATCTATTTGGATTGGGCGGAAAATTTGAAATCAGCATCACCGAGTGTTTGGGTTGATCATTCATTAGATTTTGGTACTCCATCTGATTTATTTTCCTCAAATTTTTTGACAGATGAAAATATTTTGGAAGTGATGATGGCAGAAGGAGAACCATGGGAAGATTATCATCATCATTTCCATCTTCTTGATTATGAAGAAAATAATCTCAGTGAACTATATGACCCATCCATTCAAACTTTTTTTTGAACTCTTTTCTGATTAATGCAATTGAATTTGAGCAAAATTTATCAAATATTAAAGAAACAATTTCTATCGATATTTTGACTAAACCTGGCATTGTAGAAAATATTCTTGTCGGTGTATCTTGCTCTCCATCAGAACTTGATTCATATGGCTCTCTTTTTCATGAATTTCGTGACGTATTCGCTTGGTCTTACGAGAAAATTCCAGGCATAGATACTAATATAGTTGAACACACTATTAATATGTATCCTAATGTCAAACCGGTGCGTCAACGGCTTTGTCCTGTTCATCCGAAGAAAGCCGCTGCCATCAAAGCAGAAGTTGAAAAACTTTTGCATGTTGTTTTCATTTACCCTGTTTCGCTAACTGAGTGGGTTTCCAATATCATTCCTGTTATGAAAAAACAAGGAACCATTAGAGTGTGCGTTGATTATTGGGATGTCAATCAGGCTTGTCCAAAATACAACTATCCTACTCCCTTTATCGACCAGATTATTGACGATTGTGTTGGATGTGAAATATTTTCTTTCATGGATGGATTTTCTGGCTACAATCAAATCAATATCCGCCTAGATGACCAACATAAGACAACATTCATCTGTCCCTGGGGCACATTCGCATATAGGAAACTCCCGTTTGGTTTAAAGAACGCTAGGGCAACTTTTCAGAGAGCAATGGATTATGATTTCAACGACATCAAGCACATTGTTCAACCATATCTAGATGATTTACCAATGCATTCACGAAAACAGACTGATCACCCGATGCATTTGAAAGCCATTTTTTTCTGATGTTGACTCTACGAGATATGCCTCAATCTGCACAAATATGTGTTTTGTGTTGGTTCTGGTCGATTTCTCGGATTCGTAGTCTCAAACTAAGGAATTCGAATATACCCACTAAAGGTACATGCCATTCTTGATTTTCCTGCACCATCATACATACTTTAGATATAGAAAATTCAAGGAAAGGTTAACTTCTTGAGAAGGTTCATTCCAAACTACATCGAAATGGCTAAAGGATTTACTCAATTATTGAAAAAGGGGGTTCCCTTCCGTTGGGACCAAGTTACGCAAGCTTCTTTTGATGCTGTCAAGGACCATCTTGTCCGAGCGTCATTAATGTATCCTCCAAATTATCAAAATGAGTATTTCCTATATATCGTTGCGGCTGAAACGACCATTGATATGGTTTTGGTCTAAGTAGAAGATGAAATTGAACATCCGATCTATTATTTGAGTCGTAATCTCAATTATACGGAATTTAAGTACTCGTACGTGGAAAATCTTGCCTTGGCAGCTGTTCAAGCTGTCCAAATATTTCGTCATTATATCCTGCTCCAAAAAACAACAATAGTTTCGGATTGCAACCCCATGGCTTACATATTATCACGTTTATTGCTGGAGGGAAAATATTCAAAATGGATTGTCATTTTGCAGGAATTTGATTTGGAATTTATCAAATCCAAGTCAAATAAGCCTTTAGTTTTGGCCGATCTTCTCTATGACCTTCCCTCTGATAGTAATGCAACTACGTCGGAACCATATATTCCAGAAAAGTCTCTGTTTCTGATCAGATCATCTAATCCCTGGTATGGAGATTTCATCATTTATCTCCAAACCCAAACTTTTCAACCTAATAACTCTCACTCTGATCAGAAATGTATTCGATACCAAGCAAAATATTATCTAATCGTTGGCGATACACTTTATCGTCATGGTGTCGATACCATTTTAAGGAGGCGCCTCACTCATGAGGAGGTCGGAAAAGTGTTAAATGATTGCCATGCTGGAGCATGTGGTGGAAATTTATCTGGTTATGCTACCACGCAGAAGATACTCTGCGCTGGTTAATTTTGGCCTACTATTTTTCGAGATTGTATCCTCACAGTTATAAGTTGTTATGCATACTAGATTTATGACCTTAAAATCTGCAAACCGCCAGCACCAATGCATCCTGTTGTCTCTGCTGGAACATTTACAAAATGGGGTATCAATTTCATGACCTGTAACCCTCCTTCGTCCGGGGGGCATGGTTATATTATTTTCGCAGTCGACTATTTTACCAAATGGGCCGAAGCGATGCCTACATTCAATAATACAGGACAAACAACTGCATTGTTTTTCTTCAATCACGTCATTGCACGGTTTGGGGTCCCACAGGCTATAGTTACGGATCATGGGAAGCATTTTCACAACCATATGATGTTTGAATTGACAGCCAAGTTAGGATTGTCACATGATAATTCTACTCCTTATTATCCACAATCAAATGGACAAGTTAAGGCTATTAACAAAATTCTTAAATGAATGCTTCAACAAATGATAGGAGTCCGTAAAAGGAACTGGCACTTGATCCTATACTCCGCCTTGTGGGCGTATCGAACCTTGGTGAGAAAAGCGACCAGATTTACTCCTTTTCAATTGGTGTATGGTCTGGAATCTATCTTACCAATCCAATGTGAAATATCATCGTTAAAACTCGCGATAAACTTGTTACCTTACACCTCAGAAGAAGAAGCGCATATCCTTAACCTCATCCATCTAGATGAAACGCATGGTGAAGCCCAATTGGCTAACGAAGCGCATAAGCAACGTATAAAGGCGCAATACGACAAAAAATGTCCAGCCTCACATCTACTCAGAGGGTGACTTGGTCCTTCTTTACGACCAAGCAGCTGATGTAATAGGTACAGGGAAATTTGAGCCATTATGGCATGGCCCCTATATTGTCAAAAGAGTTCTTGCTAAGAGTGCCTATGAGTTAGTTGATTACGATGGGATTCCATTGGCAAAACCTAGAAATGGGTTGTATTTGAAATGTTACTATGCTTAATCATGAGTGTAGTAATTTTTTGTATTATATTGTTTATATATTGTTGATTTGCATTCACTATCTTAATTTGTTTTTTAGATTTTTGTTGACGTTAGTAATCCGCTTTACATTTCATCGCAGATGACTGAATCTTCAGAACCATTTGTTGGATATGCTGATGGTGCTAGTCATAGTACGCAGAATCTATCCTCTGCAATGTGGGCCATTTTTGCTCTGAACGGTGAGTTAGTGAGTTTTCAAGGGATTTGTATTGGTAGATCGACAAACAATATCATTGATTTAGCGCGTTGATCGAACTTCTCTCTGATTCGATTTCATTTGGTATTAACCGCATAATCATAAGGTTAGACTCACAACTTATGGTACTAAAACTTACTAGTATTTATACTGTTAGAAATCCAACACTTCTTAGATTGTTCCTAAGAGTTAAACTTTTGGAGAGACATTTTGATTTCATTCAATATCAACAAATTTCCATAATCTGTACACTTTAACTGATTAATTAGCTAATCAAGTTTTAGACAAAAATTTGCGACATAGGTAAAGAAAACATTCACATCATTGAATAGGATTGTGCATTAAACATAGGAAAAACTCTGAAAACATATAGATAGATAGTTATATGTTTTTTACAAAATTTTTTCCCAAGACACGTTGGTCATCTGACCTCAAAATGTATGCAAAAAGTCATAAGCAAACTAGTGGTGTTCATGATAGCACGTTATAGATCTAGCAATCGTACGGAGCAACCACATCCAACAGCTAGGAACCCCAATTGTGTGTCCCTGCAGTCACATTGGAATCTCTTTGATCCGGCAATCCGGAATCTCGAAGTTAAACCCATCTATGTGTTGCTATATCTCAGCAAGAGTCTCATCCATGTCAAGGTCCTAAAGAACTGTTCTCCCGACAGCCCTCTCTGCTGGTGCATCCACTTCGCGCTCTGGTTCCTCTACTGGTTGAACGCAAATGATATATGCATTACATTAAACATTTATTTTAGTCTTGGAAATAAATTAAAACACAAAAACATTTTTATAAACCTTATAAAAATCAAAAAACATGGTCAAATCAATCTTACCTATTGCACCCCACTGAGCGCCTTCTGGTAAAACTAGATCTGGATCTCCTCGAAAGTCGACGCCTGCGTATGCATACTCATCGATGGCGACAATCTGTCACTGGAACCAGGTGAAGAATGCAGTTGAGAACACAACGGTCGATTGGCCTGAATGCCAGCCCATGAGTTCTACCCATCTCTGCATTCGAGGATCTCTAGGACTGGATATATCCAATGTAGTGTGTTGTGGTTGCATCAGTGGAATCCATTCCAAAGAAAAATAGATAAGGATGGAACCATAACAAAAAAATTTCTTCCTCCCTTTGATTTAGTCAGTTGTTCCTTTATCTGAGATAGAACAACTTCAGACCAGCTGAAAACTGTTGGCTCTAAACATTCCAGCGCATACTACATATACGATCTGTTCGCTACATGGAGTGTAACTGTACCAGCTAGTTTAGTGATCATGAATAGGATGGTCCTCAAAGGAAAATCCCTGACATCACGGATGTTTATTTTTCCATGTTTGCTAGGTTCTGACCCTGGATAGCAATACTGCACAACATAATCCCTCACTGTTTCTCCTCCAACCGTAGATCCTGTGAGTGAAATGGGCAAACCTCTCCTCGACAAACCTATGAAAAAATACACATCCTCAACTGTTATGGACAACACTTGATTTTTTATGTGAAATTCCTCTATCGCCGGATCCCATGCTCGAACAAGGAATTCTAGGAGTTCTATTTGTTGCCTCATTCCCGAAAATTTGAAGTACTTACGTAGCCCGCAATCTCTTAAAGCTCTTACAGTACCCAGATCATTCAAGGCAATAATATCTTGTTCTTCATGTTCTCTTTCTCTCCATGTAATCATCATTATAATCCAATGGAAACCTAAAAATCAAACATAATATCCATTAGATACCATTCATTGCAAAAAACTAGGTAAATTATGGACACAACATAAAAACCAAAAAATTCAACTGCACCCAATGCACTCCCTGGGCTAAGACAGTGCATTTCACATGTAGGTACACTTCACTATACTTGCCATGCAACACAGGTTTCGACATTTAGGGGTGTGTTTCCCTCAATTTGGGCAGAATTTACCCTAGGGACCTCAGAACCATAAAAAAATGCAAAGGATGGTAATGAAATGAATACTAAAAGAAAGAGTAGGTTTATGCTACTAACCTGGATCAAACGGCGATGAAATCCATCCACTGAAATGACCGCAATCGACGAATGAAGTTCGGGGGAAAAATCAGGTTCATAGCTCCAAAATACAAATGGTAACTATAGAATGGTAAAAATGAATAATGAAACTACTTTTTATAGTCATTTAATTACTGGCAAGTTAAATTTATTACTATGACTATAGTTTTATTATGTTTTTATCACGAAACAGGTATTTTTAATCCATTTTGATGTTGTTCTAAACAAGAAATACAGCTGACGAACAGGTTAGTCGTGCAGATTTATTTCAAGAAAGACTTGACCACAAAGCATGTTTTTTCTCCTTATTTTTCAAGCTTTGATAAAAACGAAAAAGGATTTGAAGCACACTTTTATCTCTTTTTTGAGCTTCTATGACAGCGAAAAAGGAACCCCTGGAGTCTTCTTTCATCTCTTTTCAGACTCCGATAATGTGAAAATATTACCGAACACTTGTCATTTCGAGCTCGTTAAAGTAAATGAATTGATATCTACTCAGTGTAAGTTTAACCCTTTTCCGGACTAAGATGGATTATTTACGAAAAAGGAATACCTTGGTTAAACATGACCAAACAGGTTCTTTTAGATATTATTTTACACTTTTTTAGATCTGAGAGAGAAAGTTACGAAAAAGTAATTTTGGAGTCCTCTTTCGTCCTCTTTTTCAGACTCTCTAAACATTTAAAAGGACCGAGCTATCACTGTCGTTAAGCTCGTTGAAACATAAAATAGCGACGGGCTTGTCAATCATGGCAAGAATCGAGTTTCATTCATCGCTAGACTCATTAAATTATTAAATAACGATACTTTATTCGCCCGAAGGGTTGAATTATAGATCAAGCAAATGTTATCCTCCTCAAGCTTGTTAAAAAATAAAGAGGTACTGGTCGACAAATGACTGGGGAAAATTTGGGAAAAGCAAGTAAAGTTTCTTTTTGGTAGCAAGTCGCTCTTGAACATGACACTTCTTTCACTCCATGTTCGTGACTGTTTGGGTTGGGTAATCATCTTGATGGTTCATTCACACCTATGGTTCATCATACCTTCACTTCAGTTTTGGGTCAATGTTGCCAACTCATCACAGTGTCGCCGATATGTTCAAGAGAAGTCATCCAGCGATTAAGAACTCATCCATCTGCAATACTCATAAACCTTCATTTTCATTACCGTCATCCCTGAAAATTTCCATATCAGGTCATACCCTTGTCTTCGAAATCAGTAACTCCAGTTTTGCAATAAGATGAATTCCTGTCAACGACAAATCAATATCCAGGAGGTTCACTTAGAAACATCAGATTCCAGTACCATGAGGCTTGTTACAGCATCGACATGATCCTCACTTCCGGACTTTTGATTGAAAGATTTTGTTTGGCGTTCGACATCAAATCATCTATTCACGCCTTACGAAATGTACTGTAGTACCTTGAGTGCCATTGAAATTAATGGTGGTTTTCTCGCATTTGTTAACATATCACATCATTGGCTGGTAATAAAACGATGTCTTTCCATGTTCGAAAACAAATCATATATTCGCATGGCTAGAATTGTACCCGAATGATCAATTGAATGAGATAAGAAGACCCCGGATCTAGTTTTAGCCATCCAGGCTGCAATTTCAGGATTGTTGTACACATCATCTGTACAGTGACCTTACATACAGATTGTCATCCAAACATGGGCCTATATCTGTAGGTGTGTCTTCATCTGGGCAACATTCCAATGTAGACGACTTTCTGAATTATGTACAAGTTATTAGATTGTTTTATGTGCTGACTATGGGAATGCCTACCCTCAGAAATTATGATCAATAGAGAATATATCATATGTATTGTATGATTGATGAAGGTGACTATTCGGCTTTGTTTCCAGGCTCATCACAGTGTAAAGCATCTCAATCAAATGTTCTTATTATTTAGATCTCATGCTTTAGGGGGCAATTGTTATAGGTCAATTTGGGCACCATTCCCAATGACCTGGTTAACTGGGCATCATCCCTAGGATCGATGATCAAGGGTCTATCATTCCCTATCATCTCAGTTGCTATATGCCCTAAGACAGGAAACAACATGAATCAAACAAGACTTTCATCAAGCAAGGGTTTTCCATGGTTTGAAGCTTATTATTAAACATGTGAGAGCTCACCAACGCAGGCTATAAAGGGCCTAAGTGCATTGCATATGCAGGTAGCCACATTCAAGGCTGCTATGAAGAGCACTTTCCGACATTCAAAGGTGCGTTGGTCACATTGGGAGTGAAATTCTCATTTTTCTGGAATCTCCACTTGGCCAATGCCTTCTAGAAGAGTTCACATGTGTCAAGCTTCGGATCCAAGTGTCCATTTGACATCTACATGACTGGAAACATGTCTTGCCTATTTTTGGAATGTTATTGATTACAAAAAAACCTACAGTTCATCTATAAATTGAACACAGATCTAAGTGTTTGAGGAGGAAGAATTTGAGTAGGGAAATGCTGGAGAATTTTCAATAGAGAGTTTGATTTGTGGAGCTGCTGCTAGAGAGATTTATGCTGTGATGAGACTTGGGAACTCTGCTGGAAGGTCACTTCAAATCAGTCACTAGGTTGTAACCTCTCCTTCTATCATCAATAAAGATTACTTCTTGTTTTTCCCTACATGAATCTATGTTTACTTTGATTTTCCATATTGCAAGATCTTGGTTGATGAATGTAGTTAATGCTTAACTGATTTAGCTAACTAGCTTGAATAAATATCTATATTATTGCATCTTCTGCTATTTCAGTGTTCTTTCTTGCAGGAAGCATTCAACCAACAAAAACTCTTGAATTTGAAGCTGTAGTGGAAGAGACAGAAAGGAGCCATTTGGAAGCGACTAAAACAAGTAAGCCTTCAATCCTCTCTGTGTATCTGTTCTTAGTTAGGAGAAATGGTAGTATAGTATTTCACATGTTGTTCTAGGCTAACACGTACCTAGGGAAGCGTAATTTATTCGTAGATTACAATTCTAGCCCAACAGCAGTCAATGCTTATTTGGGGGGGATTTCTAGATATAGGTACATGTATGTCGTGGTAATGGTTGACAGAACCATGTATGCGAAGGGCATCCTACGACACTAGCGGTTGCAGTGGTTGGTACCCATGCATTGTGGTGGATGGTTGCTTCTTTATATGGACATCGACATATCCTTTTGTTGGTTCTCCACATGGGATTTTCCCGTTTGTGCTGGATCTGAGTCATAGACACATCTTTTGTTATGATTGACCACAACTAGATTTTGTAAATCACTATCAAGACAAGTAGTCATTAAGGGGGTGTGTTGGAATATATAATTCCTACTTGTCTGCAGTGTTGACTGTCTATGTAAGGAGTTTGTTCCTATATCAGAGGAGGTAGCTAAATCTATATATTCCTAGTTTGGTGTGTGGTTGAGATATTCTCTAAACTACCTTATTGTGTGTCCAAGACAGTTTTCCTATGTTGAGACTATACTTCATGTATATATATGTAATCCTTTTTATTAGTAAGATATAGTGTGCATAGTCAGATTTTATAGTGTGCTTTACAGATGAGTTGAGAAGCGATGATGGTGGAACTATGGTTTAATGAGGGTGGTCGCCTCCACCTGGTAGCTTGCATGGCCACCCTACCAATGCAAACATCGTCCCAATAATGATATGTATGAAGTAAAAACTCTCGTGTTCATGCAAATGCATAGGATTGTACACATGTGTGGGGATTCACACACCCGAAAGCTCATAAATTGAATTGTTCCCAAGGATGGGAAGATTTCAGGCCATCATATAGCACAATGGTGTGAGGGTTATTGTGTAACAAGATGGAGTTAGAATTCACTTAAAATCACTCAATTATGGCGTGTTCTTCCCAAAAGTGATATTTTGGCACCTCCCAACAAAATCAGGGAAAACATGAACTCTTAGAGAGTAATCTTAGTGATATATGTCTTCAACTGGAGAATTTTATTATTGTTTTAAATTTATTCTTTTGATGGAGCGCTATTCCTTAGATTTGATCTCTTATTTCTGTTACCTTGCAATTCACATCAATATTGGCAATGGTCTTTGTTTTCATGGTTTTTTCCTTTTTCATTTCTTTGGATTTTGGTTATCTATTCCTTGTTTGTTGGAATATGTAATTCCTACTTGTCTACGGTGTTGACTCTCTATGTAAGAAGTTTGTTCCTATATCATAGGAGGTAGCTAAATCTATATATTCCTAGTTTGGTGTGTGATTGAGATATTCTCTCAACCACATTATTGTGTGTCCAAGATATTTTTCCTATCTTGAGACTATACTTCATGTAAATATATGTAATCCTTTTGATTAATAAGATATAGTGTGCATAGTCAGATTTTATCTTAGTATCAGAGCCCATACAGGTATGGACCTCGGCCCCTCCTGGGCTGAGGGAAATAAGAGAGTATATTTTGATTTAGTTTTTAAGTTTTTCCATCAGTCTATGGCCGTGGGACCGTGGGGAGGCCCTGCATCTTATCGTGGAAGGCCCAATGATGATGAGGACTACCCAGAATAGATCTGACAATGTCGTAGGCCTTGAAGAGAGCGTGGGAAAATTGATGTTATAGGGTCGAGAGGATGAAGAACTCTCTGTGATCACAATTGTAGTTTTTCTTTCTTGCATGGTGCGGTGTGGTGGAGCACTTGAGCTAGAGCTAGAGGGTGGGGGGGTAGTCTCATTGCTTGAAAGCCATCCTTGGGCACCATTAGATTGGATTAGAGGAGGAATGATGCCCTGTTACTCGTGCGTATATCAGTATTGTTTTTGTCTAATTTTATATTCATTCCAGTGAAGGTTGGAGAAGTGTGGAGCCCCAGATCTGTATATTGGAGCATCGATTCTGCCAAGGAGGAGTTGCAGAGAAGTAGATCTCTGTTGGTAGAGATTGCAAAGGTGAAATTGGTGCGGTGAGTGATATTGGTGGGGTGAGAGAGGCATACATGGAGCGCATGATTTGGAGAGTTGATTGCCGAGTGGAACCTGTGTGTTGTGAGGACACACGTCGACAAAGATCGACCTCCATTCGGTCATATCATAGGGTGGGAGATTCTGTGAATTGAGAATCATTATGGTGAACAACGACAATGATATGGAAGGTTTGACCGTAGTGGAAGCGTGGTGGGCATCTCTACTTTTCTTCTTGATTTGAGCTGTAATGTTTGCAGCGATGGTTGTAATTTGGTTCCTGAAAATTTTCTGCAGAGCTGCGATGATATAGACTTGGCGGTATTTTATTTTTGCTAATTCTTTGGTGAAGCGTGGTGGTTGTAATGAAGACATGAAATTGGAAATGGAATCGAAGGATAGTGGTTGGAGCTACATCAAATATTGGAGGATGATCGAGTTTGTGTGTGCCCAGTGTGATAGGGGAGTAGATTATGATGAAATAGGAAAGTTGAAACAAATTGCCTGAAGTGTCTTTGTTTATGTAGCAAGAAGATATAAATTTGTTTTTTTGTTTGAAAGTTGTTAAGAGATTGCAGATGTGCATGTTAAATTGTGAGGATATTAGCTCGACAGTGGGTCTTAATTGTTGCATCTTGGAATCAAGAGTGAGGAGGCATGCTTGGGAGTAGTCACCAGCCTTGATATTGTGAACAAGGGAAGTGGCGTTACGCTACGATGTCAAGGAATTGGATGCTGAAACAAGAACTTTGTGTGTAAAATTATCGAATTTTATGCATGTTGACATTGAATGTGTGGGTGACACAGGATTGGATGGTGGAGTCCTGAATTCTAGTTTTGAGAGGGAAAATTTGTTATTGTTTCTCTCCGTGTGGTTGTGAGTTCCTACGTCTGGATCATCTGTGCTAGAATGCACTACATTGAGACCAGTTGAAAAGTCGTCGATCCATTCCTTTATCAGTGGAACCCTCTGAGGTATCGTTGGAGAAGAATGGTTGCTGTTATGTTCTGGAAATAATCATATTTGGGCAAAGATAGAGAAATTTGATGTTCTTGTTAATCTAAAAATTTTGTGTTTTTATTTTGTTTCTTGGAATCATGTTTAAACTTATTGAGCCTTATTGAGCCTAGCTAACTAAATGTAGGTAAATTTACTTTGTTAGAATTTGAGACTCTAACAAATGACAGGTTAAGCATAGAGTTCCAAGATTCAATTGGAAAAGACAAATATTCCCAAGATATGAACAATGAAAAGATGAGGTGAAGGAGCAAAAAAATCGATTATGATGGAAAACTAAGTTGAAAGTTTGTTTTTTATGAGTTTCTTGGAATAGACTCTTGATGATGAGTCATAGGGTTGAATGGTAAGCAAGTCTAGGATGGTTTTGTAGTGATATTTGTATGTACCTGGTAACTCCAAGAGTTGGAGTGTGTAATGTAAGCCTTGTAAAGGCATATGTAACCCCATGAAGTTCGTGGTTATTTAAAAACCACTTTGTAATTTCCACTTTGTAATTACAGGTTTGTGGTCAGCCGGAAACAACTTTTGTCACATTGAAGTGATGGTTTCTAGTGAGCCAGAAACCACATGCGAGACATAATTGCTACAGAGCCTTCACAGCTACAGAACCTTCATGGCTACAGTGCCCCGGGTGCACAGAGGATCCTTCGTGCTCACATCGAAGTAAGTGTTCTGCAGAAACACCCTACTCACAGGAGAAACCTAGTTTCTCACAAGTTGCAGTTTACTGAGCACAAAGTGGTCAACGCCTATTTGGGGGGGATATGTAGATACAGGTAAATGTATGCAGTGGTAATGGTTGATAGAACCATGTATGTGAAGGACATCCTACGATACTAGCAGTTTCAGCAGTTGGTACCCATGCATTCCGGTGGATGGTTGCTCCTTTATATGGACGTCAAAATATCCTTTTGTTGGTTCTGCACATGGGGTTTTCCCATTTCTGGTGGATCTAAGTCTTAGACACATCTTCTGTTATGATTGACCACAACAAGATTTTGTGAATCGCTATCGAGACAAGTAGTCATTAAGGGGGTGTGTTGGAATATGTAATTCCTACTTATCTACAGTGTTGACTCTCTATATAAGGAGTTTGTTCCTATATTGTAGGAGGTAGCTAAATCTATATATTCCTAGTTTGGTGTGTGGTTGAGATATTATCTCAACCACATTATTGTGCTTCCAAGATAGTTTTCCTATCTTGAGGCTATACTTCATGTATATATATTTAATTCTTTTGATTAATGAAATATAGTGGGCATAGTCATATTTTATAGTGTGATTTTCAGATGAGTTGAGAAGCGATGACGGTGGAACTATGGTTTAATGAGGGTGGTCGCCTCCACTTGGTATCTTGCATAGCCACCCCACCAATGCAAACATCATCCCAATAATGATAAGTATGAAGTAAAAACTCTTGTGTTCATGCAAATGCACAGGATAGTACATGTGTGGGGATTCACACACTTGCAAACACATAACTTTAATTGTTCCCAAGGATGGGAAGATTTTGAGCCATCATATAACACAATGGTGTGAGGGTTATTGTGTAACAAGATGGAGTTGGAATTCAATTAAAATCACTCAATTATGTCATTTTCTTCTCAAACGGGATATTTTTGGCACCTCCTAGGCAAATCACAGAAAACATGCAATATTAGAGAGTAATCTTAGTTATATATGTCTTCAACTGGAGACTTTTATTATTTCTGTAAATTTCTCCTTTTGATGGAGCGTTATTCCTTACTTTTGATCTCTTATTTATGTTACCTTGCAATTCACATCAATATTGGCAATGTTCTTTGTTTTCCTGGTTTTCTCCTTTTTCATTTCTTTGGATTTTGGTTATCTATTCCTTGTCTGTTGGAATATGTAATTCCTACTTGTCTGCAGTGTTGAATCTCTATGTAAGGAGTTTGTTCCTATATCATAGGAGGTAGCTAAATCTATATATTCCTAGTTTTTTGTGTGGTTGAGATATTCTCTCAACCAGCTTATTGTGCGTCCAAGATAGTTTTCCCATCTTGAGACGATACTTCATGTATATATATGTAATCCTTTTGATTAATAATATATAGTGTGCATAGTCAGATTTTATCTTGGTATCAGAGCCCATATGGGCTTGGACTTCGGCCCCTCCTGGGTTGAGGGAAATAAGAGAGTATATTTTGATTTAGTTTGTAAGATTTTCCATCAGTCTACGGTTGTGGGATCATGGGGAGGCCCTACGTCTTATCGTGGAGGGCACAACGACGGTGAGGACTGCCTAGAATTGATATGATATTATCACAGGCCTCGAAGAGAGTGTGGGAAAATGATGTTACAAGGTCAAGAGGATGAAGTGCTCTCTGTGATCACAATTGGATTTTTTCTTGCTTGCGTGGTGCGGTGTGGTGGAGCTCTCAAGCTAGAGCTGGAGTGCAGGGGGGTAGTCTCATTGCTTGAAATCCATCCTTGGGCACCATTGGATTGGAGCTGAGGAGGAACGATTCCCTGTTACTCATGCATATATCGATATTGTTTTTTTTTTTTTTTTTATTCATTCCGGTGAAGGTTAGAGAAGTGTTGAGTCGTGGATATGTGTATTGGAGCATCGATTCTGCCATGGACGAGTTGCAGAGAAGGAGATATCTGTTGGTAGAGACTAAAAAGGAAAAATTTGTGCAGTGAGTGAGATTGGTGGGGTGAGACAGGAATACATGGAGCGCGTGATTTGGAGAGTTGATTGCTGAGTGGAACCTGTGTGTTGTGAGGACACACGTCGACAAAGATTGACCTCCATTTGGTCATGTCACAGGGCAGCATATTTCGTGAATGGAGAATCATTATGGTGAGAAGGGATAGTGCTGTGAAAGGTTTGGCAGTGGAAGCATGGTGGGAATCGCTACTTTTCTTCTCAATTTGAGCTGAAATCTTGGTGGCGATGGTGCATGAAAATTTTCTGCAGAGTTCCGATGATCTGGACTTGGCGGTATTTTTTTTTTGCTAATGATTTGGTGAAGCGTGGTGTCTGCTGGTATATCTAAGTTGCAAATTCAAGTGTGCAGAGGAGCTGCGTGAGGAGGAAAAAGCGTGCAGAGGGTTGTGGATTTCCTGCAGAGTGGATTTTGTACCTGTGGTGGAGAAGGCAGATCTGCAATAGAGACTCAGCATTAGAGCATCGGAGCATTAGATGAATTTTGCATAAGAAATTTCGAGGTTTCAAGTTGCTCGGTGATTAATCTATGTCATCCCTTTGCAAATTTTGTAAACTTCCCTACAATTCAAATTTACAGAACAAGCTTTGCTGCATCACCTGGAGAGATCTTGTCGAGATCAAAGATCTTGTTTGCAGGTGATTTTTTGATTTTCTGTGTCATTTTTTGAGGTCGTGGAAGGATCTTTTGGATATAAATGATCCAACACTATTTCCTACGTAATCGTGCAGTTCTATGGGATGAAAATTTAAACACAAAATCCATTTTCTGCTGAGAAATTATGCCAAGAGAGAGGGGGGAAAACATTTTCATTGTTTAGTGTAGGTGATTTTGAATCATCTGCAACTGCGTGTGATGCATGCGTGTATTTGTTTCCCTACATAAGAGGCTTTGCATGTATTTTTTCGGCTTCATTGTAATCGTGACGAGGTGCAGAGTTTCAACAAGTTCCGAGGTACTAATAATTCGTTATAATATTTTTTTCCCCTTACCAAAAGTATGGTTAAGAGGTTCACGACATTCCCATCATAAATTCCCCCATTGGGCTATCGAATATTTTTAGTATCATATATTGTGTGTTTCTCCCCACAGCAGATTGGATGAGAATCATCCTTACTGGTTTTGAGGGAACAATAAGGGAGAACATGTTTTCATACAATCTGGGACAAGATCTCCATTGCTGCTATGTTGAGGACTTATTCGAGATAGATTAGGTGCATATGGGGAAATAATTTTGGGAAGAGGAAATGAATATGTGCAAAGAAACGACATGGTGAAGCATTGATCTGAGAGCCTATCTTTTGGGATTTGTTGGGATCTGTGCAATGACATGGGATTGAAGAAAGAGAAAATGTGTTCGGTAATTGGGAAATTTGGTTTGACAGAAAACGATCAAATTATCCTGATGCAGATGGACAGAGGAGTCACATGATTTTTGCATGGCTTGGTTGGAGATTACCTCTGGCAGTGATCGAGACTCGAACATGGAGGAGGCCAATTTCTCATAGATATTTTGAGCAATTTGTTTTGAATCACACGTCGAGTGATTTGTTGTCAATGGTTTATCTTCCCGCGACTTGTTGTTGCCATAGCTAGGGGTATTTTGCCAGAGAAATTTGTAGAAAATACAAATATGGGGATTTCCTTTATTATGTTCATGCTGATGCCTAACTAAGCATATGAAAGAGAGAAGAACGGAAGCATATTTATGCATTTTTTATTAGTTAATGGATCTTAGTGCTCCCCTACATGACCATTGTTTAATATTTCTTTAAGAGTTCTCATGTGAGTAATGTAAATTTGGTTGAAATAATTGACTTATTTATTGTGACATTTAGTTTGGCCTACTATTTTCATGAGTTTGAGTCTCTATTGGAATTATCCATTCCAACAATAGACAAATTTATTTGCAGGAATGATTTACTACCAGATATAATGAAGACATGACAGTGAAAATGGCATCAAAGGATAGTGTTTGGAGCTACATCAGAGATTGGAGGATGATCGAGTTTGTTTGTGCTTAGTGTGATCAGGGGAGTAGATTGTGATATAAACAGGCAAGTTGAAACAAATTACCTGAAGTGTCTTTGCTTGGGTAGCGAGCAGATAGAAATTTGGTTGTTTGTTTGAAGGTTGTTAAGTGATTGTAGATTTGCATGTTCAATTGTGAGGAGATTAGCTCATCAATGGGTCTTCACTATTGCATCTTGGCAGCAAGCGTGAGGAGGCATGATTGGGAGCAGTCACCAGCCTTGATATTGTGAATAGGGGAAGTGGCGTTACTCTATGATGTTGGGGAATTAGATGTTGAAATGAGATATTTGTGTGTAAAATGGTTGAATTTTATTCATGTTGACAGTGAATTTGTGGGTGACACAAGATCGGATGGTGGAGTCCTAGATTCTCGTTTTGAGAGGGACAATTTTTTATTGTTTTTCTTCGTGTGGCTGTGAATGCCTACATCTAGATCATCTGTGCTAGAATGCACTGCATTTATACTAGTTGAAAAGTTCTCAATCCGTTTCTTAATCAGTGGACCCCTCTGAGGTATTGTTGGAGAAGAATGGTTGCCATTATGTTCTAGAGATAGTCATCTTTGGGAAGAGATAGAGAAGTTTGATGTTATTGTGAATCTGAAAAGTTTGTGTTCTTATTTTGTTTCTTGGAATCATGTTTAAAATTATTGAGCCTAGCTAACTCAATGTAGGTAATGTTACTTTGTTAGAATTTGAGACTCTAACAAATGACAGGATAAGCATGGAGTTTCAAGATTTAATTGAAAAAGACAAAGACGCCCAAGATATGAACAATGAAAAGATGAGGTGAAGGAGAAGCAACATCGATTATGATGGAAAACTAAGTTGAAAGTTTGTTTTTTGTGAGTTTTTTGGAATGGACTCTTGATGATGAGTCACACGGTTGAATGGTAAGCAAGTCTAGGATGGTTTTGTAGTGGTCTTTGTATGTACCTGGTAACTCCAAGAGTTGGAGTGTGTAATGTAAGCCTTGTACAAGCATATGTATCCCCATGAAGTTTGTGGTTATTTAAAAACCACTTTGTAATTACAGGTTTGTGGTCAGCCAAAAACCACTTTTTTCACTTTGAAGTGATGGTTTGTGGTGAGCCAGAAACCACATGTGAGCCCTAGTGGCTACAAAGCCTCCACGACTATAGAGCCTTCATGGCTATAGTGCCCCGGGTGCACATAGGAGCCTTCGTGCTCACAATGGAGTAGGTGGTCTGCATAAACACCTTACTCGGAGGAGAAACTTAGTTTCTCACGGGTCTCAATTTATTGAGCACAAAGTGGTCACCGCTTATTTGGGGGGGATTTGCAGATACAGGTACATGTATGTAGTGGTAATGGTTGACAAAACCATGTATGCGAAGGACATCCTACAAGACTAGCGATTGCAGCAGTTGGTACCCATGCATTCTGGTAGATGGTTGCTCCTTTATATGGACGTCGACATATCCCTTTGTTGGTTCTGCACATGGGATTTTCCCGTTTGTGGTGGATCTAAGTCGCATAGAAATCTTTTTTTTATGATTGACCACAACTAGATTTTGTGAATCGTTATCGAGACAAGTAGTCATTAAGGGGATGTGTTGGAATATGTAATTCCTACTTGTCTATGGTGTTGACTCTCTATGTAAGGATTTTGTTCCTATATCATAGGAGGTAGCTAAATCTATATATTCCTAGTTTGGTGTGTGGTTGAGATATTCTCTCAACCACCTTATTGTGCATCCAAGATAGTTTTCCTATCTTGAGGCTATACTTCATGTATATATATTTAATCCTTTTGATTAATAAGATAGAGTGTGCATAGTCATATTTTATAGTGTGCTTTTCAGATGATTTGAGAAGCGATGATGGTGGAACTATGGTTTTATGAGGGTGGTCACCTCCACCTGGTAGCTTGCATGGCCAC
Organism: Pinus albicaulis; assembly: GCA_034641835.2. Lineage (NCBI taxonomy): Eukaryota > Viridiplantae > Streptophyta > Pinopsida > Pinales > Pinaceae > Pinus > Pinus albicaulis. The sequence goes on from CM076579.1 coordinate 47,988,244, forward strand.
CCCAACAACACAAGCATCATCCCAATAATGATAAGTATGAAGTAAAAACTCTTGTGTACATGCAAATGCATAGGATGGTACACATGTGTGGGGATTCACACACCCGAAAGCTCATAAATTTAATTGTTTCCAAGGATGGGAAGATTTCGAGCCATCATATAGCACAATGGTGTGAGGGTTATTGTGTAACAAGATGGAGTTGGAATTCACTTCAAATCACTCAATTATGGCGTTTTCTTCCCAAAAGGGATATTTTTGGCACCTCCCAACAGAATCAGGGAAAACATGTAATCTTAGAGATATATGTCTTCAAATGGAGACTTTTATTATTGTTGTAAATTTCTCCTTTTGATGGAGCGTTATTCCTTAGATTTGATCTCTTATTTCTGTTACCTTGCAATTCACATCAATATTGGTAATGTTCTCTGTTTTCCTGGTTTTCTCCTTTTTTCATTTCTTTGGATTTTGGTTATCTATTCCTTGTCTTGGTCTGATGTTCTTTAGAAGACTCCTCACCCTTACCTCCTCGTGACTATGCTTTGGCCCCTTTACTGATTGTGGCTATTTCTCTTTCGTCTCCCCCTTTTCTTGCATGTTCTCCCTCATCTCACCCCTCCTCCTTACCCAAACATCCCCTACTACATTTCCATATTCAACTATGGTTCATCGTTGTCTTACCAATATTGCATCAAATGGTTGAAGAGTTCAGCTTTGTTCCCCCGCATTTACGACCTCCCTTCCCTACGTGGTGCCCATTCTAATACATCTGCCAAAGCATCTATGGAAAGGTATAGGATAAGTATTCCAGAAGTAGTTCAATAAGAAATTGTTGATATTGAAAACAAGGGCCAACAAGCTCATTGTTTTGTAATTGATGCAGATGTTGAGAGTGAAACTAGAGATTGGATACCTGATGTAGGTAACTTAGAAAAATTATGGTGATCTCTAAACACTTCTCTTAATTCTTTTCCACCATAAAAATAAAATTTTAAATAATTTTGAATAATATTACATTTTCAAATCCCCATATAGGGTGTATATCAGATGAGTTGAAAAGCGATGGTGGCAGAACTATGGTTTAATGAGGGTGGTTTCCTCCACCTGGTATCTTGCATGGAAACCCCACCAACGCAAACATCACCTCAACTACAACATGTATGAATTAGAAACTCTTGCATTCATGCGAATGCACAAGATGGTACACTTTTGTGGGGATTCACACACCCAAAAACTTAGCAATTTAATCATGTTCGAGGATGGGAAGATTTTGAGCCATCATATAGCACAATGGTGTGACGGTTGTTGTGTAACAAGTCGAAGGAGATGGACTTCACTTAAAATCACTCAACTATGGCGTTTTCTTCCCAGGAGCGATATTTTCAGCACCTCCCAACAAAATTAGGGAAAACGTGCAATCTTATTGAGTAATATTAGTGATATATGTATGCAACTAGAGACTTTCATTATTGTTGTAAATTTATCCTTCCAATTGAGCAACGTCCCTTAGGTTTGATCAATTATTTTTGTTACCTAGCAATTCACATCATCTGTTTTCCTAGTTTTCTCCTTTTCATTTTTTTGGACTTTGGTTATCTATTCCTTGTCTTGGTCCAATGTTCTTCAAAGGACTCCTCACCCCTGCCTCTTGGTGAATATGCTTTGGCCCTTTTACTATTTGTGGGTATCTCTCTGCCCTCTCCCCCTTTTGCTTGATTTTTTCATCCTCATCTCACCCCCTCCTCCTTACCCGAACACCCCCTACTTCATTTCCATCTTTAACTATGGTTCGCCACTACCTTACCAATTTTGCATCAAGTAGCCAAGAGCTCGACTTGGTGCCCCCCTCCCCCTATTTACACCCCCGCTTCCTTGCATGGAAGCCATTCTTAAACCTCTTCCATAGTAGCTATGGAGAGGTATAGAAGAATTATTCTAGAAGCAGTTCAATGAGACATTTTTTATATTGAAAACCAGGCCCAACAAGCTCATCATTTTATTCTTGATGCACATGTTGAGAGTGAAATTAGAGACCGGATATCTGATGTAGGTAACTCTATGAGGGTCAAGGCCTTTGCATACATGCAAACGGTTAACTTGTACTGGGATATCAAGACCCTCATGGGGAGGGTCCTCATAGATAAAGCAGAGTCTCAGTAAGAGATTATCATATGTATGGTTGAGCTTCAGGAGAAAATGGAGCAAATGTATGGGAAGATCAATTTGTTGATCAATAAGCTCATACGAATTGACCTTGCTTAATCTAACACCAAAGATGATCCATAACCACCTAATCGCACCCTCCACACAATTGAATGAATTTGCTTAATGTTCAGGACTTAGTTTATCTTTTGTTTTGCAGCTTAGACATATCTGATACTTGATATAGTTTTTCTTTACTATTTTAGGTTATTTGATTACCGAAATAGACAATATCAATTTTTTGAAACTATTCTACTGGTTTAGTTTCTATAACACCGGACTAGTAAAAACTATCTATTATGTACTTCCATAACTAATATAAAATCTCCAATCTTAAAAAAAGAAAAATTACCTTTTAGAAGTTTAATAGATCAATTTTGGTCTTTATGAAAAATAAAGATCATCACTATGATTATATTATACAAATTAAATTAATTAAAAAATAAATAAAATATAGATTTTTAAATAAAATAAATTATTTTTATAATAAATAGATTGTCATTATAATAAAATTTTAAATAAGTTTTGCAATATACCAATTAAATTAAATTTAACGATAAAATAATATTTATAAATTTTGCTTAAATCATCAAAAATAATATATAATATAGGATAAACGGTTGTCGATAACGAAAAAAAAGGCATTAAGCATATCCAAAACTCACCTCGGTGAAGCATAATGAATTCGGTGGAACGTTTAAACATCAAATAGTAGTATTACAAAGTTTGCTGGAGCTTTCCATCATCGATAAGGATTTCTATTTCAACCATATTGGTATTTAAAGTAATAAGGTGTATGATATTTTAGGTTTTTTTTAATATTGAAATTTGACTATATAATTTTGGATGAGATTGAGATTTGTTTTTTTTTTTAATTGTATAAATAGATTTAATATTAAAAATTTTTTAATAGGACTAGAATTGTTTAATGTAATGCATTGAATTAATTAATTATATTAAGGTATTAAATTTTTTTACATATTTCAAATTTATTATTTTAAAATATTATTGATAATTTTAAAACTAAATTGATTTGATAAAAAAAAGTCAAAATATTTATTAATTAAACTAATAATAATTTAATTTCATAATCATAACCAAGTCAAATACAAAATTAGTGTATAAAACTTCTTTATTTATAGAGCAAGAACCCATTTCTACTTAATAATTTGACTATTAAAATTTATAGAAATATATATACTCTATTTTTTAGATTTAAACAATTAATTAAAAAAACTCTTAATTTAATCAATCAATTTTCTAAAATAATATATTTTAATACCTTTTCAATTATTTAATATATAAATTTTTAAAATGCACAATTTATTATATCCACAAGGTCTTAGATAGACTCAATTTATAGAAATATATATACTCTATTTCTTAGATTTAAACAATTAATTTAAAAAAAAAAATCTTTATTTAATTAGTCAAATTTTTAAAATAATATATTTTAATATCTTTCAATTATTTAACATATAAATTTTTAAAATACACAACTTATTATGTTTATAAGGTCTTGGATAGATTGTAATTGGGTGTTCTGTTAAGACACTCCTTGATGTGAAGACATTGGTTCTATTTCCCAATAAAAAGACTCTTAATTTAATTAATCAATTTCTAAAAATAATATATTTAATACCTTTCAATTATGGTTCTATTTCCCAATAAAAAGACTCTTAATTTAATTAATCAATTTCTAAAAATAATATATTTAATACCTTTCAATTATTTAATATATAAATTTTTTAAATACACAACTTATTATGTCCACACAGTCTTGTAGTCCTGCCAGATTTAAAAAATAAAAAATACTCAACTTATTACATTACCCATATTACTTTACATCATTTTCTTTTTAAATCAAAAATTAACTATAGACGTATATCAAAAATCAAAACTCAACTATTTTATTTATGAAACTTTATCCTTTTCTTTTTAAGTCAACATTGATTGTAAAATTCATAAACCTATATCAAAAAGTCAAAACTCCAACTATTTTATTTATGAAACTTTATCCTTTGACTGTTTTTAAATATAAAACAACCCAAATTATTAAAAAAAAAATTAAAAACCACCCTTATCATAATTCTAAGTCAATAATATTCCAACTCTTTATATTAAATTATTTAATTTTTTATACTAAAAAAATTATTACAAAACTAAACTAAACTAATCCATTATAATTTATTTATTTTAACTAAAACAATTTATTACAAAACTAAACAAATCATTTATAAGTTATTTTTCCAAGAAAAGTCATCCTTTTCATTATATGATTAAGGAGTATAGCGTTAAGTTGTTTAATCCGAGTGAGCACCAAGAAAACATGAGAGAAAAAAACAATTGAAATACGTGAAATGTCCATTGGTGTCCAACAGATTACATAAGAGCTACAAAAAGCGTACACTTATGGATACAACTTGTGTGTAGAGCATGGAGAAACGGTAATAGAACAATGTTACAAAGAGAGTACACCTATGTATACAACATGTGTTATAGAGCAAGGAGAAACTGTAATAGAGGGCATAGAAGGGCCCGTGGAAAAATGTCAGTCGATCTTGTAGCTGGATCTTATTAAGAGAAAAAGAAGAAAGATAAGACCTGTAGAATATTATGAGAAGTCACCAGCCAGCTAAAGACCACTAGGGAATGGGAAACTCCCACAACTCACCAATTGCAGACCCTGAGAAGCTTCATAAAAAAATCTGACATCTCTATATAGAGAGAGAGTTTGTTTGGAAAGTTTGCCTACCTGGTGGTTGAATGTGCTGGAAGGTGAGAGTATGAACATAACATTTAAGAAATTTGATCCTTTCCATCTAGTGGTGAAGAGTGATGGCTTGGAGATGGCATCTACTAGCAAGCCAATCAATAACAAACTTGGAGTCCCCATAAACCTGAAAAGGGTCAACGTTCATCGACGCAACAAAGAATAACAAAGCCCACCAAGTTGTAACCACTGCTTTGGTATTGGTTCATGTTCCACTATTCAACCAAATCTGAATAGTTATATTTCCAGGGCCAAAAATTAAAACACCCCCACCTCAGAAACCAACCTGAGAAGCGCCACCAAAGAAGCCAACATTACTTGAGTGTGGGCTTGGAGGATAGAAAAAGGAGCAGATTCAGGATTGATTTAAAGGTTGAGAGAAATCTTTATAGAAACCAAGAATATGGGTAGGATACTAGCAAGATTGACTCGATGACCCTCAAAAATATAATTATCATGCACCTTCCATATTCCCAAAGCAATGAAAGTAGGCAAAGATTTAAACATTGAAACATTCCCATCTTTTGATCCCACAAAAGTAAACATCACTCAAGGGGAGATAACGCTCCTTTGTTTAGGATGTTAAGAGAGCCAATAACTTCAGCCCAAAGACCCTTCGAGAAGGAGCATTGGAAAAATAAATGGTCAACAAATTCAACATCATTTGAATAGAGAACACAAAGATTAGGTCCATTAAAACCCATTTGGAGCAAGTTGTCCTAAGTAAGAATTATATTCTCCAAGGCCAGCTAAATAAAAAATATGAGTTTGGGAGCAATGGGCCAATTTCAAATCTTCTTGTACCACCAATTCACCCTGGACTACAAGATACTAGAAGAGGTAGCATTATATACAAGGTTGGCTAAAATTTGACCAAAGGAATAATTCCAACACTAGGCAATGGTATCCTCCTCAGAAGACGGGATAAAACCACTTAAGACCAGCTTATTGACATAAGAGTCCCATTCCTCTGCCAAAGGAATCTGAAGACCCAAATCAACATAGGTTTTCCACCTATTAATGAAGGTGTCTTGAGAGAAAGGATGAAAAGCATAATAGATCATGAAGACACCCTGAGCCTTTAGCTAATGTATGAGATCAACTGATAAAGAATAAAAGGAGGAACCCCCTATGAAAGGGTCTTTCCCCAATCTAGTGATCTGACCATTTCCTACCTTCCACATGATCCATTTAGTGATCCAAGGTATAACTTCTACCATACCCCTCCAAATGTTTGAGCCAACTATATTTTTTTGCAGCTCATAATACCAAAGCCACTACGGAGATGGATTCTTATAAATATATTTATCCATTATAATATTGCTCCAAATGTTTGTCCTTGAAATAGCTCACCATAAACTTTCCATAGCTAGGGAAAAGCCAAACCACTATAAATTTTTGAACCCCTAGCCCCCAAGACATTTGGATTGGGTGATAGTATCCCATTTTACCAAATGACAACTAGCACGAGATCGCTTTCTCGACCAAAGGAAGTTACACAGGCAATTGTGAATTTTATTGATAGTATATTTAGCTATTTTTGACAAAGATGGCCAATAGACAAGAATGCTCTCTAGGACCGATTTGACCAGTGTCATCCTGCCACCTAGAGAGAGCCATTAGTAGCACTAGTCGTTTATATTTTTTTAATCTTAAATTAATCAACTATTTCCAGTCCTCCACATGATAGAAATTAGGTTTAAGATGATAACCCAAGTAAGAAAATCACAGATCCAGAGGGGCTACCTTATAAGGGAGAAAGGAAACAATGGATGAGATGGATTGATCAAAAATATTCTTTGAATAAAAGATTGATTTTTATTTTTTGATCAACATTCCAGTAGCAAAGCAAAAATTTGAAAAAATATATTTGAAGGTGTTCCATTATGCTATCATTCCATCACCAAAGATAAGAACATCATATAAAAATAAAATATGCGTTAAGAAGATGTATTTAGTCACCTTAATCCCTTTCATGCTCCCTTATCTCTTTGTTGAGATGATCATCATGCTTAAACCTTCAATAATTAAGAGGAATAAGAGAGGGGAAAGAGGACACCCTTGCCTCAATTCTCTGGATGTAGTGAAAAAAGATGAAGGAGAACCATTTATGACCACAACAAAGTTTGAAGACATTATGAATCCTATGATCCACTTGGTCACCAAATATTCCAAACCGGTGTCAAGAAGAAGAAGCCTAAGCAAGCTCCCGTTCACCGGATCATAAGCCTTCACTAATTCAATCGGAACAATAAGAGCACAATACTTTTTTATCTTGATGGAATGCGAGGCATCTTGAGCCCACCCAACGGCATCATGGATCAATCTTTTTGGAAGGAAGCCAAATTGGTCCCGGGAAAGAGAAGGAGAGAGCACTTCCTTCAGCCTATTAGAGATAACCTTGGAAATCACTTTCTAAATTAAAGTGATTGCATACATAGATCGGTCGGTAGTCATTAAAGGATTGGGATTTGGAGCATTTAGGAAAAAAAGCTAGAAAAATTGAATTGATATCTCCTGACACCTTTCCTATCAATATGGCCTCCTCCACAACTCAAAGCATATCACTCCAAATTAGGTTGAAAAAAGATATATAAAATTCTATAGGCCAACCATTAGGGTCAGGATTCTTGTCCTTGGAAAAGGATTTGATAACCACTTTTGACTCTTCCATCATGACAAGATCTCCAATACTAGCATAGTCATTATCCCAAAAAATATCTACGAAAATATTGGATGACTTGAAGTTGGTTCTGAATCACGCAGTCCCCTACGTCTCTGAATAGCCTAGAATAATGAACCCTGGAAATATTTTCCAAATATTGTTGGGAGCAATGAGTCTTTCCCTCATCATCCTGTATGTCCCAAATAGCATTCTTATTCCTACAATCAGAGGTAAACTTGAGAACGAACTTATTATTCCCATCGCCCTCCTTTATCCAAATCGCACTACTTTTCAGGTGCCAACATTGGACCTCCTCAGCTCTAAGAAGAAGGGCTTTCTTTTCGAATAATGATTTCAACTTACATTTGAGGGCATCCAGGAATCAATGACTTTCAATTCTCATTATTGATCATGAATATGAGAACGGGCGCATGATTTAACACAAACTTTTAAATATTTCATTTTAGAGACCCAAGAACCCATAGCCAAGAGAGAGGAATCACTCTTGTATTGATTCCAACTATCATGGACCAAAGAAGAAAATCACTCCTCCTTGAGACAAGAGTGACTGAATTTGAAGAGAGTGATTGCAAGAAAATAGGAAAAATAGTCTGAAATGACCTCCTAACATATCCATGATCTATATTTTCCCAGTTTGGTAATTAGATAGTTTGCAATTAAAAATATATCTAGGCTTTTAGCAACACAAACCCGAGAAGGTTCATTCCTCCATGTGGTATTGAGGAGAAAGGGAAAATATCAATAAGGTTTGAGTCGAGGATAATCTGAGATATTACCTGGGAAAAGGTGTCCACACAAGTATTCATTCCCAAGTTGCACTAACAGAAGTTGTGAAATTTAGATCACTTGCCACAATAAGAGAATGTTCACTAAGTAAACCATTGTTAGAAATATGGTTCCAAAACATCTCCTTGTCCTGGTAAGGGCCATAACAATTGACCAGAATAATGGGAACATCAAGGTCCCTAAGATGACCATCTTGTACGATTCCAGCTGAGGAGGAAAATGGTTGAAGCGATGCATCTCGAGGGTTATAGAGAACATCGAGACCCCTAGATCTACCCTCTGCATCCACAAAGTATATGCACCAGTCTTGAAATTTTTTTAGGAGGGATTCCCTGACTGTCTCTCTGGAAACCATGGTATCTTGAAAAATAATTAATCGAAGCATGTTGAAGTGAGACCAACCTTTGAAGGGCGTGAATTTTGGGAGGCCCCCCAACTCCCCTGATATTCAAGGACATAAATATCATGGGGATCCATTTAAAAAGGGAAACATTGTTCCAAGGGCCTTACAAGGTTCAAATCTAGTTGGCAAGTCCATAGGAGGAACATCTTGAGAAACAAGATCACCGGCGAGCTCTTTTTGTTTGGCATTTTATTTTGGACTATAACATTGTTGGAGGGGTGGAAAAAGTCAGGGGTGGAACAATTGGGAAAGGGGGAAGGAAGGGATGGGATGGAAGCACGGTTTAAGGAGTTTTAGTAAGATGGATTCAAATACCTAGACAATAAAGGTTCAAAGACCCCCTCCTTAGGGCCTGTTGTCGCCCTCTATTCATTTTTCAAAAAATATAAAGGGCCATTTGTGTGGCTGCTGAAAATAAAGTTTGTTAAATCACATATGTGGGAAAGATTCAAGCGTTAGCGCCCAAATGGAAGGACATGAAATGCGAGTCCTACTCATCGAGTCCTTACCCACATTGCATAGCAAGGAAAAAATAGGAAAACATACAGAAGCGTTATAACTGGTTAAAGATCAAGTGGTTTTCTAGGCACATCACTGTCCATCTCCACTTGGTAGTCCCTTGGAATTAGATCAGAGGGAAAAACTGCGCGGACAATAAACAAATCGCACCCCGAGGAGTGGGAAATTCAAAACTTGATCCGACAGTTCAAATTTACTTCAGGGGATGAGTGTGGGGTTCACTTTTTTGCTAACCGACTTGCCGAGATTGGTGGGGACCACATAATGCATGGGCCAACCCGTTGACGCCTCTGTCAAGCGAGCATGATGCAATGGTAAACAGTAACCTAGTGGCCCCCACTCCTGTCCACCGCTCTCATCCAATCCTGTTGGGACATGTGTCCCCCCCGGACGTAACGCCACGTCATCCAACCGTTGCCCCTCTAGCTATAAAATGATTTTTCCAGCCTCATAATCCTGAAGTTTTCTCACAATTTCGTGAAGCACTCCCTCCCACCATTTGCCTACACAAGATGTCATTCGAATGACCAATCCTCCAAAAAATTTCTCCGGACATCACTTTCGACCTCATCCACGACCACCATGTAAAGAAATACCCCTGTCCACCTGTAAATGTCACTACAAGGAAAATACCCTCTAGCGGAGGTTATAAAGGAGGTTTTTAGTGTTATAAAATTGGCCAAAATTGTCAAAAAAACATTTTCTACAACATTTGTTTACGGTTACAGAGATTTTGGTGGAGCTTTTAATGGAATTTCAACACAACTAAAAAAACAGGGCGGTCGGCGGTTATTACAGATGTTTCTTTCATCCGTGCACTATTAAGGTGTCAACGCACCGATGCGTATCATCTAGAAGGTGGCCCGGGGTGGTCAAAGGGGCATGCACCGAGCAGTCAAGGTCTAAAACCGCACCGGGCGTAGTGTTGGTGATACAATGCCCATGGCCTTTCTAATTGGTCTTAGGATTTGTGCAGTGCCCATAGGTCATCTCAATGCACCGGTATGTAGAATTAAAGAAACACACCGGTGTGCAGTATCAGACAAGCGCACCGATTGTTCTAATTCGTATTGGTATTTTTGCGGTGCCCATAGGTCGTACAAATGCGCTGATGTGCAGTCTCACATAAATTCACCGGTGTGCAGTATCGCACAAACGCACCGAGATTTAGAATTGGCATTGGTATTTGTGCGGTGCCCATAGGTCATACAAATGCACAGGTGTGTAGTCTCACATAAACACACTGGTGTGCAGTATCGCACAAATGCACCGAGATTTATAATTGGAATTTGGTATTTGTGCGGTGCCCATAGGTTGTAGAAACGCACCGGTGCATTGTATCATACAAACACACCTGTGTACAGTAACTGACATGCACCGATGTTCATTTTGTATTTTTTAGAAACATCGACCCCTGACAGTGCAATTATTGTGATTTTTTAAAATTCATTATTCATCAAAAGTTGACACATATCATAACAATATTCATATTAATTAAATTTTTATTGATGCATTTGAATGTGATGCTTGGATTAATTTGTTATATCATATCATAATTATTGTGTTTTTTTTTAATTCATAATTCATCAAAAGACAACACATATCTTATAATAGTATTCATATCAATTAAAATTTTATTAGTGCATTTGAATGCGATGTTTGGATTAAGTTGTTATATCATATCATCAAATTTCACATCTCTTTGTTATAATATTTAATCATCCATAAATTTAATCAGTGGTGTTACATTTCACAACGACAATGGATAACGCAATACAATAAATTAAAACATATTATATATATATATATATATATATATATATATATATATATATATATATATATATATATATATATATATATATATATATATATATAAGACAGTCTTTGTCATACAAAATGGGACAGTTATTGGTATCCCTTTGTCTTTCAATTGGGACACTATGTCCATTACATTAAACAAAATGTCTGATTTCACACACAAATATTTCAAAAAATACAATGCATTGCTTTAATATCCAAACATAGTGATCATCATTCTTCGCTTGAACTGTTGTCACTGCTAGAGCTACTTCCATGACTTGGGTTATTTTCAGGAATGTTTTCTTCATGGTGTTGATTGTTTTCTTCTTCTTCAACTTCCATCTACAAACATAAAAATAAACTGTAATGAGTGTATATACATTGGTGAGAATAATGAAAATTTCAATATTAAATAATATACATCACTGTAAATTGAAAATAAATGACGTACCCTAGCAAAAATTGACTCATGAACTATACACATTCTTTCAAAACCATGTAGTATGCCATCTTTCAAGATTTCATCTGTTAGCACAGTTCCATACTTTGTTTGCTGCAAGTTTTATACCCCATAAAAAATCATATATTTAATAATAATAAAAAATTATTATATTAATTATAGTCGGAGCTAAGTAAAACAAGATCGATAGATGCTTACAAATTCCACAATTAATTTCTGATATGCCAATATATACTCACAACCAATATTTAACCCAGTGTCAATCAATTCATCTGATGGTTCTTCTTTGTATGTTAGCACCTGTTTGAAGACATTCAATGATGATTTTTGCAAAACAACTTAAAATATACAAAAATGAAATCTAGTTAAGTTGTTATAAGGAAGTAAAAATTACTCACAAACTTAGATATCAACCATTTTCTTCCTTGTCGTCTTGTTTTATGTGTTTAATGGGTTTCATTTTCTTTTATTTTTTGCAAGAAAATACTTGAAAATTAATATTTAATGCGAAACTGTTTATTTATTGTACCTAATGATTAAAAAATTCAATGATTACATATTAATTTGAAGCATGTTGTTTTTGAGATGGCTCCTCCTGCAATGCAATTTTTTCCATTTCTTTGACCATCTCCTTGTACACCTTTTTGGACATTCCTACTGACATATTTCTGATATCAACTCGTTCATCTTTTGAGATTTTCATAATCTTCGTGAAAATGTAACATGAGAATAAACTATTTAATTTTTATATTGATATATGAAAAGTAAATATAACAAAAGTGATATTTATAAATAATTCTAGACAAACATTTAAAGGAATATTACTTTTCATTCCTCCTTTTTTGTTGTTGTATGTTTTTTCTATTAAAATTCTGACATGTCTCATTGACCAATTCTCTGGAAACTCTTCCTGTAGTTTAGACAAAATTTGGTTCTTGGAATCATTGGATTGATTTTTGGATTGTAAGTGGAAAGAATGTCTATACATTCGTTCCACTAGATCCCTCAAAATTTTGTAAAAGTTCCCCCCCCTTTCGTTAACCTCCAACACCACTCCAGATGAGCTAAGGAGCAATTCATTTTCATTTGCATGTTCTATTTTTTTTCTTTTCTTAAAACAACATTCATTTTCTGAGTTGTTGGTCCTTGTAGAACATTAAACAGATGTGAATTAATAGATTGTTTGACACATGTTATCTAATAATTTAAAGTATATTATTAATGAAAATTAAAAAAGAAACTCATATTAGATCGATAGTATTTTTTCATTCACCTAATTCATCATTTTGAAAATTTTCCATCAAGATTTTACGCTCTTCTGGTCCTAGATCAGAAATAATCTTATCAAGCTTCATAATTTTATGGCTTTGCATGATACATAGTAAAAAATACATATTAGTTAAACTTACATATAGTTCAAAAATAATATTTTTTGTAAAGAATTTACAAAGAACTTGTCTTTTTTCATTTTCTTGATGTGTTATCAGTATTTTTGTTACTTTATCTCTTGTCAACCATTTCTTTATCAATATGAAACATGTACCATATCATTCATTAATATATTTTATAAATAAATTGTCAATTTTTCAGGTAAAAAAAAAAAACTCAAGAAACTGGTGCGCCATTATGGTGTATGCACCGACATCGGTGTGTGATGGTTTTATAAACGCACCTCCCAAACAGTGAAATACATCATACAATGCTCTATGTCAAAGAGGAGCACTGATGCGTTACATGTTAACCACCACACCGATTAACACAGAAAAAATAATAAAAATCTTCTAGTGTTAGTTTTTGTAGCATAAACGCCTCGCGCAAACAAGGGACCACCATATGGTGCTCTCTGTCAACTAGGAGATCTGGTGTCGTGCGTTATATGTTACATGGTGCACCGATTAACACAACAAAAAAATAATTTGCGAAATAGCACGTGCATGGCACACTATAATGAAATAGTGCATCGGTGCCCTATTTTACATATGGCGCACTGATTAAATTTTTTTTTTGGAATCTAAGCTTCTGTGATCCATAATATAAATTAGTAGAAATTCTTTCGGTAATAATCACATGCAAAAGAACGTGGTCGAAGCGTTTCGAACCAACCAGTGTAGTTCATCATCACATGCACATAGTCCTGATGATGAACCACACTGGTTGGTTCGAAACGCGTCGACCACTTTCTTTTGCATGTGATTATTACCGAAAGAATTTCTACTAAATTAATAAAAAAAAATTGTTTTTAAATTTTTTATCACACAATACTTGCACAGTGTGCTAGGATAATCCAGCACACTGGTGCGCTTGGATAATCCAAAACACTAGTGCGCTTGGATAATCCAGCACACCGGTGCCCTAGGTTACCCGGGCGCACCAATAAAAAAAATTATGTTATTTTTAAACTCACACAAGGGCCGACATGGATTGGGATCCGACTATGAAATTTGTTTCGTGGGTTGGATTTCATAGGCCTATATATAACAATACAAACCCTATAAATCTAAAATGAAAAGCCCTAATTCTGAAATCACAGAAACAGGGAGAAGAAATGGCAGAAACAAAAATAATGAAGGGTTTAGAGTAAAAATGGACTTTTTTTTTTGTTTCTGAAAATGAAAAAGAATTGAAATTTTTTTCTTACTCCATAAAAAAAACTGCGGAAAAACTAAAAATATATATATATATATATATATATATAATTTAATCACGCGATCGTTTGAAATTATATGCTACAGGGTTTGAACCACTAGACGTTTGGATTTATGACTGTCTGAATACTTCTGTTCGAACGTATTTCACTGCTCCACAGTGTTCTTGTGCTCTCTAGCTCCAGGTATGTATCCTGCAAATCTATGGCTGAAATTTTTTGCAAAAATAGTGAAATAATGAAAAGTGTTTAGTATTTAAAGAATTTTTTTATGAAATTAGATTTTCAAAAATATTTTGCCGCCCATTTTTCAATTTACCATTTTTTTTTCATTTAAAGAAAATAGAGTTGCGCTTTTTATTTGCGGTTATTCGTCATTGGTGCATCCATTGATAACACGACACCAGTGCGCAATAACTAAAATGCACAGGTGCAGTTATCTGTACATTAGCACCAATAACAAGAAGTCCATTTTTAAGGCACCAAAATTACTTTTAGGTGTGTACACCAAAATTTATTGTTGATTTTTCTCAAATGCAGGGAGAAAATATCATAATTATATCGAATGGACCACCCAGGGAGAAAAATTAAGGTTTTTGAACCTAAAAACCTTTAAAAAGTAGTTTTTGGACACAAAAAAACTATAGAAAAACATATTTTCCCCAAAATCGTCTTTAAATTGACAGAATAGAAGGAAAACTAACCTTTGAAATGCAAAAAGCTGCTGTCACCAATGCCAATACAATGCCTTCACAAAATTACGAATAGCAACACAATGCCTCCAATGCCAATGCAATGCCTTCACGAAGTTACCAATGCCAATGCAACACCTCCACAAAATTACCAATAGCGACACAACGCCTCCAATGCCAATGCAATGTCTCCACGAAGTTACCAATGCCAATGCAACACCTCCAAAAATTTGCTCTAACAAATACCAGAAAACTTGATGTGATGTGATGATTAGAAACAATCATTCCTTTTAAATAGCGAATATTTTCTGATTGGTTTACTGTTTAACGAATGTGGGATTAAAATTTCAAATTTAAAATATTTACATTTAGTTTATTATAGTTCATACTATAGTTAAAATACTTATTATTTGCATGTAGTTATCATAGTTAATATTTTATTTAATATTTACAGGTACTGAATGTTGAATAATTCAAATATAATCTCAGATTAAAAATTAAAATATGAAATATTTACATGTAGTTAATTATATTTAATATTATAGATAAAATAGTTAATATTTGCATTTAGTTATCACAGTTAATATTTACATGTAATCAATGTTTAAAATCATGGGATTAAATTTTAAAATCTAAAATATGTACATGTATTTAATTATAGTTCATATTATAGTTTAAATAGTTAATATTTACATGTTGTTATTTTTGTAAATATTTACATGTAGTCAATCTTAAACCATTCAAATAAGAAAATTATTTTAGTTTCGAAGACATGCATGAAAGGAATATTTTGTGGATATTTTGAATAGAAAGTATGGTGAAATATTTGAAGACCAACAGTTTATTAATAAATTTTGAGATATATTTTAGATGAATATAACGTAAGTTTAAAATTTAAAATTTAAAATATTTACATGTAGTCATTATAGTTAAAATAGTTAATATTTGCATGTAGGTATTATAGTAATATTATAGTTAATACTTACATCTAGTCAATGTTAAATCATTCAAATAAAAACATTATTTTAGCTTGGAAGGCATCCATGATAGAAATATTTTGTGGATATTTTGAATATAAATATCGGTAAAATATTTCAACATAAACAGTTTATTAAAAAAAATGTTAAATACATTTTTTGACTAATATTTGTACCAAATATTTGAAATGAACATTTTGGAGGGAAATTTTTTCGCGAAATTGTTTGGAGGGAAAATTTGGAGGGAAATTTTCAGTCTTTAAGCTATATATTGTAAGTGAGAGAGGAATTTGTATCATTCAACCTATTCTTTTTGAAAGCCATGGTTTCTTCTGAAAAAAATCGACTTGGTCATTATCCTAAAGATGATGAGAACAAAATTGATGAGGTGCAGCAAAATGAAATTTCTATAAATCGAGCGCCAGTTATACCACTTACTCTTAATCCTAAGGATTATGAAAGCAACAGTGATGAAGGGCATGATGAAGAATTTCCAGAGTCAAAAGTTTCACTTCGTCCTAATCCCAAGGATTATGAGGACACCATTGATGAAAAGGGAGATGAAGAATATACACTTCAGCTTAATCCTAAGGATTATTTGAGAACAACAAATGAAGAGGGGAATGAAGAATCTGTAGAGTCAAAATATCCACTCTGTCCTAATCCTGAGGAGTATGCCAGCACCACTGATGAAAATGGGGATGTAAAATTTCCAAAGTCAAAATATAAAATTCGTCCTAATCGTAAGGATTATGCGAGCACCACTGATGAAAAGGGGAATGATAATGTTTCAGAGTCAAAACATCCACTTCGTCCCAATCCTAAGGATTATGCCAGCACCATTGATGAAGAGGGAAATGAAAAATTTACAGCGTCAAAATTTCCACTCCGTCCTAATCCTAAGGATTATGCAAGGACCACTGATGAAGACGGGGATGAAAAAATTCCAGAGTCAAAATTTCCACTTCGTCTTAATCCTAAGGATTATGTCAGCACCACAGATGAAGAGGGAATGAATAATTTGCAAAGTCAAAATATGCACGTCGTCTTAATCCTAAGGATTATGTCAACACCACTGAGGAAGAGGGGAATGAAGAATTTGCAACGTCAAAATATCCACTTCGTCCTAATCCTAAGGATTATGCCAGCACCACTGATGAAGACGGGAGTGAATTTCCAAAGCTAAAATTTTCACTTCATCCTAATAATAACGATTATAATTTAACCACTGATGAAGGGGGGGATGAAGAATTTCCAATAAATATAGATTCAAGGCATTCACTTATTCCTAATCCTAAGGATTATGAGAGCTTCAATGAGGAAGGGGAGGGGCAGAATGAAGAAATTCTAGTGAATACAAATTCAAAGCTTCCACTTATGCCTAATCCCAAGGATTATGAGAGCACCACCGAGGAAGGGGAGGATGAAGAGTTTCTTGCAAATGATAATTTTAGAGGCACAGATCTGAATATTGCATTTTCTCCAAGTGACCATTTCAAAGACACTCATGGTGATGAAGAATTGAATCCTCCCAGGGAAGAATTTGAAAGCATGGGTCAAGATGGTGAAGAATTTATTTTGAGTCATGGTTACAAAAGTGCTGATGATTCTTATGAAATGTTTTCTTCAACTGATGATGGTAAAGAAAATTTTCCACGCAATGATGTTGATGAATTTCTTAACTATGTTGAGGATGATGATAGTGGGGATAATATTCCTCCTAATGGTGATGAAACTACTTTTACAAAGGATGACAGAATGATGAAGCCATTGTAAGCAAATATTGCTACTAGGAGTAGGAGTAGACCTTTTCATATCAATCCAAAGCATTCCAGCTATACAAGGGCGAGGACAAAATATCTCACGACAAGAAGTTCTGTCGTTCATTTGATTTCAAGTGAATGTTGTCGAAGGGATTGCTTGAAAAATATGGATTTCAACTTTGCTTTGGAGAAAAGGAAAACATATATGTCAATGAATAAAAGAATGCAAAATTCATATTTAGTGGGTTGCATGCAATCTACACTAGCAGGTTATGATTATCATATTGGGAATGTATTGCTTTGCAGAAAGGCGTTCAAAATGTTGTATTCAATTGGTAATTGTCATTTGTCAAGAATCCAGGATAGATTGGAAATGGATCCCACATATTATTCAGAAGCACGTTATAAACGGGAGGTGGGGCCGTTTGCAAATACTGCTAAGACATGGATGAAAGACTTCTTTTCAAATCATGGAGAGTGTATGCCAAATAAAGACACAATACATATTCTAGATAATTTCTCGAGACGATAAATATTCATGTTATACAAAGATTATGCAGAAGCTGTTGAAGGAATTGGTAATTTTATTACATATTCTTATTTTACAAGGATATGGAAAACTGAATTCAAAAATGTTCGTATTCCTAAGAAGACAAGGATGGGGATTTGCAGCACATGTGCTTCTCTTAAAGAAAAAAGAGATAAATGTCAAGGGGCAGAAAGAGGTATGTGTTCAAAACATTGTTTTTTAAAATTTGATACTTATCAACTATGAAAATATATTTATTCATATGTTTCTTTTATTTTATGTACAGATTTCGTTGTCAAAGAACTTCAAGACCATCGCAATCAGCAAACAAGTGAAAGGCAAAAGTTGTATAAACATCGAAAGAAGTGTTATGATCATCCAAATAAATATCTGGGATTGATAATTGATGGTATGGACAAAAAAAAAACACTTCTTCCACATTTTGTCCGCACGCCAAAAAAATTACAGGAGGAAAATTTCATTCAGTTTCACTTGGTTGGTTGTATGGTATTTAATGAGAAGATGCTTCCAAGAGTTTTCTTCACAAGTCCAAATATTCACAATGATGTAAATCTGACCATAACTATAATCCATGATGTGGTTACTCATTGGTCTGGGATTCTTCCTGAAGTTTTGTATTTACAATTAGACAACACAAGTCGTGAGAACAAAAATCAAGTTCTTTTTGGGTATCTAAACATGCTCATTGAATTGGGGATTTTAAAAAAGATAAAGGTTGGTTTCCTTCTTGTTGGGCATACTCATGATCATATTGATCAAATGTTCAGTCATTTTTCAGTAACATTGAGGAGGAAAGGTGTTGGGAGCCTTCCATCATTAATTGAATGTATTAAGAAATCGTACATTCCAGAGCCTGTTTTTCATGTGTTGGAAGAAACTATTGACATGCGAAGGTTTATTTTTGGATCGCATGGTGAGGAGAAATGCATTGAAAAACTTAACGACATTAGCTTCCAACATCAATTTCGTATCAAAAAAATTGATGGGATAACACTTATATGGGGCAAGAAGTATTCAACTATTGAAGAATGGGGACCATCATCAGGTTTAGCATTTTTGAAGTTCATTCCAGAGCGTCCAATGTTTTCATCAAAGATATTGTTATTACAGTCGGTTTCTGAACTCCATAATGCACGAAGGCAGAAGAGAGACTTAAATTATTCTGAATGTCTAGAGGAAATTAAAATATGTATTAGAGATACATATGAATACTTCGATGTTGTTGATTCAGTTTGATGGGAGTCTTTTTTCAGTAATCAAAGTGATATGATTTCAACATCAATAAATGGGGATACGCTTTTGAAGACTCCTTTTTTTTTGCCACAAAACATGCCAAATGAACATGAACATCATGAAACACACAATGTTGAACAACAACAACGTCAAGCTATTATTAATTCCCCACAGGCAGAGGAAAGAGAAATATATATTGGTTCTAGAAGATCACTTGCACAACGTGAAGCCATGGAAGACCTTTACAGGGGTTCTATGCAGGATCTTAAGGAGGGTTGCATGATAGCAGTGTTAGCAGATGAAGATCCACTGGGCTATCCATTCTGGATTACCAAGGTTATAAAGGTCATTAATGAAAATGAAGAGATTACAACTGTTGATGTACATTGGTATGCCACAAGTACCCACCCTTTCAATGGTGTGTACAAGCCAGAGATGGTAGTGGAAAAAAGAATTGGCAGAAAGAGAAAAAGAAAGGGCACAAATATAAATCGTCGCCGCACAGATGTCTTAAAATTGGACGATGTTGACATACTTGTGTATGACTTCAATTTGACAAAGAGAGGAACTCTTCGGTTGCAGAACATAAATATTTTGAAGAAATTGCTACTAGAACAATTACTGTTGAAATGGGACTCTGCAGAATGTAGATGTAGATCTACAAGACTTTTGAACTCTGAAATGGTGGGCATGCATGTTGACTCAGATGGAGCACTAGTTGATGAAAGAGAAGAATATGGATCATCTTCATCTGCATCGAGCCATTCATCTGAAGATGTAGGTTATGATGGTGTGCCAAAACCTATGGTTGATTTTGAATAACCATCTAAGACACTTTTATGTAATTGATGTTTGCACGGTAACTTGAAATAAAAATTTTTACTTCCATCTCATTTTTCAGGAAGTTACGAGACATTTCTATGTTTGTTGGATTATATGTTTTAACTATGAAGAATTCATCTCTTTAGAATATCGACAATGCAACAATGAATTACAAAAATAATTTATGTTATATTCAATGTACCAATGTTGATATTTTAATTATAAGTAAAATAGAAAATAGAAACTAATGTTGAATTTTTAGATTATGTAGTGATATTACCATGATATTATGTATTGTTACCATTTGGTATAAGATACTTTTAAAAGTTTTAATAATTATATGCGTCATTGAAACAAAACACTTTGTTTTGATGCTTGATTTTTAGGTTTTGGTTGAAATTATATTTAAATTTGTCTTATGCTAAGATTTGAAAAAAGATAAGTTTTTATCCTTTAAAATTAAATTTACTCTTACTTGTTTCTGTTCAATAATATTTTTTTCATTTACTTGTTCATTTTTTTAAACTGTTAAGTCTTATAATTTTTCCATAATTTCATTGTTCAAGCATGTTGAACACTTAAGATTGAAAAACTTTAGATTTACAACTTGTCATTAAGGTTTTTATGCACTACCAAATTTTATCTTTAAGGTTATGGTTGACAATAATTACAATTTTGGGGTTGTTTAAAGTCAAGATATTTTATGTTTAACAACATGGATGAAAATTGTTCAAAATGATAAGCCCTTTAGACATGTATTTGTTTATCTTTAACATCATCTATCAAAAATGTTAGAAATTTACGATTTTAAAAAATGTCCTAATATGTTGTCTTTAATTCCATTGTTACAAGTGTTAAAATTATGCACAATTTTTATTTTTTTTGTTATTCCAGCATCAACTGGTTTTGTTTTGAGGGTGTTTTTTCAATCCTTTTTTCAACAAACAATTTTGTTTTTAGCATAATTTTATAAAATGTTGAAATTTGACCTTCAAAAAAAACCGAGTGCGTTCTGGAAGACACACTTTTTGTTTTTGGGGTGTTTTTTCATGTTTTTTGAGACTTTTTGGGCTAGAGTTCCCGTTTTGAGGTCAGGTTACCTATTTCATCGGTAATAGTGTTTTTCCCCCTGTCAGGTACAAGGTGATATGATAGCAAAAACTTAACTGCAAGGTTGTTCAATATTCTAGAACAAGTTCTGACATGTGACTTAAACATCTTATTGGTTGTTGATGCCCATTTCCAAGAAGCAATCCATCCAAGATGAATCTTTGTTCTTATAGGAGGCTTGTTTCTGAAGCATCTATTTGAATAATGGGTGTGCCGAACACAGTGCTTGAATGGGTGAAGATCAAAAAAATGATCTTTCATATGGCCAACTCAATCACAATGTTGGCATTTTTCAATCTGTTGTTGTGTTGTGGAAGAGGAGTGGGATTTAGAACAGTTGAAGGTGCGCTATCATGAATAAATCCAACACTCTAAAATTTGATGGGTTTGAAGTAGTCTGGAATATGAAAGGACAACTCCTTGTCATATCCAAGACCAGTTATGTGCTTGTTATGGACAAGCTCTTCCCAAGATCTGATGATGGGCTTCGGAGGTGCAGGCTAGATTTTTTCTTCTGCCTGCAATCTACTCTTATGTTAGGCATTGAATGTGAATCAACCGTAGCATTATTGGCTTGTTGCTTATGGGAGTCTGTTTCAATTTTCTGAACAGAAACAAGTTCAGAATGATGACTCTGCTTCTGTAATTCCTCTTGTTGTAGCTGAGATTCAAGTTGCAGAAACTTGATCTTTTCATGTGCATGTTCGAAACATGACTTAATGTCAAAAAGAGAGGCTTTTTTTTTGTTTACCATTTCATCATCATTGGAATGTAATATAGTATTTAAAAACTCCAATATTTCATAAACTTTGGCCATTATCTCAACAAAAAATAACAACCTAGAAATGCACCACTATTGATTCTAGAATCTTCTTTTAGTATGAGCTGAGTTGAATATTGGCCCTAAATAATCAAAATTCTTGCAGCAAAATTCCACAGAAATCCAAAGAAATATCACATTGTGCAGAGGACAATAGTGAATTTTTTTCCAATAGAAGCTATCTAGATACCTAAGAAAAAAATTGCCCATGCCACACCCTTTCAAGAACTAACAAAAAACACGAATTACCATGTCATGGCTATAGATTTTATGCCAACTATCAATATTACTCGTTCTCCTTTTCTCGTTTAGGGTTTACTTAGAGTGATAGATTGTAATGGCGCTTAGAAATTAACTCCATCCTCCTCCTCCTTGAAGGCCGCACGATGATCCATTGTTGCTAAAAAGGTTAATCCAGCTAAACCTAATGAGCCTTTTGTTGCAAAAAAATAAAAGAAAAGCAGCGGCTCCTCCTCGTCGACTACTAAACCACCTGCACTAACCACCGTGTATGTGTTGATGAAGAGCAAGGGCTATGTTCCCAATGGATTTCGCAGCTCTGAGCGGCCAAAAATTTCCATAGAGGGAGTGTATTACTTAGAGGACCAAGCCATTCCGAAGATCATTCCAGTGGACGAGGCCCAAGAGCGCAATGCCGACAATGGATGAGGCGTTCGCGTAGTAGTAAGATGAGGACGGGGCACCCATCGTCAGCGTTCAAAATATGTGAGAGAGCTCCGTAGTGTGGTGTGAAGGAGGGCAGAGACCGGGTAGGAGTCGGTCGGTGTGTATTAACACAACACCACAGTGCACCGAGCGTCGGGAGATTGTATTGGAGCAGTGCGTAGGGAGGGCCAACGCATCAAACCACAACAACTACACTTCAGATGTGTTAACCCGAACTGGCAACCCAAGCGTTTCTCAGGCACGATGCTCCGATGATAGAATTTCAATATTTGCAAAGTACATGATCATTTCATCAACATCGATCTCACGAAACCAAAGACCAAAGTTTCGAATATGGTGAGATTGGGGATGTATGCAACGTCGAGTATAGTGGGAGCAGTGGCACTAATATATCATGTGTTTCATAGTTGCGAATTTGAAGGGACGGGGAGGCTGGAGTGTGAGCCGCGGGCAGGAGTAGAGGTGGACGATATTGCATTTCGATTCACGTTTGAGCGAAGGGTCGAGTAGCGTTATGTGAGGCTCGACGCAAATGGAGCATAGGTCGACTGTGGGAAGGCCAAGCCACATTTCTGGAAGACAAGAATGTGATTACACTCTCAACAATAAAATTTCTAGAGATCTTCAAAGAGTTGGAAATGTGAACTGCATGCACTTGTTGTCTTGCGGAGAATAGTCCTGGAAGAAAATGACTATGTCGACAGTCAGACCCTAATCGTTTGAAGTAGTAGTTTGAATCACTTGAATGTTGTATATGTGATAAAAACACAAATTTCAATAGAGAATAAATGCTCCATTTCAAATCAACGATAGTTCATTCCAAGAACGTAGGCTTCAATACGCAGACTCTAATGGCACATAAATTCCTTGCTTTCGGATTGTCGACATTGATCAACGCTAAGAGTTATGGAAAATTTTAGGGGCTAATATTCGCAGGTGGGCTAATTTTCCATGGTTTGTCCAAAAAAAAAGATTCGCCAATTTCCATTTTTCTATAAAAATGATTCACCCAAATTTTACAATATAAAATTATTTTACATTAAAAATCGCCCACATTATATAGACAATATATATAATATCATTATAAATTTGAATAATTTTACAAATACATCAATAAAAATTTTATAGTTTTCATATTAGGGACTTGTGAGATTCGCTAATTTTTTAAACTTCAAGATAATTTTCCATCCTTAAAATTATCTCTGCTAAGAGTGCAACTCTCTGTGCCACTTTCACTCACTGGCCATGGCCAATACCAATATATCTCACTCAATCATCAAGGAAATCGACACTTTCAGCATGCCAACAACAAGCCAACCCGTTCACCTATAATGTTGCAAATATCAAACCCATACCCATTCAAGATTTACTTACTCTTCTAGCATAATGAATGGAACGACAGACTGGATAGGTTTGAGCAGCAGAGGGGTGGCAGATTCAGTGTTTTGGAAGATATCTCTGCAAAATTCCAACAGATAGGAACAACCCAGCACAGCACGAAGGCAGCTGTAACGTGAAAGGGAGAGAAATGCGCAGAGAAACCATATTTTTTTAGAGAGTGCAAGTGGCAAAGGGAGCAGGTAAAATGCTTAGAAACCAACGCTTTCAATGGAGTAATGCAGGGTGCAGATAATGCAGCTAAAATTTAGCTGATTGAACAAATAGTTCAAATTAGATCAGGCCAAGATAGTCCCGCTCTGTACCATGTTAAACACATGTATGGTGAATGAGCAAGTAAAAACACAAGGGAAAAGATAAGCGTGAGTTATCTTATTATTCACAATAGATGTACATTTATATTACATTGGTGTGACCCTTGGATTCCCATTCCAAGTGGTCTCTTGGACTCCATTTGTCCATTCGCCTTCCACACCTACCAGTTGAAGATTAGGTCTCCAACATTTGGTACAGTAATGAAAAGTTTTCTTTTGAAATATTATTGTTGGTTGCTGGCTAGATGAAGAATACAAGTTTCGACATGTGCAGTGTGTCTTGGAGTCTTCGAACATGAACGGAAAGAACTCTTAAATGAAACTAATGAAGAAATAACTAGTGTGAATAATGCATAGAAGCATATGAAGAAATAGCTATAGTTAGTAAAGTAATAATACACAGGCAGAAAAGTAATAATATAGTCACTAATCTAATAATGCATAGATGAGCATGAAGAAATAGCTATAGTTAGTAAATTGTTGGGTAAAACTTTGGTAACCCCAACCCTTCACTCCATCTTGCAAAGAATGTGGCCAGGATCTTTCCATTCAATAGGTAGATGGTACAAGGCAAATTAGAAGAGAGATCTCATAGGAGGTCATAATGAAGGTTTTTGTCAATCTAAAACATTATAAAAAAGACAAATTACATTTACAAATTAAAAATTTTATAAAACTAAAACAAAAAATAATTTCTATATTTGGAAAAAAATTATAAAATAAAAAATTACAGTATAAAAAATGAAAATTAGTACATTGAAAAAAATTATAAACAGCAAATTGCAACTGTAAATTAGTAATTCTTATATAAAATAAAATAAAAGAATAGTAACTCCTATAGTAAATTACAGTTTCAAATAGATAATTCCAATTAACAAAAATATATATATATATATATATATATTATTACATTGTTTTAACTATAATATACAATGAGCACATTACATTGTTTTAATTATAATATACAATGAGCCTTAAGTAAATGCAAAGTTCTGAATATAAGGATTAATAACCGTTCATTTAATCTTCCAAAAATTTAAAAGACATAATAATATATTTAGATATTTTTAAGATGTATATTATCGAATTTTTTCAATGTTAAATTTTATATATTGAATCTTTTTGATACTGAAATCGAATTTGGTAACTATGTTATACACCACCAAGCTATTGAGAATCGAAAGCACCCTTAAATATAGCAGCAGTTCACAGTGCCATGCCAAATTTCAACAAATGGCTATCTTGTAATTCGACACCTACAGGGACAATTAGTTTAGTCTCTCAGCAGCTGCTCTCGCACAATTAGTTTGGGACAATTAGTTTAGTGCCAGAGCAGCTTATCGTAAATACTTAGCATATGTAATAGTGCTTCGAGACTTTGCATTATAACTTAAATAAGTGGCCCAAAACAAATAGCATTTAATATTGGCCAACTAATGCTAGCTTTAGTTTAAGGTTGCTAATTATCGACAACACATATAAACATAATCCAATAAGACTGCAAATCATATTATTGATCGCCATGAATTTTATAAGCTGCAAAAATTTCAATTGCTAAAAGTTTAGATTACTTGCGATGCGGACTAATGCTAAACAGACCTTTTCGATCACTACATACGTTGTGAATAATCTTTACATATTTTCCCACCTTAAAACAAGATTACTATTTCAACTATGTATTACATCAATAACCTTTTGGAATGTGAATGATGTTTTAGCCGGATGAAGTTTTGGGCTAGTTGCCACACATATTGGGTGAGGCCGAACTGTATTCTCCTTATGGGCAGCAAAAAGTATTTTCTTACAAAATTGTTGTTTCCTGCACAGGACAGAAATATGGATTACGCTGTAATCTCTAAATAATACTACCTGTTTCCACATTAGTATCACAGATTGCAGCGATATTCAACAATGCTTCTCAGCTTTAGTAAAATCCTTCAAGTTCTTTAACCTTCAGATCTGGGTCTGCGAGCTTATTAATTTGTGCCAGCAATCGATCTGATTCGTCTCCATAGCTTCGAAACAGACGTACCACCTACTCCACTGAATGACCACGAGTTGGTGGTGTCCTTCAGCAAGGTATTAATAATGTTTTATCCTCTAGTGAATTATCATTTCTTGGTACATAGAGGAGAAGAAAAGTTGTATATTTGTTGCATATAAACTGAAAAAGTTGTATAATTGGATTTCAAATTGAAACTCATGAATATTCCAATTGTATATATATATAAGTTTGAGGTGGAAACATATCAGAATAATAGTTGTTTTTATGTTGTATATGAAAGTGAAAATGTTATATATATATATATTTTATTTGAGAATACTCGTTTTAAAAAATGTAATTTTTAGTTTAAATTTGTTAAATTGATTTTTTTTAAATTATAATGTAATTTATTAAAAATTATTTTATATATATATATATATATATATATATATATATATATATATATATATATATATAATTTAAGTTAAAAGATTTAAATCTTGTCCTAATGATGAACCACATTCTGATGTAATTTTGACTGAAAATTTTTTATCACAATTTATGGATCACAGAAGCAAAATTCCTAAAATTTAAATCTTGTAGAGTAGTGAATATTAAAATTGTGGAGAATAGTTATTATTGTATACACAAACTATTTTAAATATATTATTATCATCACACAACATTATATATTTATATTTTAAACTTGGTTTTAAGATAGATTGACTATTTTATTCATTATATATTTATACATCAAAATATAATACAATTAAACAACTCATCTAAATATTGCAATAATATATTTTAATTACACCAATAGGCCCTAGAAAGTTTGCCAACATTATTACACGTTGCTTCAATATATAAGTTTGCCAACATTATTACACGTTGCTTCAATATATTGAATTTTTTTTAATAGGTTCAATTTATGAGAAATAAAAAAATTTGTAAACATTTACATATAGGGTAAATTAAATAATAATAAAAAGTTAAAATATATATATATATATATATATATATATATATATATATATATATATATATATAAATTTACCATAAAAAAAATTCTTTTATCACTTAATTTATAACTCTAATAACATGATTATAAATATTATAACTTTTACCCTTGCATATAATTGTAATAATTATTTACTTATACATAACATTCTGAAAACTTACCTTTACCTTTGGAACCCTTGGGAATTAATTCCCTAGGTTTGTGTCTACATGTGGACTCTACCAATCCCATGGTAAGTCTATTCATATTATACATTTCAATCTCTTTAATCATATGCTAAGGGGTACCTTACGAAAAACATTATAACAAAATCGATATCATTATTGTTCATTAATTATTGGACTGTTAATTCTACATTGGATATTTAATTTGAATGGCGTGACAACTGGCCGCAACTACAAGTCTCAAGGAAATTATTTGTTGGTACATGTTTTGATTGTTTGAGATTTGGTTCAATCCTGCCTCAGATCATTGGCGTACATGAGGCATTCATGTAATTTGACAGGTGGGCTTTTCTCAGCCCTTGGATCCTCGGAAAATCCATGGTTGAACATGGTTCAGGGGTGGTTAGGGTGTAACCCTACCCCCCCAAACCCTAAATGTTTTCATTTCTCCTAGCACTCTGCTAGATCTGCACTTTCGTCTGGTTCTCGATTTGGCTTTCTGGTATGCCGCACAATGGCGAGGTAATGGATTTCTCATCCCACCCTGGTCATCCAACTATGGAAAACCTCGTTCTACTAATCTTTATGGTGCTATTTCGGTGTTTTCCGTTGACGCTGAGGTGCTTTACTCTGTCTTACAGCCATGGTGTTTTTGCTTGTGCCAGCATATTGCTTTAATCGTTCCCTCCGTGTAGTCATTCCCATATTGTGGTCTTCCATGCTCTGGAGGAGACTGTTCAACTTCGTCTGAGCCCACTCAGATAATTCATGGGGTTTTTCTGAGTTTTAATGGATTCTTTTCTTCCATATTTATTTCATTCAAATTGTTTTTACAATCTTGGAATTTTTCTCTTCTCCTTTCAGGGCTTATCAACCCAGGACTGCCTTCGTTTATGAGGTAAATCTTGACCCGAATCTCGCGTATGAGTATTATGGTTATCTCGTTAATTTCTGAAAACTTTGAGAAGGTATTTATGTAATGTGCATTGTCTATGGTTGTGGTCGGTAAATTATTACCAAACCCTACCTTTTACAACTCGGTTAGTGTAGAAATTATATGCACTAAGCATGCATATGTCCAAGAACCACCTGATCTCACACTATTTAGCTTTATGCAAGATACTGAATCTATTCCACTTGTTAATATTTTGCATAAAAAATAATTGCACACACATGTGAAGCATAAACAAAAATATTCAATCGCACATAACACAGTTTTTAATCGGGAAAGCCTAAAGCTGAAAACCCCAACTATATTATGTAACATGGAGATCATATGAAAATCTCATACAAGCTTTCAAAGCTTATCACAAGCCCTCAGTACAGTACAATCATCATACACTAATCAGGACCAATCTTGCAAATCCATGCAACGATCTTTGCCTCCTGCTAGCCTGCCTCCACTGCGCAATCCAAGCTGATTACAAAGACTAATTCAATGTAATCCCACTCTCATTGACTGCGTTGTTCTCATTGGCATCTCCAATGTATATGTAGATGCAATTAATGCATCACTAGTAGTCACAATGGATAGTATATCTCACCCTTTCACCTATCTCTCCACTGGTCTCCACTGAAACTGCCATGCACTATAGTTAACTGATGTATTCTTCAGTTGATTAATGAGTTATTATTTGTGAATTAATTAACTAATTAATTCACTCCACTCTCACTAGTGTATCATTCAGTTAGACTAGATACAACTAGCTCAACTGAGTCTAACTGAGTTAAACTGAATACAACTCCATAACTACTTCTTCCAACTGTGTCATAACTCTTCCACTTGAGTTATAACTGAGTCCTCCATGCATTAGCTCCAGTAAACCCTTAGGAATAGCATAATTCCTTTTTTAGCTAATGTGCCACATCTGTGCACTGAACTGAAGTGCTCCAAGAGAATAAGTTGTTGTTTAGAGTCTGATTATTATTAAGAGCTAATAATAATCGACATGCATCTATTTTTAGATTGATGATCTATAAATAGACTTCGCCCAATATTCTAAAAATAGAATTTCATCTAATTTTCCAACTTGATCAACCATCCACAAATAGCATCCTGCAACTTCTGAAATATGATCATCATGTCTAAAAATAGACATAGTCTAAAAATAGACTTGCGCCAAAAATAGCATGCGGGCCCACTTAGTGAAGGCGACTCTTTTCACGAAGCTCATCATCTTGTTGAATCTCAACACTCCCTCTCAACAAGATAGGGATTATCCTTCACCCCGATCCTGCCTCTATGGTATTCGAATTTGCTCTTGGTGAGCGCCTTCGTCAGAATATTTGCATCCTGATCCTCCGTAGGAATGAACTAAAGCAATATGATCTTCTTCTACACACAATCTCTGATATGATGATACCAGATATCAATATTTTTAGATCTATCATGAAACACAGGATTAACCGAGAGTTTAATGCAACTCTAATTATCACAATGAATCACCGTGGGATCTAAATGTGAATCGAACAAACCAACCAGAATCTTCCTCATCCAGATAGCCTCACATGCAGCTAAACTTGTTGCCATGTATTCTTCTTCTGTTGAATTGAGTGCCACAGATCTTTGTTTCCTGTTGTACCAAGAAACTGTCGTAGATCCGATACTGAAAATCCCTCCTGATGTGCTCTTTCTATCTGTTGGGCTTCCTGCCCAATCTGCATCCGTGAAGCCATGCAACTTCACCTCATCCATCTATCTGTACCATAAACCATACTCAAATGTGCCCCTAAGATATCTCAATACATGCTTGCCCGCCTTCAAAAAGAGCTTGGTAGGCTTAACCATCGCTTGTGAAAGCTAGTTCACTACATAGCATATGTCCGGTCTTGTATTAACTAAATACATGAGCGAACCCACCAACTGTCGATAAATAGTGGCATCCACTACCTCTGCCGATGTAGCATCCTCTTTCTTCCAATTTCCTGGAAGAGAAGTTTCGATAGACTTGCAACCTTGCATGTGAAACTTCTCCAGTATCTCTGGGGCATACTTGCCTTAAGATACGAACAGTTCACCTTCCCGCTGCCATATTTCCAATCCAAGGAAATAATTAAGGAGGCCTAAATCCTTCATATCAAACTCCTTTGCAAGATCTACCTTGCATGAGTGTATCAACTACTCATCACCTATTAGTATTAAATCATCAACATAAATTACAATGATCAAAAGCTTACCCTCAACCAAAATCTAGTACAGGTTTGCATCCACCTCACTCTTGGTGAAGCCAAGTCCAGTGAAATAGCTATCGATCTGAGTGTACCAAGCACGGGGTGCTTGTTTCAACCCATACATCACTCTTTTGAGACTGCACACATGCGACTGGCTGCTAAAGATCTCAAATCCTTCAGGCTACTCAATGTACACCTCTTCCTTAATGATCCCATTAAGGAACACAGTCTTCACATCCATCTGATGAATGTGCCAACCCATCTGCACTGAGAGAGCAAGGATGGTCCGTATGGAAGAATATTGTGCGACAGGTGCAAAGGTTTCTTCATAGTCTATCCCCTCAATCTATGAGAAGCCTCGGGAAAAAAATCTTGCCTTATACTTCTCGACACTCCCATCAGCAACTTTTTTTACCTTGTAGATCCATATTGATCCTACAATTGATTTTCCCACCGACCTTGGAACAATATCCCAATCACTGTTTCTGACAATGGAGTCATACTCCTCCACCATGGCATATACCCATGTGGGCTCCTGCACTGCTTCTTCAAAAGAAGATGGCTCTGTCACAATACACTTGCTCATAAGAGCCATGTGTCCAGTATATCGATCAATTGATTGTCTCTATCTGCACTGTGATGTAGGAACTCCTACATTTTGTGTCGCATCCACCTTCAGTCTCTTAGCTTCTGTGGTACACTTCCTACCTTGTCTGATGTTTGGTTCTGCATGAGTGGACTCCTCCACTCCATGAATCTCCTCCTGTGGCTGATCCACATCCAGAGGCTCATCTTTTGGAACAAGAAGTTCCTCTTCCACATGTAAGTGTAGCTCCCTCTCAAGCGACAACTTCATGGCTTTCACCTCATTGAATTTTATATCCCGTCGCATAATAGTCATCCGACTGTTTGGAAAATACACATGAAAGTTGTGGGGTGTTTCTATGTACCCCACAAATATCCCAACTTTTGCATTCGGCTCCAGCTTCTTCCTGGCATCCTTCGTCACGTGAATGTAAACAGGTGAGCCAAAAATCTTCAAATGAGAAATATCAGGCTTCTTACCAGTAAAAGCTTCCTCGATTGTACTCATGCCAAGTACTCTATGAGGACAACAGTTTTGCACATAAACAACAGTGTTGCATGCTTCTACCCACAAGTGCATCGGTAGGCCTTGGTCTTGTAGCATTGCTCATGCAGCACCCATGATCGTTATGTTCTTTCTCTCCGCGACCCCATTCTGTTGTGGGTTATGAGGCGCTATGAGTTCTCTTTGAATTCCTTCTTTGCTACAGAAGTCTTTGAATTCGCCCGAGATGTATTCACCACCATTATCACTCTATAGAGCTTTCACTTGCTTCCCCGAATCCTTCTCCACCAATGCCTTGAACTCACAAAACTTTGAGAACATTTCACTCTTCTTCTGCATGAAGAAGATCCAGCATCTAAGAGAAAATTCGTCAAAAAATATCACATAATACCTGTGTTTCGTTGTTGAAGCAACCGAGAATGGTCCACACACGTCTGTGTGAATTCTCTCTAGGATCACTGAAGCACGGTTCTCCTTCTCATGAAAGGTGGTCTTCACAAACTTACCCATTGTACATTCTTTGCACTGATCTTACTTCGCAAGAGTACCCTTTGGAAGTCCAGTAGAAATTTGCTGCAAAATATTTAAAGTGCCATGGTGAAGATGGCCCAATCTCTTGTGCCATAATTCGCCCTCATCCAGGCTCACCACTTCTTCTGCTTCGCCCACCATTGCAGCGCAACCATCTACCTCCAGCTTGTAGAGATTCTTAATTCTAACCCCTATATTTTTGGTTTGACTCGTTGTTTTATGTCGAAGGAAGGATTTTCCCTCACTGAAAACAACATCATAACCCCTGTCTTCCAGCATTGTGACTGAGACCAAGTTCTTCTTCAGACCTGGAACATGCATGACATTCTTCAACAAGAACGGATTACCGGACTCCCTCTCAAAGGTAATGGTCCCAATGCCAGTCGCACTGTACTGACCATCATCGCCCATCTCTATATGCATCTAGAGGTCCTTCTCCTCCAAGTCACTAAAAAATTCTTTGTCTCCCGTCATATGGAAAGACGCACCACTGTCAAGATACCACACTGATCCCATGCAGCTTGAAACCAAGCATGCGATCAAGGAAAAATACAGCTCAAATTGTGAGGCTAAGGCCTCTCCAGTTGTAGATCCAGCAACCTACTTATTCTTCTTCTTCTATGGATAGTTAGTGGTGAAATGTCCATGCTCGTGACAGTGAAAACACTTCACTTTGGGCAAGTCCTGCTTCTTGCCTTTTGCACCGGATTTAGAAGGATTTTTCTTCCCCTTCCCTTTCCTTTATTTGGCAGCCAAAGAGACATTCTCTTCATCTTCATTCTTCGATGAAGATCCATCCCTGGTACCCCGCCTTATCTCCTACTGCACAAGATCTGACCAAAGTCGCTCCCATCATGGCAATTTCTCTCGTCCATTGACAGAGTCTTCGTAGCTATGCCAACTCTTCGGAAGCCCAAGGAGAGCCAAGCTCACCAAGTATTCTTCATCAAAAGTAACACTCACACTTCCCAGCTCATCCTTGTAGTGGACAAACTTCGTGAGGTATTTTGGAATACTGTCGCCTTTCTCCATTTTTATTTTTCTGAGCTTGTCTTTAAGCACCAACTTCCTCTAGTCACTTCTACTTTGGAACAATTCTGTCAAAGCCTTCCACATTAATAATGGAGTGGCTTTCCCGTGAAGGCTGGACACAATGTGGTCCTTCACACCTTCCAACAAAATTCTCCTCATCTTTGCAGTCTTCTTTTTCCATGCATCAAGTAATGCAGCATCGCTAGATCCAGGCTTGGGAACATCGTTATCGATGAACTCCTTCAGCCCATTATCCTCTAGCACTACCTCCATCCTGTCCTTCCAGGATATGTAATTCGAGCTCCCATCAAGGGCATACTCCAATCTCAACCCGTTGAAAGACATTTCAATGTATACTCGATTTCTGCAACAAGAATCTTTTGTAGCAAATTGGAATTGTCCACCAGCACAAACTCACTTCACAATTGCAATCTTCAATCAACAATGCTCCGATACCATGTAGAAAATCTATAACACAACTCCAATACCATGTAGAAAATCTATAACACAGCATAAAACCATAGCGGTATATGCAATAAGCATGTGTATACGAATCACAGTCTCGCACTGTTGCTTTGTACGAAGATGCGAATCTATTCACTTATTTAATCTTTGCGAGAAAAATTAATTGCACACACATGTGAAGCATAAACAAAAATATTCAATCGCATCCCTCCACAGGTTTTTAGCTGAAATTCTTGAAAAGCTGAAAACCCCCCAACTATATTATGTAACATGGAGATCATATGACAATCTCATACAAGCATACAAAGCTTATCACAAGCCCTCAGTATAGTACAATCGTCATACACTAATCAGGACCAATCTTGCAAATCCATGCACCGATCTTTGCCTCTTGCTAGCCTGCCTCCACTGCGCAATCCAAGCTGATTACAAAGACCAATTCAATTTAATCCCACTCTCATTGAATGCGTTGTTCTCATTGGCATCTCCAATGTATATGTAGATGCAATTAATGCATCGCTAGTAGTCACAATGGATAGTCTATCTCACCCTTTCAACTATCTCTCCACTGGTCTCCATTGAAACTGCCATGCACTGTAGTTAACTGATGTATTCTTCAGTTGATTAATGAGTTATTATTTGTTAATTAATTAACTAATTAATTCACTCCACTCTCGCTAGTGTATCATTCATTTAGACTAGATACAACTAGCTCAACTGATTCTAACTGAGTTAAACTGAATACAACTCCATAACTACTTCTTCCAACTGTGTCATAACTCTACAACTTGAGTTCTAACTAAGACCTCCATGCAATAGCTCCAGTAAACCCTCAAGAATAGCGTAATTCCTTATGTTAGTTGATGTGCCACAGCTGTGCACTGAACTGAAGTGCTCAAAGAGAATAAGTTGATGTTTAGAGTCTGATTATTATTAAGAGCTAATAATAATCGACATGCATCTATTTTTAGATTGACGATCTATAAATAGACTTCACCCAATATTCTAAAAAATAGAATTTCATCTATTTTTCCAACTTGATCAACCATCCAAAAATAGCATCCTGCAACTTCTGAAATATGATCATCATGTCTAAAAATAGACATAGTCTAAAAATAGACTTGTGCCAAAAATAGCCTGCGGGCCCACTTAGTGAAGGCGACTCTTTTCACTAAGCTCATCATCTTGTTGAATCTCAACAGTTAGCTCGGTCTCTAACAACCTAAGTTGTTTCCTCTTGCATGTCCAGTTACCTGTCTCCTCTACTCTCTCTGTCGAGATTATCCCAACCCCTTTCGAACTGATAGAGTTTTAATATGAGGCTCTGAAATTTAATGTTTCTATCGAGGATATTTAAATTATGGTTATAACTTATAGCACACTGTGGCTTACAGAGAAGAAAATTTTTTTTTGACTGTATCTATGTGTTTTGGATATGGAGGGCTGAGAACCTATTTTGTTCCTCGGATGACAGTATAATCCCTATTTGGGTATTGTTTCATATATTTAAATTTTTTGGCTCGACCCTCTGTAATTGTCAAGTTTGTAATATTAAGTATTGGTTCATGAAGTAAACTATGTCTATAGTGAATGATAAATTTAATGCCTACTAGCTCTATGTCGCAATGACTTCTTTCACCATGAATGTAAATTATTTACTGTAGTTTTACCATGTATATGTAGTATATTTTCATAGTCACTCCTTCGAAGGTAATGAATGGTTTTTCCAGATTCATGTGAACCTCGCTGACAGGGTTCTCACCCTCTAGAATTTTATCTGTATATTCTATTCGGTTCTGATAATTTTTATTTTGCAAAGTTAGCATAGAAGGAAACTAATCCAGAGGTATATATATATATATCACAGTTGTCATATTCTTATTTTCTTGCCATGTTGTTCCTTTAGGAAGGTTATTCTATATTTATTTTCTTTCAATACATGTTATATTCTAAGAGTTATATTCTTATTTTTCCCTGTTTTATAATACATGATATTGTGAATTTACTCTTACAGTTTAACTGTTACATTCAACAATTTCCTCTTTCTTTTTCCTTTTTAATAAGTCTCCCTTCCCAGGTGTCTGGGGCATCTGTAAATAAAGAGGGCTCCTTCCCAATCCCTTAGTTAGTGTATATTTAGTCCACTTGAGGGCAGACTGTCATGTCTATGGTTTATACTTCGGATGGAACTAACTGTTCTGTCGATTATTTCCTTCATTTCAAAGTTTCCAAACTTAATCACTAAATTATTTTATTTCCATTCTTCAAACCTTCCCTTACTGATTGGGGGAATAGTTTTCTCTGAACATGAATACTCTAATCTAGAGCAAGAGGGTTTACATTTTATCAAGAATTAATAATTTAAACCTAACTGGTACATTGCTAATAATCAATTTATCACAAAACTTATCTCATTCTAAACTTACACAGAGAAATTATTTCCAGAAATAAAGTACTTATAAAAACAAAGGAACACTTTATGATATTCCTTTCAGGTTCATAGTACCTACTTCAAATAAACAGAGCTGATGGTTTCCTCCCAACCATGAGAGAGGCTATTACTTCCTCTACTCCCCCCGTGCTCCTTGTCATAGTATGATTACTTAGCAGTTTATCTGGAGAGAGAGACCTTAAGACCATCTTCCAATCTCTTCCTCCATTTCAATTTTTTATCATATTTCCACTGGCTCCAATGAGCTCTCGACACTCTCACCTTTCAGTTATCTTGTTGTATTTTTCCTTTTGCACAGAACCCATTTTCCTCATTAGTGTTTTCTTTTTATTCCCAGAGGAAAGGTATCTGTCAAGTAAATGATTTTAATCTAACCACTCTGGTAACTTGGACACTTAACCATCAGTTTATGGAGAACACTACATAATTAATCTTTATAAGAAAATAAGAATTGAACTTGTGTTCATAATTTTCATAATATACTCATTAAGAAAATTTAACTTTAAACAAGTCAAATGTATCAATTTAAATAACATAACAAATCAAATTCAGGTGTTACATCTTCCCCCACTCGAGGTAAAAACTGTCCTCAGTGTTTTACTCCATTTCAATGAATAGTTTCGGAAAGGTTTTTCATGACATGAATCCTTTATCTTCCCAAGTAGCCTCCTCCAGGCCAAAGTGCTTCCATTTCACTTTAACTTGGGTGATGGCTCGCCTCCGGAGCATTATTTCTCTCTGCTCAAGAATACGCTGAGGTTCTACCAGAAACTCATTGTTTGGTTTGACCTGCATCCAGCAAAGTTTTGAATTAGTCAAAGTAATAATTATCTTTTTATGAATATTAGCTTTCAATTCAATCCTAGCTGAATGTTTTGCCAATGTATTATGTTCTTTAGGTAATGCACATATCTTTTCAATAGGGACACATGAAACAAATTATGCACCCGACTGTGTCCTAGTAAAGCTAGCCAATAGGCCAGTTGTCCCACTCTTTCCAAGATTTGAAAAGGTCCACAGAACTGGGGGGCCAAATTGGCGCAAGTATTCCACCTTAGGGTTCTCTTATTGGGTATAATTCTTAGATAAACATGATCACCCACTTCAAATTCCCAATAGGTCCTCTTTTGATTTGCATACACTTTATGTCGATCCTAGGCAGTTTCTAGATTTTGGTGGATCTTCTTCACTTCTTGTTCCATCTCGACCAACATTTCAACCCCAAGCATTAGCTTGGTCTCTGGGCTACTCCAGTTAATGGGTGTCTAGCATTGACTGCCATATAATGCTTCAAAAGGACCCATCCTGAGGGATTCTTGGTATCCATTATTTTAAGAAAATTCCATGAGGTGTAATTAATCTTCCCACTTCGTAGGTTGCTACATTACATACATCTGCAACATGTCCTCCAAAATCTGATTTAATCTTTCTATTTGACCATATGTCTGTCAATGGTACGCACTACTAGATTGAATTCGTGTGCGTAAACAAGTGAACAGGGCCTTCTAAAAAGAGGAGGTGAACTTTACATCTCTGTCTGAGATGATAGTTTTTGGTGTGCCCTATAGTCTAAACACTTCCCTCATAAAGATATCAACAATATGTACAGTTTTATATTTTGACTGTACTGGAATAAAGTGAGTT
The DNA here is from genome assembly GCA_034641835.2 of Pinus albicaulis. Classification (NCBI taxonomy): domain Eukaryota; kingdom Viridiplantae; phylum Streptophyta; class Pinopsida; order Pinales; family Pinaceae; genus Pinus; species Pinus albicaulis. The sequence goes on from CM076579.1 coordinate 48,026,434, forward strand.
TCCTTTCTCAATCGATCTATTACCACCATTATTGAGTCATTGTGTCGCTTTGTTTTTGGTAGGCCTTTGATAAATTCCAACGTATAACTTCCCACTTCCATTCCGGCACAGGAATAGGTTGCAACAACCCTACTGGATGTTGATGTTCCACCTTGACCTGTTGACATTCCAAACATTTAGTCAAATATTCAGCAATATTTTCACGCATTCCTCGCCAAAAGTAGTCTTTTCTGATTGTTGCTGACATTTTCTAGTAACTAGGGTGTCCAACATAAGAACTTTGATGATATTCATTTAAAATCAGTTCCTTCAAACTCATTCGATTAGGAATGTAGATTTTCCCTCAAAATGTCAACAACTGTTCATTGTTGATCTTGTACTATGTTTTCTTTCCTTTCTCTTCTGCTTGTTGCATTTGCTGCCATAGAAACTAGTATTTTGGATCTTGTTCTGCAGCCTCCTTCACTTGTTCTCAGAACTTAAATTCTGCCTGGTTAAAATAGACTTCATACACATAGGGTAATTTTATACTTAAAGCATTAGTGGCACGGTTTTCTTTTCCCTTAACATGCTGAATTTCTAAATCAAAATTGCTTAAGAATGCATTCCACCTAGCTCAACGAGAATTCAATTTAGTTTGTTTAAAATAGCTGGTCAAACTACTGTGATCAGTTTTTAATACGAATATTTTTCCAAATAGGTAGTGCCTCCATACCTTCAATGCGCGCACTACTGCAGTTAGCTCTAGATCATATGCGGAATATCGTTGTTCATGATCTTTCATCTTCCTAGACTTGTAAGCCACAACTTTTCCATCTTGTGTTAATACAGCTTCCACTCCTTCTTTGCAAGCATCGGTGCAAATTTCGAATTCCTTATTTGGATCAGCGACCTTTAATACAAGGGTTGTAGTCAATAATTGTTGTAATCGCTCGAAGCTAGTTTGGCACTCGTTGATCCATTTAAACACTTGTCCTTTTCATTGTAATGAGGTTATAGGAAAAAAAATCCTATAGAACCCCTCAATAAAACATTGATAATAGCTAGCCAACCCCATGAAATATTGTATGTTTGCTATGTTCTTAGGTACTCTCCATTCCATGATAGTTCTCATTTTTTCAGGATCTACTGCTATACCCTCAGCAGAAATAACATGGCCTAATTATTCAATCTGCTCTTTATAAAAATCACGCATACTGAACTTGGCATAAGGTTGATATTCTCTCAACATTCTAAATACTATTTGTAAGTGTTCTTTATGCTCCTCCATATTTTTTGAGTAGATAAATATGTCGTCAATAAATATTAAAACAAACTTATCCAAAAATGGATGAAAGATTCCATGCATTAAACTCATGAATTTTGTTGGTGTTTTGATTAAACCAAATGGTAAAACCACAAATTCATAGTGCCCATATCAAGTACGGAAAGTTGTCTTATATATGTCTTCATCCTTTATCCGTATTTTATGGTACCCAGATCTTAGATCTATTTTTGAAAAGACAATTGTGTTTTTCACCTGATCAAATAGATCTTCTATCTGTGGCAATGCTATTTGTTGTTAACAGTTAGTTTGTTAAGCTATCTATAATCCATACACATTCGCATAGTACCATATTTCTTCTTCACGAATAATACTAGTGCCCCCCAAGGAGACACACTAGGACGGATATATCCCTTATCTAGCAATTCCTGTAATTGCATTTTCAGCTCAGTTAACTCAGGTACACTCATTTGATATGGTGCACGTGATATTTGTGTTTCCTCTGGCATTAATTCGATGGTGAAGTCGATGTCCCATTTTGGAGGTAAGCCCAGTATATTTTCCAGAAATACACCCATAAAATCTTGTACCACCAGTATGTTCTCCATCATAGGGGTCTTATCTTTAGAATTAGAAAATCCCACCTGAATGGCATAAATATGACAACCTTTTCTGATGCATTTTCTCAACTGAGATGTGGTAATAGGACACAGCTAAAGTGGTTTCTTAATCCCTTGAGATTCCTAGCATGTTCCATCTTATGCCTTGTAATAAATGATTTTATATTTTCAGTCTACCAGTGACCAGTGCACTTCCAGCCAATCTATTCCCAGTAAAATGTCATAAGAGCCTAAAGGTAGGATGTTCAATTCAACATTTATGTGCTAGTTTCCAACCTCTACGGGACAGTTGGAAACTTTAGCATTAACTCTCCTCTTGGCCCCTATGGCCAATTGTACCAGCCAGGGGTTTTTAAACTTCTGGCTATGCAAATCACACTTCTCTACCATGTTGGGATTTACATAACTTAATATGGCACCAGGATCAACCAAGATTGAAATAGTTTGGGAGTACAACTTACCTTCTAGCTCAATCATGGTTGGTTGATAATCTGCCTGCCGATCCTCAAGCACTGCATTAATTCTTGGTATATTTCACGCCATGTCCCCTATTGTAGATGCCTCTTGCAATTTAGCAACAATCTCATTCTTCCCACAGTGAGGGAATTTCTTATAGTAGTATGGTTCACAGCATCCCCAACATTGTAACGGTGGTTTCTGGATCTATCCATGATCGGGCCTACTAGAAGCTTCCGTGGGTCACTCTTCAGCTGGCCACCTGATCTTTTGCTGATTTCTTCCCTAATATCTATTTTATGTATTTCCGACAGTATTTTTATAGTTTCCAGATCTACTACTCTTGAAATTGGAATTATTTTTCTGTACCTCCTTTGGCGGCTAATTCCTACTAGCTTCTCCTTTCACCTTGGACTACTGGTAGCACATAGGTGCCTTTTGTATCACCTCATCCATGGTTTTTGGATTTACAAAATCGATTCTTTTCTTCATGTGGGTAGGTAAGCTACTCAAGAATTGTTGTACTTTTTATTTTTCATCTTTTAGGTACAGTACATATCTTAATAGGGAAGTAAATTTTGTAATGAATTCATCCATTGTCAGTTGTCCCAATATCAAATCATGAAATTCTCGAGACTTTTCATCATAAAAGCGCTCGGTAAAATATTTGTCCTTAAAATATTGTTGGAATTCATCCCAAGTCATATTCTGGTATTCGATTCCTCATACGTTTTTTACTTCCTCCCACCATATTGTGGCTTTTTCCCACATCTGATAGATAGTTGGGAAAGCTTTCAATTTAATATTATATCCATAAACCTGAAAAATATTTATTCATGTTAATTATCCATGCCTCCGCTACCTCTTCTGCCTCTTCGTCGAATGTAGGCAGTTTGATTTTTCAGAATTCACCTTGCAACTCCACTTTCTGTTTTTCATCTCATGTTGATCTAAGACATTTCTTGACTCGGCTTCATTATAATTTTGGTTCTTATTACTCCACTGGGTGTGGCTACTCTCCGGCTTAACATTAGTTTTTTTTCGTTGTTCACCCTCTTCCCGAGTATTTCTTTCAGGGATGGGTTGATTTGTTCCTTGATTTTGTCTATCTAAAAGACTTTTAAGAATTCTTTCCTATTCTTGCATCAACTTCTCATTGTCACTTCTCACCTGAACCATCTCTTCTTGTAATTTTCGTACAATATTCAGTAGTATACTCGTCTGTTGTTGTTGTTCTTCGCGTAGTCTGTTGGTTTATTGATTTTGGTCCACGCTCAGCTGCACCCACATTTCTGGATTTATTTCTGGGTTAGTCTGGGGGTGTGCTTCCCCTGTAGTCTTGGGAGCCTAATGTACCAAGACTCTCCTCATTGTACTCGTTCAATTTCTTCTTCTTATTTATGTGCACAATTCACACATCAATTTTTTATTTAGGTGACCCAAATGGGTCCCAGTGTGTGAACACAGCTCTAATACCACCTGTAACATCTACCCTTAAACATTAGAAATATTTACCATAAAAATAAAATAAAAAATTACCATTTAATTTATAACTCTAATAACATGATTATAAATACTATAAATTTTACCCTTGCATATAATTGTAATAATTATTTACTTATACATAATATTCTGAAAACTTACCTTTACCTTTGGAACCCTTGGGGTTTAATTCCTTAGGTTTGTGTCTGCATGTGGACTCTACCAATCCCATGGTAAGTCTATGAATATTATACATTGAAATATCTTTAATCATATGCTAAGGTGTACCTTATGGAAAAAATTATAATAGAATTTATATCATTATTGTTCATTAATTATTGGACTGTTAATTCTACATTGGATATTTAATTTCAAAGGCATACCAACTGGCCGCAACTACAAGTCTCAAGGGGATGATCTGTTGGTACATGTTTTTATTTTTTGATATTTGGTTTAATCCTGCCTCATATCATTGGCATACATCAGGCATTCATTTAATTTGACAGGTGGGATTTTCTCAGCCCTTGGATCCTCAACAAATCCACGGACGAACATGGTTCAGGGGTGGTTAGAGTGTAACCCTAGCCCCCCCCAAACCCTAATTGTTTTCATTTCTCCTCGCGCTTCGTCGGCTCTGTACTTTCACCTGCTTCTCGGTTTGGCTTTCTGGTATGTCAAACAGTGGCGAGGTAATGGATTTCTCTACCCACCCTAGTTGTCCAACTATGTCAAACCTCGTTCTACTAATCTTTATGGTGCTCTGTCGGTGTTTTCCCTTGATGTTGAGGTGCTTTACTCTGTCTTACAGCCATGGTTTCTTAGCTTGTGTCGACGTATTACTTCAATTTTTCTTTCGTACAGTCATTCCCATACTGTGGTCTTACATGCTCTGGAGGAGACTATTCAACTTCGTCCGAGCCGACTCGGGTAAGTCTCAGGGTTTTGCTGAGTTTTGATGGAGTATTTTCTTGCATATTTATTTTGTTCAAATTGTTTGTACAGTCTTGGAATTTGTCTCTTCTCCTTTCAGGGCTTATCAATCGAGGACTACTTTCATTTATGAGGTAAATCTTGACCCAAATCTCGTGTCTAATTATTATGGTTATCTCGTTATTTTCTAGAAAATTTGAGAAGGTATTTATGTAATTTGCATTGTTTGTGGTTGTGGCAGGTAACTTATTATGAAATCCTACCTTTTACAACTCGATTTTATTGATCTTTTGTAGCCTAAGGTGTTTCCTCTTGCATGTTCAGGTACTTGTCTCCTCTGTTGTCTCCATTGAGACTATCCCAGCCCCTTTCGAACTAATAAAGTTTTAATATGAAGCTCTGAAATTTAATGTTTCTGTCGAGGATATTTAAATTTTAGTTATAACTTCTAGCCCACCATGGCTTACAGAGAAGGAAATTATTTGTTTGATTGTCTCTATGCGTTTTGTATCTGGAGGGCTCAAAACCTGCTTTGTTCCTCGGATGACAGCACAATTCCTATTTGGGTCCTGTTGCATATATTTAATTTTCTGGCTCAACCCTTCGTAATTGTTAAGTCTGTAATATTAAGTATTGGTTCATGAAGTAAACTATGTCTACAGTGAATGATAAATTTAATTTCTATTGGGTATGTGCCACAATGACTTCTTTCTCCATGAATGTAAATTCTTTATTGTTGTTTTACCATGTATATGCAGTATATTTTCATAGCCACTCCTTCAAAGGTAATGAATGTTTTTTCCATATTCATGTGAACCTTGTTGACAGGGTTCTCACCCTCTAGAATTTTATCTGTATATTCTATTTGGTTCTGATAATTTTTATTTTGCAAAGTTATCATAGAAGGAACCTAATCCATATATATATATATATATATATATATATATATATATATATATATATATATATCAATCACAGTTTTCATATTTGTATTTCTTGCCATGTGGTTCCTTCAGGAAGGTTATTCTATATTTATTTTCTTTCAATACATGTTATATTCTAAGAGTTATATTCTTCTTTTTCCCTGTTTGATAATACATGATATTGTGAATTTACTGTTATAGTTTAACGGTTATATTCAATAATTTCCTCTTTCTTTTTCCTTTTTAATAAGTCTCCCTTCCCAGGTGTCCTTACCATCTGTAAATAAATAGGGTTCCTTCCCAATCCCTCAGTCCGTGTATATTTATTCCACTTGAGGGCAGCATGTCCTGTTAGGGGTTTATACTCCGGATGGAACTAACTGTTTCGTTGGTTATTTCCTTCATTTTAGAGTTTCCAAACTTAATCACTAAAATATTTTATTTCCATTATTCATACCTTCCCTTTGATTGGGGGCACAGTTTTCTCCGAACATGAATACTCTAATCTAGAGCAAGAGGGTTTAGATTTTATCAAGAATTAATAATTTAAATCTAACTTGTACATTGCTAATAATTAATTCATCATAGAATTTATCTCATTCTAAACTTACACACACAGAAATTCTTTCCAGAAATAAAGTACTCATAAAAATAGAGGAACACTTTATTCTATTCCTTTCAGGTTCATAGTACCTACTTCAAATAAACAGACCTAATGGTTTCCTCCCAACTATGAGAGAGGCTATTACATCCTTAGCTCCCCCCGTGCTCCTCGTAAGAGTATGATTGCTTAGGAGTTTCTCTGGAGAGAGAGACATCAAGGCCGACGTCTAGTCTCTTCTTCCATTTTAGGTTTTTATCAAAGTTCCACTTGCTCCAACCAGCTCTGGACACTCTCGCAGCTATCTTTTTTTCTTTTTCCTTTTGCACAGAACCCCTTTTCCTCATGAGGGTTTTCTTTTTATTCCCAGAGGAAAATTAATTGCCAAGTAATTGTTTTTAATCTAACCACTCTGGTAACTTGGACACTTCACCATTAATTTATGGAGATCACTCCATAATTAATCTTTATAAAAAAATAAGATATAAACTTTTGTTCATAATTTTCTTAATATACTCATTAAGCCACTTTAACTTCAAACAAGTCAAATGTATCAATTTAAATAACATAACAAATCAAATCCAGGTGTTACAAGGGGAGATGTTGTAATGTTAGTAAAGAGTAATCTGAATTGAGAAGCAGCCCAAAAATATCAATAGGAGCTATGGTTTGAAAATTAAGCAAGAGTTGGATTCCTGCCCTTTCTTTATATTATAATCTCTTATTTAATTTAAAAATTATTTTTAATAATCATTTTATTTTATTTTTTCTGTTATTTTTTTTACCATATTAATAATAATCATTTAATTTTATTTTTTCTATTTTAACCATTTCTTACTACTAAATCACTTATTTAAAAACTAGCCATTATGTTAATTTTGATTAAATTTGATTTAATATTAATAACTTAAGAATTTAATAATTAATAATTAATAATTAATATAAATTATTTAATAATTTCTTATGCCCTAATTTCTTGACCAAAACTAGTCGTTAAGGTTTTATTATATAATATTATACTCTTATCCATATTGTCTTTAGTTAATACCATTGATCTATTTTTTTCACGTTGGTCAACAAATCACTAAATCATTTGTTTACAGTTTATCAAGAATTAATAATTTAAATCTAACGTGTACATCGCTAATAATTAATTCATCACAAAATTTATCTCATTCTAAACTTGTGACAGCGAAATTTAATATTAACTAGTTGTTAACTAGTAATATGACATTTTAGTTATTTATTTTAAAGAAAAGACAAACAATTATTATTTTCTAGAAAGGTTATTTGTTTTATTTTTATGAGAAATAAAGTCAGTTATGGAAAAATAGTTCCATAAAAAGTAAAAAGGCTGATGGTAAAATTATTCCAAGAACTAAGAGGTGGTTGGACAGTTTTGAACAGTTACCTACTCCTCTGGGGATAAAAGTTACATCCCAGTGAGGAAAAGGGGTTATGTTAAGTAGCTAAAGAAGAGAGTGAGGAATTTTCCTGAGCTGGTAGAGACCAGTGGAAATCACTCGGTGTTCTTGAGAATTTCTGGTGTTGAGTGGACTTGGGGTCCTGAGGTCACAACAAAAAAACTCTGTCAACCTATACCTCTCAGGTGTGGAGCACAGGGGAAAGAGAAAGACGTAATCGCCTCTCTTGAAGGTTGGGTGGACATCATCAGTAGTTTGCACATCCAGATAAGTAACTGTTCATTTTTGGTAATTTAAACGGGCACAATATTATAGGATATATACACAGGTATGTGTTTATCTAGCCTCATTGAAAGCAATATTGTGATGGGAAAATGTTTGAAATGAAAGATTTATGTGATTATTTATGAGTTTAGAAATTTATTTATAGTTCTGTAAATTATGTATGAATTTACAATACGAATTTTGAGTTCATTATTTAAGACTGCAAGAAGGAAATTCTTTAAGGGAGAATGGTGTATGACCTTACATAATTGAACACAGGAATAACTGAGTTAACTTGCTACATAAGTAGTAAACTTCTTAGTAAATTACACTGTGATAATTTAATTATGTTTAAGACGAGAAAACAAGAGTGACAGATAAAAGGAAAAAATGCTATTGCACACTTGAAGTTTACAGTAAAGCTCGAAGCAAGAAGTTAAACTATAGAACTTTGTATTTCAAAATTGTTTAGAGAAAACTATTGGTTTTGGAGACGAGGTGGAACCTCATCCCAGAAAACATCGTTTTTCCTACCTAAACTATACTTGTACAAGTATTGGAGGTGGTCCGGTCACCTAAACTAGGAATAGAGAAAAACCTTGTGATGGTAAATTTTAAGAGATGAAAGGAGAATAACATTGCAAAAATAAAGAATTATCATTTCCGGAACTAACCAATAAACATCTACAGTATAATCATAATCAATAAACAGGATTCATTTAAAGATATACAATAAAGATGCAAAAATACACGAACCGGCCAGAAGCTCGGTGAACGCCATAGTAAACAGATATCACGATATTCATATAGGGAAAAGAAATCATGAGCATACGAATAACTGCCATGAGAACACAGTTATTAAATACAATAGGAAATTTTTTGAATAAATTTCTAACACAATAATCATAAAATGAGAAACCTTGAAGAGTACAATTTGACCAAGAACATAGGTGTTCACAGAAAATCATACTTTCCAGTTTGTAATAATCCATAAAAGGAAATTGGGAAATCCAACCGAGACCAAAAAGAATAGGTCCGAATCTTAGAAACAATACTTAAATTGAGTAAAAGTATCATTGTATTATAATTACAGAAACCGCAAGAAAAACTAACTCTAGCTCTCATGAGCTAGCAAATATTCACGATGTATTTTGACTAGCTCTAGAAGCCTGAAAAATAATAATCTAGCAGTAATATAATACACACAATGGCGAGGAGGAAGAATTCCTTGCGGACAAGTGGTTCGATGTGATAATACCTTAGAGAGCAGCGTGGAGCTGTTAGCTGAGACTCAACATTCAAGTTTAATAGATATACCCTGTTTTCGGTAAAGAGGGTACCTGCAAAATATCAAGAAAACAAATTGTTAAGTGATGGCACAACAATGTTAAGCAAAGGATAAAATTCAAATTTAACCAATAACTAAACCTTGTATCCTTATATACCTGTAATCATAAACCTCCATCAGATGTTGTTGAGCATCGAGCTAGAGGAGTGAAAAACCCGACAACAAAATTTGAGGGTTAAACTTCATAGACTAAATGCAAAATCTGAGAACCAAATTTAAGATAAGAAAAGGCGAAAACAATCTTCTATCCAAGCTAACAAGTGTTACCTGCTTTGGAGAAATGCGGGTTTTGGCCGGAAAGCTGAAAACTTACCAAAATCTCTGTGTAGAGAAGAAGGCGGTGGCGATACCAAGTCAGGACTAACCACAGAGGAATTTCCCAGTTTCGGACTATTGTCTGATGGCGGTTCAAAACTTGTAAATGCATCCTTCAGTCTCTTTCATTACCGTCGAAGACGTGCATCTATTTTGCGGCTTCATGCCCTTACCAGTTGTGGAGCAAGCTTAACGCAAAGGCAATGTAAAAATGATGGGAGCAGATACGGTTACTAGGTTTTACCAAATCTCTTCCCACTGATTATACTACTATTGATCTTAAAGGATCGGATGGCGCACGGTAGGGCAGGTGGCCATTAAAAATTGAACCAAATCCAAAGAGATCTCAAAACTATCACTATATTAATGTGCCAAGACATGACAGTGGAACTATTGTACAAACAGTATACGAAAACATATGCGATGAACATCTGCCAATTCAAACCATACACTTAGTTAGAGGGAGGGGGATTATGGTTTGTTTGCGGAGTATTAAATTAATATATGCTCGTTTGCATATAATTCTAAACCTTAGGATGATGGTTTGTTTGTGGAGTATTAAATTAATATATGCTTGTTTGCATATAAGTCTAAACCTTAGGATGATGGTTTGTTGCGTATTAATATATGCCTATTTGCATATAAGTCTAAACCTTAAGATTATGGATTGTAAGTATGCTTAGAGGATTAATTTTGAAGTGTTAACATTATTGCAAGAAATAATTTTATTTTATTTTTATCTTGTATGTGACAAGTGGTATCAGAGCAACGTTCGCACGTTGGGACCCTAGGGGTCACCTAACGAGTTTAATGTGTGTATACTGATGCACAGAATAGAATTAGTACTGCAAAGGACGATATGAGAAGGGGATCGACACAAAAAAATACCTCGAATTACTGGGGCACCTACACCTCAAACACAATCAGAGATGAATCCTGAAATGTGGATTTAGTTGAGTGTAGATCAACACTAGCAAACTAGTAGACTGTTGGAGGAACAACAACATCATACCAGTATATTGTTAAGTACTGTGAAGAATTTGCACGAGGCAATGGTCCGAGTAACAAGTGACAATGAACGTCTGATGCAGGAGCAGGAAAAGATACTTAAGAGCCTTTCCGACAAGCACAATCAAAGGGTGTTACAACCCAGTCTCAATAGGGGTATGAAAGAAGAAAACGAACGACAAAACAAGGACCAAACCATAGATAGAATGGGTAGGAGCCCTTCACAGAAAAGCAACAAGAACAAGAACTATAATGAAGCAGAGTTTGGTAATGTTTCATATCAACAGGAAATTAAGAAGCAAAAAGTGGAGCTTTAAGGTGAGTTTCGGAAGATAAAACCACCTACATTCGATGGAGAAGCTGAAGAGGTGGAAGAGGCTTGGTTGATAAATATGAATAAGTACTTTCAAGTGTATGAGTACAACAAAAATCTTAAAGCCAGATTGGCCATTTACTAGTTCAGAGAAAAAGCCACCCTATGGTGGGAGGAGGTAAAGAATGTTTGCAACATTGAAGATCAAGATGTTACATGGGATTCATTCCAAAAATACTTTAAAGATAGATATTTGAAAAATAAAATCCATAGAATTCCATGATTTGAATCTTGTTCAGATGAGTATGGACGAGTATATTACCAATTTCACCTCCCTATTAAGATATGTTCCTTATATTAGAGACGAAAAGGCTAAGGTTCAAAGATTCCTGATTAGTCTGCCAAACCCACATGAAGGAACGAATTGAATTCATAAATCCTAGGACCATGGAAAAAGAATTGGGAAAGCAAGAATGTGCTACCAGCATTCCAAGGAAAAAGGGGAAGTGGGAAAAAGTTGGCAGCCAAGAAAAGGACAGAAAAACAGTTCAAACTTCAAGGGTGCTAGAAGTAACAATTTTAAAAAGTCTGAATGAAGTTCAGTAAGCAAGCAGTTTGGTAGAAATCATCAAAGAACCTGATGGCCTGTTGAAGAAAGGCCTATAGAGGCTTCTAGCAAACCTGAGCAAGGACAAGTATCCAAACCACCCCTGCAGTGTTGGGGGTGTGGTGAGGCGCATTATTATAAAAACTGCCCATAGCGCGGAAGAAGTGAAACAATTGCTAATTTGCAGGAATTTTCTATAGTGGGATATGTGGCTTGAACATACCTCAAATCAATGCAGCGTTGGAAGATCATCAGGAAGATTATCAGCCAATGATAATATAGTTGGAAGGTAAGTTATTGTCTCAGTCTGTTTCTATTTTGGTTGACCCAGGTGCAAGTTTAAGTTATGTAAACCCTAAAATAATAGAAGTATGTAAATTAAAAGGTCAGAAATTAAAAAATCCTTGGCTGATACAGCTAGCCACAGGAGAAAAAAGAAAAGTAAGTGCCAAAATTCCAAACTGCACATTGGAAATTTCAGACCAACAATAAAACGTGGACCTGAATATACTGCCATTAGGGTCCTATGATGTTTTGCTAGGTATGGATTGGCTAGAGAAACATTGGAATTTGGTGGACTGTAAAGAAAATATTATATACTATAGAATGCAAGATGGAACACGCAAAGAGATTCAGGGAATCAAGAAACCATTACGACTGTGTCCTATTACAGCATCTCAAATGATTAAGTGTATGAGGAAGGGGTGTCAGATTTATGCTATCCGGGTGGGATATGCCAATTCCAAGGAGAAGCCCCCTATGATGGAGAACATACTAGTGGTACAAGACTTTATGGATGTACTTCCAGAAAACGTACCTAGATTACCCTTAAGAAGAGATATTGATTTCACCATTGAGTTAATGCCAGGGGCATCACCAGTGTCAAGGGCTTCTTACAAAATGAGTGTTCGAGAGCTAACTGAATTAAAAATGCAGTTGTAAGAGCTACTGGACAAAGGATACGTCTGAGTGTGTCCCCTTGGGGAGCACCAATGTTGTTCGTAAAGAAGAAAGATGGAACCATGCGGATGTGCATGGATTATAGAAAACTCAATAAATTAACAGTCAAAAATAAATATCCTTTACCTCAGATTGATGACCTGTTTGACCAGGTGAAGGGGGCCACGGTATTTTCAAAAATAGATTTAAGGTATGGATAGCACCAGATTTAGATTAATGATGAAGATATTTATAAGACTACTTTCTGTACCAGGTACGGGCATTATGAGTTTTTTTTACTACCCTTTGGGTTAACAAATGTGCTAACAACATTTATGAGGTTAATGCACGGAATATTTTACCCATTCCTAGATAAATTTGTACTAATATTTATTGATGATATTTTAATATATTCTAAGAATCAGGAAGAACATAGGGAGCACCTAAGAATAGTGTTGGAAATGTTAAGAAAACACCAGTTGTACGCTAAGTTCAGCAAATGTGATTTCTTCAAAACATAAATCCAGTACTTAGGCCATGTTATTTCAGTAGAAGGGATAGTTGTTGATCCAGAGAAAATTAAGACAATTATGGAATGGCGAGTTCCCAAAAATGTGGCGGATATTTGATCCTTTATGGGATTGGCTTGGTACTACTGAAGATTCATTGAAGGGTTCTCCGGAATTGCCTTTCCAATCACCTCCTTGCAGAGGAAAGGAAAAATATTTAAGTGGATTGATGAGTTCCAGAATAGCTTCAAAAAGGTAAAGCATCTATTGACCAATGCACCAGTGTTGAGGGTAGCTGACCCCAACAAAGAAATTTAGGTTTGTACAGATGCTTATAAGGAAGGATTTGGGGCAGTCTTATCATGGGAAGGAAAGGTAGTGGCCTATGAGTCAAGAAAGTTAAAAGATCATGAGAAAAGATATTCAACCTATGATCTGGAGTTAACAGTAGTGGTACATGCACTCTGGGTATGGAGACACTACCTACTGGGAAAGAATTTTGTATTAAAGATTGATCATAGTAGCTTGACCAATTACTTCAAGCAAGCTAATTTAAACTCTTGACGGGCAAGATGGAATGCCTTCCTAAGTGAGTTTGATATGGATATTCAACACGTGAAGGGTAAGGAAAACCGTGTGGGAGATGCCTTAAGTAGGAAACTGCATTGTGTTAATGAGCTTTGCCATAACCAGCTTGAATGCAAATTTTTAGATCAAGTAAAAGAGGAAGCACAGAAGGATCCTGAATACCAATTCCTATGGCAGCAAATGGAAGAGACCAAAAATCAAGGAAACATTTCCAAGTATGGAGTTAGTAAAGAAAAAATGCTAACCTTTAAAGGAAAGATATATATACCAAACCGTGTGGATCTAAAGGAGCTAATCATGAATGAATATCATCGAAGTAATTATGCAGGACACCCAAGATACCAGAAAATGTTAACTGCAATTGGAAAAATATATTTCTGGCCTGGTATGTGAAGAAACATTGTTGAATACTTAAACAAATTTTTGGAGTGTCAACGGGTCAAGATGGAGCATCAACATCCAACTGGATTATTGCAACCCATACCAGTACCTGAATAGAAATGGAAGGTCATATCCCTAGACTTCATTACAGGTTTTCCACAATCAAAGAGGTACACTGACTCTATTATGGTGGTGATCGATAGATTGAGTAAGTTTGCACATTTTATTCCTGTACAATTTACTTACAAGACTGTATAGATAGCAAATATTTTTATGAGAGAAATTTTCAGACTGCACGGTATTCCAAAGAATTTTATTTCAGACAGAAATGTGAAGTTTACTTCCACATTCTGGAAAAAAAAAATTATAGGTCTGGGGACCCAAATAAATTTCATCACTGCTTATCATCCCCAAACGAATGGACAAACAGAACGGGTAAATTAGGTTTTGGAAGACATGTTGCGCATGTACGTGATGCAGCAGCCAACAAAATGGGAAGAATATTTACACCTAGTTGAATTTTCTTACAACAATGGTTATCAGGAGTCTCTTAAGATGAGTCCTTTCGAAGCTTTATATTGGCAAAAATGTCGCACTCCAATTATTTGGAGCAGCCCCGAAACTAATTTAATGCTTGGACTAGAAATTCTAGTGGAGATAGAATCGGAAGTAAGAAATATCGGGCAAAACCTGAGAGCTGCACATGATCTGCAGAAGATATATGCAGATAATAAAAGGACTTATCGATAATTCGAGGTGGCTGATCATGTATATGTGAGGATCAAGCCAAAGAAGAGCACCTTGAGATGGGCCTCTTATGCCAAGTTGGCTCCCAGATTCTGTGGACCTTTCCAAATATTGGAAAGGGTGGGGCATGTGGCATATCTATTGGCCTTACCTAGCCACATTCGAGTGCACAATGTGTTTCATGTGTCCCTGCTAAAGCGATGTGTACATGATCTGAAGCATGTAATCCATTGGCAAAACATTCAGGTAGGATAGAATTAGAAAAATTCTAACTTGAAACATAAATTTTTATGTGAATTTGACATAAAACTTTGTTGTTTGCAGGTAGAACCGAACGACGAGTTTCTGTTCAAACCTCAACGTATACTCGACCGGAGAGAAATCATGCTCCGGAAACAAGTCATCACACATGTTAAAGTGCAGTGGAAGCACTTCAGCCTGGAGGAGGCTGCTTGGGAAGATGAGGGATTTGTATGTGAGGCTTACCCAGAGCTGTTTCTGGAGCTGGAGTGAGACACCGAGGACGGTGTTACTTACAGGGGGGAAGTTGTGGCAGCTTGATTTAATATTAACTAGTTTTTAACTAGTAATATGACATTTTAGTTATTTATTTTAAAGAAAAGACTAAAACAATTATTGTTTTCTGGAAAGGTTATTTTTTTTATTGTTATGAGAAATAAAGTCAGTTATGGAAAAAAAGTTCCATAAAAAGTGAAAAGGTTGATGGTAAAAGTATTCCAATAACTAAGAGGAGGTTGGACAGTTTTGAACAGTTACCTGCTCCTCTAGGGATAAAAGGTACATCCTAGTGAGGAAAAGGGGTTATGTTCAGTAGTTAAGGAAGAGAGTGAGGAATTTTCTTGAGCTGGTAGAGACCAGTGGAAATCACTCAGCGTTCCTGAGAATTTCTGGTATTGACTAGACTTAGGATCCTGAGGTCATAACAGAAAAACTCTATCAACCTATACCTCTCAGGTGTGGAGCACGGGGGAAAGAGAATGATTTAATCACCTCTCTTGAAGGTTGGGTGGACATCATCAGTAGTTTGCACATTCAGATAAGTAACTGTTCATTTTTTGTAATTTAAATAGGAACAATATTATAGGATATGTACACAAGTATGTGTTTATATAGCCTTATTGAAAGCAATATTATTATGGGAAAATGTTTGAAATGAAAGAGTCCTGTGATTATTTATGAGTTTAGAAAATTATTTATAGTTTTGTAAATTATGTATGAATTTACAATACAAATTTTGAGTTCAGTAATTTAGACTGCAAGAAGGAAATGCTTTAAGGGAGAACAGTGTATGGCCTTACATAAGTGAACATCGGAATAACTTATTTAACTTGCTACAAAAGTAGTAAACTGCTTAGTAAATTACACTGTGATGATTTGATTATGTTTAAGATGAGAAAACAAGAGTGACAGATAAAAGGACAAAATGCTATTGCACACTTGAAGTATACTGTATAGTAAAGCCCGAAGCAAGAAGTTAAACTATAGAACTTTGTATTTCAAAACTGTTTGGAACAAATTTTTGGTTCTGGGCACGATGTGGAACCTCATCCCAGAACACGTCATTTCTCCTACCTAAACTATACTTGGACAATTATTGGAGGTGGTCCGGTCACCTAAACTAGGATTAGAGAAAAACACTGTGATGGTAAATTTTAAGGGATGAAAGGAGAATAACATTGCAAAGATAAATAATTATCATTTCTAGAACTAAACAGTATGTAGATAAACATTTATAGTATAAGCATAATCAATAAATAGGATTCATTTAAAGATATACAATAGAGATGAAAAAATACACGAACCGACTAGAAGCTCAGTGAACACCATAGTAAACAAATATCACGATATTCATATAAGGAAAAGAAACCGTGAGCATACGAATAACTGCCATGAGAACACAGTTATTAAATACAACAGGAAATGTTTTGAATAAATTTCTAACACAATAATCATAAAACGAGAAACGTTGAAGAGTACAGTTCGACCAAGAACATAGGTGTTCACAAAAAATCATACTTTCCAGTTTGTAATAATCCATAAAAGGAAATTGGGAAATCCAACCAAGACCAAAAGGAATAGGTCAGGAGCTTAGAAAAAATACTTAAATTGAGTAAAATTATCACTGCATTATAATTACAGAAACTGCAAGAAAAACCAACTCCGACTCTCATGAGCTAGCAAAGTTTCACGGTGTATTTTGACTAGCTCTAGAAGCCTGAAAACTAATAATATAGAAATAATATACTACACACACCAGTGAGGAGGAAGAAGTCCTTGCGGACAAGCAATTCAACGTGAGAATACTAGGGAGAGCAGCGTGGAGCTGTTAGCCAAGACTCAACATTCAAGTTTAATAGACATACCCTTTTTTCGGTAAAGAGGGTACCTACAAAATATCAAGAAAATGAATCATGAAGTGATGGCACAATGATGTTAAGCCAAGGATAAAACTCAAATTTAACCGATAACGAAACCTCATATCCTTATATACCTGGACTAATAAACCTCCATTAGATGTTGCTAACCACTCAGCTAGAGGAGTGAAAAGCCCAACAACATAATTTCAGGTTAAATTTCATAGACAAAATGCAAATTCTGAGAACCGAATTTAAGATAAGAAAAGGCGAAAAAAACCTTCTATCCAAGCTAACAATTGTTACCTGCTTTGGAGAAATGCGAGTTTGGCCGGAAAGCTGAAAACTTGCCAAAATCTCTGTGTAGAGCAGAAGGCGGTGTCGATACCAAGTCATGATTAACCACAGAGGAATTGCCCAGTTCCGGACTACTGTCCGAGGGTGGTTAAAAACTTGTAAATGCATCCTTCAATCTCTTTCATTACTGTCGGAGATGTGCATCTAGTCCGCAACTTCAAGCCCTTACCAGTTGCAGACCAAGATTAACACAGAGGCAGTGTAAAAATGACGGGAGCAGATAGGGTTACTGGGTTTTACCTAGTCCCTTCCCGCCGATTATACTACCGTTGATCTTAAAGGATCGGACAACGCACAGTAGGGTAGTGGCCATTAAAAATTGAACCCAATCCAAAGAGATCTCACAACTATTGGTATATTAATTTGCCAGGACATGACAGTGGAACTGTGGTACAAATAGTATACGAAAATATCGAGACAATTAATAGGCATGCGATGAACATCTATCAGTGCAAACCATAGACTTAGTTAGTGGGAAGGGGATTATGATTTTTTTGCGGAGTATTAAATTAATATATGCCAGTTTGCATATAAGTCTAAACCTTAGGATGATGGTTTGTTTGCAGAGTATTAAATTAATATATGCATGTTTGCATATAATTCTAAACCATAGGATGATGGTTTGTTGCAGAGTATTAAATTAATATATGCCTTTTTACATATAAGTCTAAACCTTAAGATTATGGATTGTAAGTATGCTTAGAGGATAAATTTTGAAGTGTTGACATTATTGCAAGAAATAAAATAAAATAAAAATTATCTTGCATGTGACAAAACTTACACACATAGAAATTCTTTCGAGAAATAAAGTACTTATAAAAACAAATGAACACTTTATTCTATTCCTTTCAAGTTTATAGTACCTACTTCAAATAAACAGAGCTAATGGTTTCCTTCCAACCATGACAAAGGCTGTTACATCCTCCACTCCCTCCGCTTCCCCCGTGCTCCTCGTAGGAGTATGATTGCTTAGAAATTTCTCTGGAGAGAGAGACCTCAAGACTAGCTTCCAAACTCTTCTTCCATTTCAGGTTTTTATTAGAATTCCACTTGCTCCAGCCAGCTCTGGACACTCTCACGGCTATCTTGCTGTCTTTTTCCTTTTTCACAGAACCCCTTTTTCTCATGAGGGTTTTCTTTTTATTCCCAGAGGAAAGGTAATTGTCAAGTAACTGCTTTTAATCTAACCACTCTAGTAACTTGGACACTTAACCATCAGTTTATGGAGACCACTCCATAAGGGGATATGTTGTAATGTTAGTAAAGAGTAATCTCAGAATGCATAGGTAATTGTCAAGTAACTGCTTTTAATCTAACCACTCTAGCAACTTGGACACTTAACCATCAGTTTATGGGAACCACTCCATAAGGGGAGATGTTGTAATGTTAGTAAAAAGTAATCTCAGAATTCAAAAACATGCAGAAAACATGAGGCATAATCATTCTCAATCCTCAGAGACAATTGAAATTGAGAAGCAGGCCAAAAATATCAATAGAGACTATGGTTTGGAAATTAAATAAGAATTAGGTTCCTGCCCTTTCTTTGTATTATAATCTCTTATTTTATTTTTAGTTTCTATTTCTTAATTTAGTTTTATTTTTATTTTTAAAATTTATTTATTTATTTATCTATTATTATAATAACCATAAAAATAAAAATAAAAATTATTTTTAATAATCATTTTATTTTATTTTTTATGTTATTTTTTTTACCATATTAATAAAATCATTTAACTGTATTTTTTCTGTTTTAATGACTAAATCACTTATTCAAAAACTACTCATTATGTTAATTTTGATTAAATATTATTTAATATTAATAACTTAAGAGTTTAATAATTAATATAAATTATTTTATAATTTCTTACACGTTGACTATATTAGCTCTAATTTCTTGATCAAAATTAGCTGTTAAGATTAGTTTTTATTAAATAATATTATACTCTTGTGCATCTAATTCTATGTGATTAATCTGAAAGTCAATCTCATTATGATTAATCTGAAAGTCAGTCTCATTATGGATCACAAAAGCCTAAGATCAAAAAAGAGTGTTTAAAGTAATAAAAATAACAAAATTCAATTTGTTAGATTTTAATTTTATTTTTATTAATAAAATTAATAAAAGAAAATGATAATATACATATCACATTAAAATATATAACATATAACAAATACATTTTACCTTGTAAATTAAAACAATGATTTTGTAACCATATTTAAATATATTTAATAAGCACATAAAAACTTTAATACTTACAATAAACTTACAATATAACAATAATTTTAACCACTCATATTTACACCACTTTACCATACCCTCACTTTACCATAGACATTAACTTGTAAATAGGCTTTGTTTTTAACCACACATATTTACTCTCACTTTACATTTTACTATTCAACAATTTCCTCTTTCTTTTTCTTTTTTAATAAGTCTCCCTTCCCAAGTGTCCATACCATCTGTAACTAAAGAGGGTTCCTTCCCAATCCCTCAGTCCTTGTATATTTAGTCCACTGGAGGTAGATTGTCCCAGAGGTAGCTTGTCCCTGGGTTTAAACTCCGAATGAACAAAGCATTCTCCACTCGGAAAGCATTTTATCCCCGTCTAAGGTTTATATTCTTATGGAACTAATTTTTTCCATCGATTATTTCCTTCATTTTAGAGTTTCAAACTTAATTACCAAATTATTTGATTTCAATATTCATACCTTCCTCGTTGATTGGGAAAAGCCCAAACAAGAATACCCCGTTTGCTGTTTATATTCCGTACGGAATAAATCGGTACATTGCTCATAATTAATTCATCACATAATTTATCTCATTCTAAACTTACACACATATAAATTCCTTCCATAAATAAAGTACTTAGAAAAACAAATGAACACTCTATTCTATTCCTAGTACCTACTTCAAATAAACAGAGCTAATGGTTTCCTCTCAACCATGAGAGAGGCTATTATGTCCTCCCCTCCCTCAGCTCCCCTCGTGCTCCTCGTAAGAGTATGATTGCTTAGCAGTTTCTTTGGAGAGAGAGACCTCAAGACCGGCGTCCAGTCTCTTCTTCCATTTCAAGTTTTTATCAGAGTTCCACTTGCTCCAACCTGCTCTGGACACTCTCACAACAATCTTGTTTTCTTTTTCCTTTTGCACAGAACTCATTTTCCGCATGATGGTTTTCTTTTTATTCCCAGAGGAAAGGAAATTATCAAGTAATTGTTTTTAATCTAACCACTCTGGTAACTTGGACACTTAACCATCAGTTTATGTAGACCACTCCATAATTAATCTTCATACAAAAAATAAGAATTAAACTTTTGTTCATAATTTTCTTAATATACTCATTATACTAGTTTAACTTTAAACAAGTCAAATGTATCAATTAAATAACATAAAAAATCAAATCCAAGTGTTACAAGGGGAGATGTTGTAATGTTAGTAAAGAGTAATCTGAGAATTCAAAAACATGCAGCAAACATGAGGCATAATCGTTCTCGATCCTCAGAAACCATTGAAATTAAGAAACAGGCCAAAAATATCAATAGGGGCTATGGTTTGGAAATTAAATAAGAGTTGGGTTCCTGCCCTTTCTTTATATTATAATGTTTTATTTTATTTTTAGTTTCTATTTCTTAATTTTGGTTTTTATTTTTTAATTTATTTATTTATTTATCTATAATAATAAACATAAAAATAAAAATAAAAGTTATTTTTAATAATCATTTTATGTTATTTTTTCAGTTATTTTTTTTACCATATTAATAATAATCATTTTATTTTATTTTATTTTTTGTTTTAATCATTTCTTACTACTAAATCACTTATTCAAAAACTAGTCAATAATCATTTAAATTTATTTTTTCTGTTTTAATCATTTCTTACACATAAATCACTTATTCAAAAACTAGTCATTATGTTAAGCTACTTTATGTTAATTTTGATTAAATATTATTTAATATTAATAACTTAAAATTTTAATAATTAATAATTAATATAAATGGTTTAATAATTTCTTACACCTTGATTATATTATCCCTAATTTCTTTAGAAAAATTAGCTGTTAAGGTTAGTTTTTATTAAATAATATTATACTCTTATTCATCTTATCTTTATTTAATTCCATTGACTTGTTTTTTTTCACCTTGGTCATGATGGTTCGAAATGTCAACAAAAAAATAATTCTATGTGATTAATCTGAAAGTCCGTCTCATTGTGGATCACAAAAGCCTCAAATCCAAAAAGAGTGTTAAAAGTAATAAAAATAACAAAATTCAATTTGTTAGATTTTAATTTTGTTTTTATTATAAAAATTAATAAAATAAAATGATAATATACATATCACATTAAAATATATAACATATAACACATACATTTTACCTTATAAATTAAAATAATGATTTTGTAACAATATTTAAATATATTTAATAAGCACATAAAAACTTTAATACTTACAATAAACTTACAATATAACAATAATTTTACACCACTTTACCATAGATATTATTAACTTGTAAATAGGATTTGTTTTTAGCCACACATATTCACTCTCACTTTACATTTTACCATATAAATTAAAATAATAATTTTGTAACTATATTTAATTTTTATTAATAAGCACATAAAAAATAATACTTACAATATAACAAGATTTTTAAACATAGATATTCAACCCCACTTTACCATGGATATCATTAACTTGTAAATAGGATCTTGTTACAATACAATGGACCAATACCATGGCTCATCAATAACACACTCCCAAAAACCATCTCTCAATTGAGAATCAAAATATTTATTTTTTAATGTAATTTTTTTACATTTTTGCCCCTAGATAAAATTTGTAAATGCTTTGTTTTACTACAAATGAATTGGTGAAAATGTGGGCTAGGTAAAGCACTAGCTGGATGGTAAAACATAAATGTTATTTTATGTAATTGGATTTATTTTTATAAATAATACAAACTATGGAAAGCCGTAAAATTATTGGGAAAATGTGATAAAAGAGAGTTTCATTTACCAAAGAGTTGAGAGAGTTATTCCTCTCCTTCGAGATAAATAATCTGGGACAAGGGAGCTAAGAGGGTGAGAGGGAAGAAAACCTGAGGCAACACAAAATGTGCTAAAAGAGAGTTTCATTTACCAAAGAGTTGAGAGAGTTATTCCTCTCCTTAGAGATAAATAATCTGGGACAAGGGAGCTAAGAGCGTGAGAGGGTAGAAAACCTGAGGCAACACAAAATTATTGCCAATGCAATAGAGGCAATAAAGTACTAAACATCCCTCTCTATCCTTCCATCTCTCTATTGTACTAAACATCATACATTGTCTCTCTTGCTTTTTCAATATTAATAGGTTGATTTACTATAACACAAATGTTAATGTACATTGTCAACAATTTACCATTTTAATACCATGGGTGAAATACATGGGGTATGGTAAATAAAAAATAAAGCCTCTTTTTATATTTACTCCATAAACCTCTTTATATTTAAAGAAAACTTCATATATATATATATATATATATATATATATATATATATATATAGGTGAAGAATACCACTTTAATACCATGGGCTAAATATACTGGGCCAAATACCATATTTATATAAATAAACCATGGGTATGGTAAATAAATAAAACATCTTTTATTTATTTTCTCCATAATCCTATTTATATTTAGGTGAATCCTGAGCTAAATACCATGGGCCAAATTATTATTAATGCCATACCAAAAAAAAATTATTAACCCTATATTAATATTAATAATATTAATTCTAATATTCACATTAATATATTATAATATTAATGTTATTAAATTTAATAAATTTGGATCACGTAGGTTGGTTTTTGATACACTATATGCATTGTCTATCTCACTTAACAGTAAACATGTAAACGTATATGTAAAAATAATGTTTAATATTTAACATTTAAAATTTAATGTAATAAGTAAATATTTGAAATGTACTAGGGGTATATTTTTATTTATTTACCATACTCTTTTTTATACTTACCCTGAAGGTATGGTAAATTATTTACAAGTGGTATGGTAAGTAAAATTATTTACGGGTATGGTAAGTAAATAAATGTAATATAACTAAACATTTAAAATGTATAGGGGGTATATTTTTATTTATTTACTGGGTATGGTAAGTAAATAAAACCTCTTTTTTATATTTACTCCTTAAACCTCTTTATATTTAAGAAAAATTTTAAAAAAAGTTTTATTTAGGTGAAGCCTATGCGAAAAATACCATTTACCATTTTAATACCACTGGCTAAATACCATGTGCCAAATACCATATTTTTCTATTGCTCCTACATTTTATATTGGAGGGAAAAGAGAGAGAGGGAGAGATAGAGAGATGGGGGGAGAGAGAAGGAGGTAGGAGAGGTTTTATTTCTCCTGCATTTTATATTGGAGGGAAAAAAGAGAGAAGGAGAGATAGAGAGACGAGGGAAGAGAGAAGGAGGTAAGAGAGGGAGGGAAAGAGAGGAAGGAAGAGAGAGAGAGGAGGAGAGAGGGAGGGAGATAGGAGGAGGGAGGGAGGGATATAGAGATGGAGTTGGAGGGTGAGAGAGGGAGGGAAGAAGAAATACAAGAGAGCGATAAGTGGAGAGAGAGAGGGAGTGACAAGGGAGAAATAGAGAGAGAGTATGTGTATTTTTGGGGGTGAGATAAAGATAAAAATAAGGAGATATGGAGGGATTGGGGGGATAAGGAGAGGGAGTGGTATAGTAACATAGTTGGAGGGTGAAGAGAGGTAGAGAGAGGGAGATAGAGAGAGATAGATAGATGTGGGAGAAAAAGGGATAGAGGGGAAGAAAGAGAGAGTGGAGAGAGGGAGGGAAAGAGAGATGGAGTTGGAGGGGGGAGAGAGGGAAGATGATTTCTTGCACTCGATGCATTGATTTCAGTGTGGATGGTGATTTCTAATCCTATTTTTCTTGCACTATATGCATTGATTTTAGTGTAGATGTTGAGAGAGAGAGAGAGAGAGAAAGAGTGGTGGGGGAACAAGAGGATTAGAGGGCAAAGAGAGAGAGAGATAATTGGATGGAAAAGAGAGAGAGAGGGGCAAAGATAGAGGAAGGTAGGAGAGAAAGGGAGAGAGAGGAAAGAAAAGAGAGAGTACGTGAGAGAGAGGAAGAGAGTTATGGGGGAAGAGAGAAAATTGGAGGGCAAAGAGAGAGAGAGAGGAGGAGAGAGAGATGGAGATAGAAGGAGATATGGAAGGATAGAGAGATGGAGTTGGAGGGGGAGAGAGGGAGGGAAGAAGGAATACATAGAGTGTGAGAAGTGGAGAGAGAGATTAAGTGACAAGGGAGATATGGAGAGAGTGTGGGTATGTTATGGGGTGAGATAAAGAATGAGATATGGAGAGAAGGGAGGAGAGAAGGAGAGAGGGAGGGATATAGTAACATAGTTGGAAGGTGAAGAGAGAGAGAGAGATATAAGTGGGAAAGAAATGGAGAGAGAGGAAGGAAGAGGGAGGATGTGAGAGAGTGGAGAGATGGAGGGAAAGAGAGATGTAGTTTGAGGGGGGAGATAGGGAAGAAGATTTCTTGCTCTAGATGAATTTATTTCAGTGTAAATGGTGATTTATAATCCATTTTGATTGTTTGCACTAGATGCATTGATTTTAGTGTAGATGTTGATTTCTAATTTTATTTAATTGCTTGCACTAGATGCATTTATTTCAATGCAGATGATTTCTAATCCTATATGATTGCTCGCACTAAATGCATTGATTTCAATGTAGATGGTGATTTCATATGCTATTTGATTGCTTGCACTAGATGCACTAATTTCAGTGTATATGTTTATTTCTAATTATATTTGACTGCTTGCACTAGATGCATTGATTTCAATGTAGATGATTTGTAATCCTATTTGATTGCTTGCACTAAATTTGTTGATTTCAGTGTAGATGGTGATTTTTAATCCTATTTGATTGCTTGCACTAGATGCATTGATATTAGTGTAGATGTTGGTTTCTAATCTTATTTTCTTACTTGCACTAGATGCATTGATTTTAGTTTAGATGTTGATTTATAATTCTATTTTATTGCTTGCATTAGATGCATTGATTTCAGTGTAAATGTTGTTTTCTAATCTTATTTGATTGTTTGCATTAGGTGCATTGATTTCAGTGTACGTTGATTTCTGATTTGATGTAATTGGATGTACATTGATGGTACATTAATTTTAAAGTGATTGGATTAAGATTGTGCTTTGATTTCAGTGTAAGCACACAAAATTATTGACAATGTACATTAATATTTGCGTTATAGTAAAACAACCTATTAATATTGAAGAGCAAGAGAGACAATGTATGATGTTTAGTACAATAGCTCAAGCTAAATATTTAAATGGTTTATTATTTCAATTGTCTTTTTCATATAATCGATATGAAAAGATGACAAAACTAACGAGGGTGACAATAGGAATAGTAAAAGAAAATAATTTGAGATTGATCACAATGAATACTATTTGTAATTGACTACATTCTTATTATTTTAATTTTCTATCATTCAACATTATTACATTGTCACTTTTCATTCAAAAAAATTATTTCATCATTAAAGTGATTAGCAATATTTATCATCTCAAAAAACTGAGGTAACTAAGAAAATTTTAAAATTAAAATGACCAGATAAATATCAGACATATTTAGCATATAAAAGATTATTGTATTTATATTATATGTATTTACATATTATTGATAAAATTAATCAGATGTTCGATAGATTTTCCTTGGCCGCACACGACTGAAACCAGCCTAGATCCATCTTAACTCAGGATGTATCAAGCGCCGAGAAGGATCAAATCTCTCAAGGTGCAAACCTTTCCTCAATTTTTTCACTCAAAAAAGAGGTTTGCACCTCTAGAGATTTGATCCCTCTCGGCTCTTGATAGATCCAGAGTTAAGATGGATCTAGGTTGGTTAACTTGTAAATAGGATCTTGTTACAATACAGTGGCCCAATACCATGGCTCATCAATAACATACCCCTAAAAACCATCTCTCATTTCAGAATCAAAATATTTATTTTTTAATGAAATTTTTTACATTTTCCCCCCTCGATAAAAGTTGTAAATGCTTTGTTTTACTGCAAATGACTTGGTAAAAATGCGAGCGAGGTAAAGTGCTAGGTGGATGGTAAAACATAAATTATATTTTATGTAATTGGATTTATTTTTATAAATAATACAAACTATGGATAGCCGTAAAATTATTGGAAAAATGTGCTAAAAGGCAGTTTCACTTACCAAAGAGTTGAGACAGTTATTCCTCTCCTTAGAGATAAATAATCTAGGACAAGGGAGCTAAGAGGGTGAGAGGGAAGAAAACTTAAGGCAAAATTCGATACTTGGTACCTAATTGAAGGAGTTCCAAGAGAGGAGATGAAGCTTCGAGCTTTAGAAACTAAAACAGGACATTGTTGAAGTTTGGCATGATGCTACCAGTTGGGGTATGCTTGATCTGGTGGGTGTCCAATGGATTTCCTTAAGACAAAATTGTGAGTTTGAGTTCCTGGGTTGGACTAGAAAGGTCTTGATGCCTCTGGACAAACCTGACTGAGTTACTGTGTTCTGGGAAGAAACTGGCTTGAGGGGAGTCCTTTTTTGCAAACAAATCACTAATCGGTTTTGTGCAGCACTCTCTTTCCTGGTGATTTTTTTGTTGGACTAGCAGTTTGTTGTATATTATTGTTTTCCATCTAAATATTAGATGTTTGTGTTTTTTGGTGAATATTTTCCAATAATAGAGAAATTTTAATGAATATCTACCAACTATAATACTAAACTACTATAGAAAATACCATGCTCCAAGCTAATACAACCAAAACAAGTATTTTGTGCAAGACGACTACAATAGTGACAATGTTGTATAGCTTCTATGGTGGAATTGTAGGTCAGGAAACCTAACTAGATAATGGGAATTAACATTCAAATTCAAATTATATAAATATTTTTTGGTGATAAGAAAAAGAGAGAAAGGGTATCAAAACCCTTTAAAGTAAAAAATTACCAAATAAAATGTATATATTGTGAGCAAAAGAAGGAAATGTAGTCGCAATATAGAAGGAACCATAGTTAATACTTAAAAAGGAAATTTACTTTGAGGCCATGAATGGCGTAAAGCAATAGTGTATCAGATAGTTTTTCGACATAGTATTTTAGATAAAATAATGAATTGTAATTACATATGAAAAAATATAATTTACTCTTGGACATTGGCCAAAATAATTTTTGAGAACCTTAGGAGCTTTTTTTAGAATGGGGCTAGAGAATTGTGGTTGTGGGACCAAGATAATTCTAAACTATAACCCAATTGGAAACAATTGTACATAACCCATATTCCACAGAAATTCTAGTCAGAAGATGAAACGTAGGACTCACAGACACCTGGAGAGAAGCAAGAGTTTGATATTAAAATCTGAAAAACTCACAGTTGTGAACTAAAGTCAACCCTTGAAAACCAAAGAGGAGAGCCTTCTCTAATTACAATACTAGGAATATGACTATACCTAGTCATTTTCCTTCAAAAGGTTTAGAGTAGCAATAAATTTAATTATTTTTCATATTTTTGTTGTTTTCCAAATATTGCAATTATGATGAATAAGGATGGGACCCTATCAGACACTTAGTTGGCATTCTTCTCATTTTTGAGGTTTTCATTAATAAAACAATTTTTACATTTGATAAATGATAAATCCCACATTTTAAAATGTTAACTCAAATATAAGGTCCATTTCCACTTTTTACTCATATAATTGCAATAGCATTTAAATTTACATTTTAAATAATGTTTAATAAAAAAAATTCACAAGATCAAATGATGGCATACAATATTTTATTATCTCACTTTATTCATATGTCAATTCATTTTTATCATGTGAAGAATTCCTATAGAATCGCTTGGTTTTTAGATTCAATAAATCATGATTTTCAACATATCCAAACTTAGAGATAAATATGACTAATCTTGCCTATTTTTATATACTCTTCATATGAAGACATCAAGATTCACAAGGTAAATTGGTATGCATTTTTCTCAGGTCTGTGTACATGTTGATCTTCATTTCTCCTTTGTTCCTTTCTTTTATTTTCTCTTTTAGTTATATTTTCTTATCCTTATCTTCTTTCTCTTGCAAGTTTTTATGAGTGCAATTTGAGGATTTGGTTTTGCTAGTGAAAGCAATTCAGAAAAGAAAATCACCATGATTCATATAGGAAATTCCTTTTCCTTTTCCAAATTTTTCTTCTTACTTCATTTATAATTCTTTTTGAAAACTAATTGTTAGTCTTACTTTTAAAATATCATCGTTAAAAGACTTATAAAATAAGTTTTAAGCAAAATTGGCAAAAATTCCTATTAAAGCATTTGAATAAAAAATTTAAAAAACGGCATCAATGCTTTTAAAATAAGAGCAGCACTTAACAAACATCTTACAAGATAAAATTTTTAATTTAAAAAAATATTCATCATTTTATACTTTTTATCTTGTAAATATGTTTCTCATGATCTATTCTCTTGATGATCTTCTTTATGGTTTGTTATTTTTCATTTAAATTGATTTTATTGTAATAAACTTAGGAACAAGATAACTCTTTTAAAAATAAAAAATAAAATAAATAAATAAATAAGACAATAACTTAACTTGATGAATATTTGAAAACACAAACTTAATGTTTTTGTCAAAACATCATCATCTTGTTTGAGTTGTTTTCTTAAAAGCTTGTTTGTCTTCATTCTTAGTTCTTTCATTTTAAATTTTTGCCCTTTTCAATAGAGTTCATTTCACGATAGATCATTTTCAAATACTTTGAAAATCCTCATACATATTCTTTTAGTGGTATTATCAACTGTTAGTAAGAGGAAATTTTATATTCGACTTTGGTTTCATTCATGGGAAATTATTAACTCTATATTTAAAAAGAATTCTAGGCTTAAAGGAAGAATATCTGGTTAATTTTCAAAATTGCTTCCATTCAGATTTTAATTTGAAACTCTGATTGTTTCTTTATTATCATTTTAACGATCTTAATCTATAACATAAGAGTTTATTTTTACGAAAACTTATCTTAAAATCAGCTTTAGCTAAATTAACACAAGCAATATCAAAAGTTTAGTTTTTAAACTCTTCCATGTCATCCCAAATCTCTTAGAGAGATAATTTGTCTCCCCATCTATTATCGCCAACTATCAGAGTATAAATTAAAAGCTACAAGAACCTGAAAGATAGGGGCTCTCTTTATAGAGCCAGCCTACCATGATCATAGTTTCTGATCATTATGACATTGTCAATCTGATTACCATATCAGGATAATGGCTCACAACTTTACGTTGTAAGACAAGAGGTCTCATCACGAGCCGGCTTGTTCATGACTATCAAAACTTGTGAATGGCATTGTCATGATCTAGTCACCAAGCTAGGGCAATGGTTCTCAAGTTTTTAATAAAATAATTTTTTCTCTGAATATTCAAATGTAGATGGGATACTGACATTTTGGGCTAAGAGGTAACCCTGCCGAGGCTATGGACGCCTGCTAGCAGCAGTGGTCCTACCTATGATTATAAGAGTTCATCTTTATCACTAAACAAAACAACATGTTTGTGTTCTTTACGTTTAAGTTGTCATTAAATAGTTTTCCGTAATTAGCTCTCTTATAATCAATATTTACAAGATATGCAAAATTATAGTATTTGATTTCATTTAAGATTTTCGAAGAAAAGTATGAATCTTAGCAATTTGATTTAATTTAACTTATGTTTCTTTTTCCTTACAATTTTATTATTATTAATTCGAAAAAAGATAACTGGTTCTTCCCAGTATGTCGCCAATTGTTGTAGAGAAATACAACTCCCCCATTTTTCGCTTATAAATGAAAAATGGGGAACCTTTTAAACGATTACTTGATAGTACCACTATTGAAATTTGAAAATGAGGAAAGACCTAAATGGGTTCGATTTGCTCTTATTGATCTATATTAATTTGTTTTGACCTCATTTGGATTAGTCATTGTGAAATGCACTTATTTGAAGGCTTTTTACTTTTTATATTTGTTTGATTTTAGGGACCCTTCATTTTTCAACTCCCTCCCTGATTTGCATTTTGAAAAAATTCTTGACTTCTTAAAACTTTACCACTTGCCTCATGGTTTTGATCATATTTTTGCACCTTCTTGTTTCCTTTTGCATCCATGGAAATATTTTCATAAATGATCAATTGAAGATAAAGTGGTATCTTTGGTTGTCACATCACCTCACATTTGGTATTTGACTTCACTAGTTGGCATTTCTTCTACATGACTTAGCGCATCATTTCGCATTCCCCATTGATTATTTATCTCCTTCACTTGGTTTGACATATCCGTTAATAAAGGAGTGAATCATTAATTTATCATTTTATCCATTTTTTTACATAAATAAATATAATTTCATAACTTTAATAATTCGTAAAAACATTAGATTAATTATATTTTTTTTCTTTATTTAAAACATAAAAAACCAAAAACAAAAATAAGATATAAAAACATTTTATTTATTAAATTGTAAATATATATTAAATTCTTTTAAAAACAAATCATATATATATATATCAAACATAAAACTTTGATATAATAAAGTGGGTTAAATAAGTTGAAAATAAAGTCGACCTAAACTATATATAATGATATAACAAAGTTCTGTGGGTGGATATATATAAAACATTAAAAAAAAAAATCACCACAGCATTAAAACTCTTCACGTTGCATGTGACAGGTTATAAAGCCACATCGAGATTTGTATTAAGTTATGACCGGTGTAAATGCTCTTAACTTTATTTAAAAATGTGAAAGGTTTTACACCAAGGCAGCAATGTTTATATTGATAAATGAATTAAACCCACAGCAGATATCATAACCGCACTTACCACAGCATAGCATAACTACATTTGTAAATGTTAAATTATGTGACAAAGTTTATAAATCACTGCGGTAACAAATAACCTCAGAATTTGAATTAACCATCGTTTTTATTGCAGGAACCGCCAATTTGAAATCTTGCATTGAAATTCGTGTTAACTATTAGTTATCAACGCATGAAGAAATATTTTGATGGATATTTGATTGAGATTTTGTTGAAGGTTTATCTCTAACTTAACTCCACTAGCTCTAAACTTGGCACCAACAAAGATCAACGAGTTCCCTAAGGAAGGTCCACGCATTTCCTCAACGAGTTTCATCACATATCACATTGGAAACATCAATATGAGGTGTCACTTCTTGGCCTGATGATTGCAGAGTTTAACTCACACTTTTTGCATATTCTCATCCCCTTGCACATGGATAAAATTGCAGCGACAATATTTGAGTTGACCGCCAACTGAATTCACAAATAACAGTCAATCCAATGCGCCCGCCAGGATTTTTATCATATTCTAAAAGTCCTATTGTGGGTTTTGCAAATTTAATTTAATCTCAGCGCTAATGTTTGGGGGGTTTTATCCCTAAGTATAAGGATGATGCATGGAGATAGGGATTTAAATCTATTTTTGGCAAACAAGAGATTTAAGGGGAGCCTTATATAAGCCATCACAAAGATTGAACTAATAGGGGGGAATTTTCTTGAAATCAGTTTCTCAACGGTTTGAAGGAGGCACTACAGGATCAGAAGGAGAAGGGGTCGCTATCCAGCGTAGGGGATTATTTGCTATCATTCAATCTGCACTTTTGGCATTATAGTTTTGTGTAGAGGAGGTGATTGTAAAGATTGTAAGAGAGTTTTTTTCCTTTGTAATATTTCTTAGCATTTCTGCATGTAATAAAATCATAGGTCTCAAATTTCTCAATGACTGCATATTTTGTAAGCAAAGCTTTGGCATTATTTTGAATTTCCATTCATGAGTATTTCTACTTGAATGCTGAATTTTTTTATTTGTGTCCAAGTTTTGTAATTGATTTAGATTTCTATTCTAAGATATATTTCTATTGATACTTAACATTTCTATTGGTTCAATTTTGATATGATTTGAAGCTGTGCAGGAGCTATCTCCAAGAGGCGGAACGAGATCGGATCTATAACGAATTCACTGAAATATATCTGTGATTAAATAATAATTTCTTATATTTAATTTGTAAATATATTTTGCTTTTATCTCATTAATTAAATATGAATTTCTTCTTTTAGTTAATGAAAACTACATGGCGAATTCGATCATAAACCAGTCCTTCCCCCTATTTTATAATCAATTTCAATTTCTATTCTAAAATATATTTATTATTGATACTTAACATTTCTGTTGGTTCAATTTTAATATGATTTGAAGCTTTGCAGGAGCTATCTCTAAGAGGCAGAACGAAATCGGATCTATAACAAATTCACTAAAATATATTTGCAATTAAATAATAATTTCTTATATTTAACTCGCAAATGTATTTTGCTTTTATCCCATTAATTAAATATGAATTTCTTCTTTTAATTAATGGAAAATACATAGTGAATTCAATTATAAACCTGTCTTTCCCCTATTTTTATTTAATTTAGTCCCGGATTAAGAGAGGGCTATCCCATCTTAGTCCGAGATAGGATTTTCGTTTTAGATTAAATTTGTATTTGTAAATGATCTCAACATAAAAGTCCTCTTTGGGTTAAAGGCAAACATCTTGATTTTCTGTGGCACAATCCAGTCATTAGATTAGTCAAACTTCTTTGATTGATTTTAATCATTATTCAAAATACTAAAAATTAATCATAAGAACTAATGTAATATAGTGTATATTAATTTATTTATTTTTAATTAATAACAATAAACATTAGAAGTCATTTTTCTTTTTCTTTTTGAAGTTAGCCTTAACATACTAACTACTCATAAATTTGTAACATTCACTTTCAATAAATAATAATAACTTAAGGCAATTAGAATAATTTTAACTTTAAATATGGTAGTATAGTTAACTAAGATATTATTAATTGTTTACTTAGAATAATAATAATAATATTTAGTTAACATTCATTTCATAGTTTATCATAGATATGTTATAATCTCATAATAAACTAGATTATATATTTAAAACTATTATTTGAACTATATTAGTGTTATTTAGGAATATATTATAGTATAAGGTATAATTATTTACATAGTATAGTTAGTTAATTAGCATAATAACATAGGATGTATTAGTTTAGATTTGACATATAAGATAAATAGGAATACTTTAGCACTTAACAAAGACTTTAAAGATAAATGTAGCATTAGCAATGTGTTACTTTAGGATTAATAATTAATATTAATTTAATACTATAAAGACAGTTAGGTTAGAATAGTTAGCATAATTATAAGACATAACTTAGTCGTGGCTTGGCTGAGCCCTAGATCAGCTTAAGGATCAACTCTCTCGCCTAATCAGCAAGAGAGTTGATCTAATATCTCTTCTCCGTTAATGAATGAAAGTTGTATTTTAGGTAATCGGAGTTTGGGAAAAGGTAACTGGACCTAATTTAACCAGTCAAATCCACTACTCCAAACGGAAAAGGAGCTTCTTTAAGCTACGGACCGGGTGGTTATCCCCCAATGTTGTTGCAATGATTTTCGAGGTTTAAACAATACCATAGAAGGATAATATGAAGGCATTGCTGGAGGACAATGGGTTGAAGGAATTCATATATACTGATATTCCCAAGCCTGCATCAACATATACTAAAAATATTGATGCATGGCAGAATAAGGTAGCGAAGGCGAGAAGGATCTTGTTAGAGGGAGATTGAGATAATATTGTCTCGAGTATCCATGGGAAAGTGACTCCATATGCTATATGGAAGGCCTTAATAGATATGTTTCAGACTAGCAACAACCATAAGAAGTTGGCGCTGAAGGAAAAGCTCAAAAAGATCAAGATGGAGGAGGGTGACATGATCCAGAAATAATTGCAAAAGTTCACTCATTGTCGAGATGAGCTTGGAAGCATAAGGGTGATTGTTGTTGATGACGATTTGGTGAGCCTAGCACTTATAGGACTTCCCAAGAGTTAGCATAGTTACCAGGACTCTGTGAATGGGAGGGAGAAGTTACCAAACTAGGAGCATTTGTGGTATGACTTGTTAATAGAAGAGATAAGGCGGAGCACCAGACATGGGACCTTCGGAAAAGTAAAAGAAGAATATTTTGCATTGGTGGGAAAAGGTAGGAAATCCAAGGGAAATAAGTCTCAAGGCGAAGAGGGAAAGAGAGAATTGTCTAATATCAAGTGTTTTCACTGTCACAAGCATGGCTATTATGCCTCAAATTGTCCACAAAAGAAGGTAATCAAGAAGGAGCCTACAGTTGCAGCGGATGAAGCGTCAGCTTCACAATTCGAGCTTGATTTTACTCTCATTGCATGCATGGCCAGCACTGTAATGGGATGCATGTGGTATCTAGATAAGGTGCCTCTTTCCATATGACAGGGAACAAATATCTCTTTAGTGACTTGGAGGAGAAGTACCTCCAGCAGAACATATAATTTGTTTATGACAGGAGGTATAACGTGACCGACATAGGTATAGTTACCTTTCAGAGGGACTTTGGCTCCCCTCTCAGACTGAAATATGTTTTATATGTTTTAGGACTAAAGAATAATATTGTTTCTGTAGCAGTATTGGAAGACTGTGGTTATGATGTCATATTTAGAAAATGAAAGGTATTCCTTAGGCACATCTCCACAGGAAAGGGAAAAAAAAAAACGGTGTAAGAGTCAAGAACCTGTATGCTCTCTAGGTTGAAGATGGATGCAAATATTTGAGAAGAAAATTAGAGGTTAGTGACTTGGTGGTTGATATGGAGTACAAATTACCTCTCAACATGAAGCCTTAGAAGCAATCTCGGAAAATTGTGGAGCAACCACAATTGGAGAAGCAGAGAGTAGAGAGATTGGAAGCATCCACACAAGAAGAGACCTCCAATAGGGGAAATTTCAAGCCAGATGGGAAAAGGGAGCACATGCAACTATATCTCCATGTGAGAGGTGGGGATATGTGCAGACATAATCCCAAGAGAAGAAATTTGGGTAGGGTCCATTGAGATGGTGTGTCTCATGGATCGGGCCTGGCCACGAGGAGCCCACAATACACAGTAGTAGGAAGGATCGATATGATTGATGCAGTAAGATTTCAGGAAGACAAAAACCAGAGTGATAGATGTCGGATATTGGAGCACAGACCAGAGTTGGAAGTGGTGTAGAGGGGACAGATGAAGATTCAGCAACAACGTAAATTTTTCAGTAGACAGTGCAGTAATCGATAACAGTCAGAGACTCTGATGATAGATGCATCATACTAATTCAGTTTTTTTTAGGCTATTCAGTTTCAGTAGTTGCAGGAGCAAACAACACTAGAGAAGTGTTGCATGTGGAACATTCCAAAGGTACCGTATCGGTATATATTGAATTCCTTTATTGTTGAGAGGTACTGTTGAAATTTGCAACAATAAAAAGTGAATTGGCATCCAGAAATGAGATCCAGAAAATGGCACCGAGAAATGGCTACTATATAAGGCTTTTGATTTAATTTTCCCTTAATTAAATTGAAAGAAAAATTGTAATTTCATCTAATGGCGACTTCTATTAGTTAACTAAGTCAGGAAGACTTAGTTAGATTAGGAAATTCAAGTTAGAGGTCTAAGAGGATGCATGCAAAGGGATTTTCTATTTTTAGGGGTTCCATATATAGTTATTTGTGAGTTGTAATTGGTTAACTCAAGAAATTGAGTTAAAATTAGTTTAACTAGTTCTCACTGATAGATGAGCTAGTGAGAGGTCTAGTGAATTAAATATTATTTAATTCACAAGTAGTGATAAATAATTTAGCTGATAATTTGCTATAAATAGTTTTTTCATGTCAGTTCTAAGGAAGACCCAGTTGAGACTGAGGTTAAAGGGAAGATATATATCAGTTGTACTATTAGAAAATTGTACAGGTCATGCATGAGGTCATCGGGAAGGACTTGAAGTATTGCGCAATCATTATTGGGGATTTTCTTAATTTATAGGGGCTCAATTAGCCCAAGAATGTGTAAGAAAATATGGGAAATAAAAGGAAAGAAAAAGGTTAAATGCTTGAGCTCTTTTTCTTAGATTGCAAGCCAGATTCGAGCAAGATTGGAGTGATACAGTCAGCAGAGTACAAAGGTTTCTTAGTTTGATGAATATCATTTAATTGTTTCATGATATTGACCATATGAAATACAGATATAGAGGGGTTTTGAGTATTTTCTTTCCCCATATACATCTTTTGTTGTGTGATTTTTTATTTCTTTCTCTTACTTGTTATGTGATTGTGCCATCGTGTTTTATTTCAGAAAATTGTAGAAGGATTTAGTATCTTGTTTTAGTACATTACAAGATTAGATTGAATCTCGTTGGTAGATTTTATACATGGTATCAAAGCGCCAGGAATCACAATATAAGAGAAGAACATATTTTTGTCTTGAACAGGTTCGAATTTACTCTTGAGGGAAATTCAAATTACATAACATGGAAGGACAAGATGGAGGCCTTGTTGGAGGAAAAAATTTTTAAGGAATTCATAGATACTGATATTCCCAAGCCCGCATCAACATATGCTCAAAATCTTGATGCATGGCAGAAGAAGGTAGCAAGGGTGAGAAGGATCTTGTTAGAGGGACTTTGAGATCATATTGTCTCATGTCTCCATGGGAAGGTGACTCCATATTCTATGTGGAAGGCCTTGACAAATCTGTTTCATAATAGGAGTGACCACAGGAATTTGGCACTAAAGGGGAAGCTCAGAAAGATCAATATGGAGGAGGGCGGCACGATGCAAAAATACTTGAAAAAGTTCACTCATTGTCGAGATAATCTTGGAAGCGTTGGGGTGACTTTTGTTGACGATGATTTGATGAGCCTAGCACTTCCATGACTTCCCAAGAGTTTTCATAGTTACTAGGAATCTGTGAATGGGAGGGAGAAGTTACCTGATTGGGAGGTTTTTGGTCTGACTTTCTAATAGAAGAGATAAGGCGCAACACCAGAGACGAGACCTCCAGAAAAGAAAAAGAAGAATATTTTTCATTGGTGGGAAAAGGCAAGAAATCCAAGGGAAATAAGTCTCAAGGCAAAGAGGGCAAGAGAGACTTTTCCAATATCAAGTGTTTTCATTGTCACAAGAACAGACACTACACCTCGAATTATCCACAAAAGAAGGCAAGAAAGAAGGAGCATGTAGTTGCAGCGGGTGAAGTGCTAGCTTCACAGTTCGAGCTTGATTTTACTCTCATTGCATACATGAATAGCACTATAATGGGATGCATGTGGTATCTAGATAGCGGTGCCTTGTTCCATATGATGGGGAATAGAGATCTCTTCAGTGAATTGGAGGATAATGACCTCCAGCAGAACATATATTTTGGATATGACGGGAGGTATAATGTGACTGGCATAGGTACAGTAACCTTTCAGAGGGAGTCTGGATCCCCTATAAAATTGAAAGATTTTTTGTATGTTCCAGGACTAAAGAAGAATCTTGTTTCCATAGCGGTATTGGACGATCGTGGTTATGATGTCATATTTAGAAAAGGAAAGGTGTTCCTTAGACACACATCCACGGGACAGGTGAAAAAAAACAGTGTAAGAGTCAAGAACCTTTATGCTCTCAAGTTCGACGATGCATGAAAATATTTGAGGAGCAAAGCAGAGGTTAGTGACTTGGTGGTTGAGAGGGAGCAAAAATTACCTCTCAATATGCAGCCTCAGAAGCAATCTCAAAAAATGTTGGAGTAGTCACAATTGGAGAAGCAGAGAGGAGACATAGTGGAAGCGTCCACTCAAGCAGATACCTTTCGTAGGGGGGGATTTCAAGCCAGATGGGTAGAGGGAGCACATGAAATTATACCTCAAGGTGAGAGGTGGGGCAATGTGTAGACATAATCCCAAGAGAAGAAATTTGGGTAGGGTCCATTGAGATGGTGTGTCTCATGGATCAGGCTTGGCTACGAGGAGCCCACAATACATAATAACAGGAAGGATCGGTAGGATTGATGCAGTAACATGTCGGGAAGACAAAAATCAGAGTGGCAGATGTTAGATACTGGAGCATAGATCAGATTTGGCAGTAGTGCAGAGGGCACAGATGCAAAGTCCGCAACAGCGCAAATATTTCAATAGACAGTGCAGTAATCGATAGCAGTCAGAGACTCTAATGAAAAATGCATCATACTGATTCATTTTTTTTTTGGAGGCTATTCAATTTCAAGAGTTGCAGGAGCAAACAACACTAGAGAAGCGTTGCATGCAGAACATTCCAAAGGTACCAAATTGGGATAGATTAATTCATTCATTGTTGAGAGGGACTCTTGAAATTTGAAACAAGAAACAATGAAATAGCATCCAGAAAATAGCACCCATAAATGGCTACCATATGAGGCTTCTGATTTAATTTTCCCTTAATTAAATTTAAAGAAAAATTGTAATTTCATCTCATGACGACTTGTATTAGTTAACTGAGTCAGGAAGACTTGGTTAGCTTAGGAAATTAGAGTTAGAGATCTAAGAGGATGCATGCAAATGGATTTTCTATTTTTAGTGGGTCCATATATAGTTATTTGTGATTTTTTGTTAGTTAACTCAAGAAATTGAGTTAAATCAGTTTAACTAGTTCTAAATGGGAGATGAGCTAGTGAGAGGTCCGGTGAATTAAATGTGAATTAACTCACAAGTAGTGATCAATTAATTAACTGATAATTTCCTATAAATAGTTGTTTCATTGCAGTTCTGAGGAAGACCCAGTTGAAAATGAGGTTAAAGGGAAGAGATCTATCAGTTGTACTATTAGAAAATTGTAAAAGTCATGCATGAGGTCATCGGGAATGCCTTGAAGGATTGTGCAATCATTATTGGGGATTTTCCTAATTAATAGGGGTTAAATTAACCCAATAATGCATAAGTAAGGTTGGACAAGAAGAGGAAATCAAA
Source organism: Pinus albicaulis (assembly GCA_034641835.2). Taxonomy (NCBI): domain Eukaryota; kingdom Viridiplantae; phylum Streptophyta; class Pinopsida; order Pinales; family Pinaceae; genus Pinus; species Pinus albicaulis. Next base: position 48,065,839 of record CM076579.1, read on the forward strand.
AGGTTAAATACTTGATTGATTTTTCTTAGATCGCAAGCCATAATCGAGCAATATCAAAGTGAGACAATCAGCAGAGTGCATATGTTTCTCAGTGTGAGGAATAGAATTGTAGTGTTTCACGATCTTGACCATATGAAATATAGAGATAGAGGGGTTTTGAGAAGTTTATTTCCCCATATACATCTTGTGTTATGTGATTTATTATTTCTTTATCTCACTTGTTATGTGATTGTACGATCATGTTTTGTTTCCGCAAATTGTAGAAGGATTCAATATCTTGTTTTAGTACATTACAAGATCAGATTAAATCTTGTTGGTATATTTTCTACACATAGGTTATGAGGAATGAGCCTTTACCTGAGAAATTCTAAAAGAAGTGGACCTTTCCTGTAGTCCTATAAAAAAAGTAAATAAAAGTGAAGAAATTAACGTAGGATTAGAAGCAAATAACCCCTTCAATAAACACTCGAGAATGTAAATTTGGTAAATTTCTCTAGCTAGGGCTGGAATGCTAGTACCTAAAAAGGGGGTAGCAGCCCCTAAGCAACTTATAAATCATAGCAACAAAAGAAACGTGGAATATCATTGACTAGAAGGGAACCTATTGGGCACAAATCTGAACTGGGTGGAGGTTAATCACTGAAACGTGGCAAGACAATTGTATTCAACCCTTAATGAATAACTTCATAAAAAAAAGTGACAGCAGAAGTATATTTGGGTGGTATTTGTAGACTCAGTGCCTACAAAAAAATGAATGCATAGTTAGTGAAAGTTTACAAATAATGTATTTTGAATAACTAGAATAAAACAAGAAGTGGGTGGTGGAGAGCTTACCTTCATGGAACCAATAATGCGTTGACAAAATATCCTCGGCAAGGGAGAACTAGAAGAGAACGTCGAACTATGTTTTACCTCAGCGAAAAAAATTAACTGCAGAATAAGGCACATGAACTCATGTAGGAATTTAAAATTATCAAATAACCCATCAAGAATTAATGCAGTGAAGGGAAGGGTTTTGTCAATAGTTGAGTATATTTTTCTTGAATTTGCATAGTTGCTCAGTGAAGGGGAGGAAGCAAATGAGGTGATGGAATGTCATGGAAGGGGGTGGTTACTTTCATAACCACCCCATTCTAAACGCTATTTTTCATCCAACCCTAATCACTTTTGATCGTAGATCTGATACCAACAATATTAAACCAAATTTTAAAAATTCTAAATCTAGTGATCAACACACGAGTATGGACTCGAGAAGCATTGAAATGGGAAAGTGTATGTACTCAAGGGTATGATGATTTTCCCAAGTTAATGTATCTCTGAACCATTATTGAGATTTATAGTACATAGGTCAGACGAGCTCATTAACCCTCCAAATATAAACAATCTTTCATGGTGCCATAAATTAATTAAGTGTCTAAGACAACAATAAAATTAATAATAAAGGTACCTTTTTCCATGAGTTTATAACTTATATTCCATAGTGGGAATGATCTAATGGAGAAAGTATATAAGTACCCAAAAAAAATACCCTAGTAGGAAATTAAATAAATAAATAAATTTTGTTGTATCAATGTCCATTTATTAGCTACAGTAAAATAAAACTTACAAAAAAGAAAAATATATCTTCCAGGTATGTTACAAGGGGTATTAGAGACGAAGGGTTCAGCATGGTGGCCTGATTAGGGGCAAGTGGAGTGTTATCACTCTATAATTTATAATATTGGAAATACTAAACTATAAAGCACAACATCAAAACCACTTTAAGCCTCGGATCTAACCCTCCTAGACTCAGAGAGCGATCTCTCTATAAGATTTGGATTTTGTTAGGTTTTTTGATATTAGGCTAGTTAAAATGATTGTGAGGGTTGTTTGTTTGATTATTCGTGGTTGGATAGAAGGCGTATTCTCTAAACAGTTTCTGTTTGGTTATGGAGTCGAAATAGGCTTGGTATATGCATCAAATCCCAGAGCATAAGAAAGGAAAGATAGCTATGAATATAGGTGTTTATAAATGAATGAAATTATGAGATGGAGGATGTTGGTTTTAGTAATGACTTAAGAGAAAATAATAATTCTTAAAACATACATCAGAAGAAAACTTGGAAATTGTAAAGACAGTGATAATTAAGGTACTCTGAACAGTAAATCTTAATCTAACCTTCCTGTTTTACAATTAGAATTTAAATGGCACACATGAAAATATTAGAGTGGAAGGACATAAAGCATGAACAAGGAAAAAACATCACTAGGACACCACAACACATGAATCTTGTTGACTGATCTCTTTATTGATGCTCCAGCTTGAAAAATTTTAAGTACTTGCAATGAAAAGTTCTTACAAAACTAGGGTCCAGCCTCTATTATAGAATGAAAAATTACATTTAAACTACTTGCACTGGATTGTCGTTATCAAAAGGGCAATCGGTTCGTTTACTACAAAATTAACTGAAAATGGGTCTGTGTGTCTCCTGCATGGATGCGTTGTGGCAGTTTTTTAATAGACGTCTAAAGTCACCATGGGAGCATCATTCATTGTAATGGCCCTCTTAACAGATGTATAGCATCCTTCTGAAGTCGTTATTCAATGATGTGATGGTATATTGTGCTGGCAGATTTGATACGGTTGGGTTGTTCTGATACACTGGATGTGTCGACATTAACAATTCGCTGAGCTGCCTACTTTTTCATCGAACTGAGTTGTCATCCTCCCTAGAGTCTACATAAATTTTCCCAATTCTATGGAGTCGTAATCTTGGTCCTGTTCAACTTTCTGAAGACTTCATCAGTCTCGGTGTACTTCACAAATGTTGGTCTCAGCGGAAAAATATGCTTAATCTCATGATGTATGAAGACATCGTTGCTGCTGACTTCATAAAATGCTTTCCCAATCATAGTGTTCTTCAGATTTGTGAGTTTGGATGTGTCCATTTAAATCTCTGTGAGCATTTTCACATAATCAGTCCTAGGAATAAGCTTATCATTGTTAACAAATAAAGAAGGCAATCCCCTTTTTGTTCAGTGTTTTATCCACAAGGGAATCTGATGATGTTTTTTGAAGTTTGGGGCTTATCCCCAAGTTCCTCATTTTTTTTCTCAATGGAAACTTTTACTAAATCAATTAGATCCTTCTGTTCAAAAATTATCTAAATCAATGGCCATATATCATTCACAGATTCAATTATATCCAACCATATAGTTTTTTTCACTCTCCCTACCATGCTTCCAATTAAGGACTCTTGAAGGGACTTTTGAAAACTTTCATTTAGCTTTTTTTCTAATGTGCAATTCTATGGCATGTGCTGAATCTTTCCTTTTGAATTTCTCTTGTAGGTCACTAAGTTGACCCTGCAAATTTTTAATTTATGTTGACTGTAAGGACACATTCTCCATCGCCTTGGCTAGTTTCTCAGTGCTTTGCCCCGGTGCACCTGTAGACGTTGTGGATGTTGGAATCACCATGAGAGGAACTGCTTGTAGGGGAATCATGGCCTTAGCTGCTTCCTTTTCTGCTCCCTTCACTGCATCCCCTTCTTGATTTCCTCACTGATCCTTGGCTTTGTGGCACTACTGAGTGCGCTTATTTCTGGATGAACAAATAGGTCTACAAAAATCTTGTAGGAATATTTTTTCTTCTCCTTTCTCAATAAAGTTGTTTAGAACATATCGATTGGGATTGAGAGTCATCATCTTGCTCCATCATGTCGAATTGGAATTTTCTAGATTGAAAACAGGAAAACATGTACACCAACATAGAGGTGTATTCGAATACCCCTTCTGTCTGGAATTTCAGGAACTGATCATGAATTTCATCAGCAAGAAACTGAGCATAGTTGAACATAACAATAGACTTAGCATCTGAAGAAAGGATAGACAAGAAACCAATTATGGCTTCATATACCCACTGATCATTATGATATCCTAACAAATAATATAAATCAGTGATAATGTGTTTGGTCCCATCCGGGAAGGTGGATGATGGATATGGGGGATTGGTGGTAGGCATTGGTGCATTTGTGGCCATGAAATGCTCTAAGGTATTGGCCCTGCTAGAAAAATATAACCCCTAGTATAATCCTATAAGGGCCTCATATGAAAATGGATAGTGTTCTCAACAATGGGGGCTTGCATCATCTCTTGAATGGATGGGGCATTTATGTAAAATAAAATCGCTCGTGCATGGTTCACTATGGCTCTCTAGTTAATGTCATAGCAGGATTGATATTTTCTGAATAGCTCAGGGAAACTATGGGTTTTAGGAAAATGTAATGTGGAAGCTTGGTCTCCCATGGGCTGATATCATTTGCTTCATCATGGAGCTTATCCTTGAGCCAGCAATAGACATCGAACAAGTTGAAGTTTGACTCTGTCTTGTGGATTTTGTAGTCTCTGTCAGCCAGGGGGATATGGCCTAAGTCTAACTGAGGGTATACCATGGGATTGAAAGGTTGTTGGTCTTCCTTGGGAGGCATGATTCGTTTTCTTTATCTTCTTTCTCATCTGAAATGGAGAATGGGTTGTAAGGAAAAGGGAGTAGAGAAGGGGGGGAAATGATATGGATTGGTACTAGGGAAGGGATAAGACCGAAGGGGATCGAGTACGAACTGAATCAGTTGAAATGAGAAATATAATCAGGCTCACAAAGCACTGATAATTTCTCATTTGATGAAAAATAACCCTTCGACAGCAGTGGTTGGTTCGTGATTTCTTTGTAGATATCTGCAAATCCAAAACCTGTAGTAACTCAATAGCATTAGTAAGGAAAACTTTGCTTTAGCGGCGAATTTTTGATTTAACATGTAATTTGAGGTGATTGTTGACTTGAAGCAGGTCCGTTGGATAACGGCTCGACCATTCATGGTGCAACGAGCTGGTGGAGGGAAGGGATGTGATAGGCAGATGTTGGGTTTGTGTTATATTCTTTCCATGACTAGTCACGCGCGGGGGGGTAACAGGGGGGGAAATAGCCCCCCCTGTACATTGCCTTGGGTGCAACATATGGGGGGGTCACAAGGGGGGCGGTAGCCCCCCTGTCAGGGTTTGGGGCAGCGCCGCGGAAATTTTTTTTTTGGTCCTTATTTTCTAGTGGGCAGACCCGCCCATGGTTTTTTGCATGGGTTTGCACATGGTTTTGGGGCATGATGGTTTTCAGCCCCTAGTATTTTGTAGATCCGATCAAGGGAACTACGGTTATGTTCTAATCCAGGGTTAATGGATTGGGGTTTATGTATGCTTTGGCATGTATATATATGTGTTGTAACACTAAAAGGAATATAATGAAAAATCAAGCTGGTCGTCCCGATTTGGGATCCAAGGGAAAAATCTCTGTGTTTATCTGTTTTATGTTTTATGCTCTTGCTATTGTTTATTTTCTGTTATAAGAATCGTGTGTAGATATTTCTGTTCAGGGTTAAAACCTACATTTGGTATCGGAGTTGTTTCGGCTTCAAGGGGACGCCTTTGTTGTTGAGGGTTTTTTTCTCGGGCCTGTGGTAGACCCTGTTCAGTGGGAGATCTGCGGGATCGATTCTTGCGGTGAAAGAAGATGGCAAGCGGCGGAAAGATAGAGATCGAGAAATTTAATGGTCAGAGTTTTGAGTTGTGGAAGCTCAAGATGGAGGATCTGCTGGTGGATAAAGATCAGTGGATCGCGGTAGATCCAGGTACTAAACCAACGGCAATGTCAGATGAAGACTGGAAGAAACTGGATCGGAAGGCTAAGAGCACAATACGATTGTGTGTCTCAGATTCAGTATTGTTGAATGTATCTGGGGAAGCTACGGCGAAGAATTTGTGGGAAAAACTTGGGACTTTGTACCAATCTAAGTCTCTGGTGAATAAGTTGTTCCTGCGGAAAAAGCTGTATAACCCGAGGATGAAGGATGGAGACTCGGTGACAGAGCATCTGAACGCCTTCAATACTATGGTAAGTCAGCTGTCATCTGTTGATATTAAAATCTCAGATGAAGATAAGTGCATCAATTTGTTGTGTTCTCTACCAGACTCGTGGGATAGTCTGGTTATTGCAATAGGTAGCAATACAACTACCTTGAATTTTGATGACATTGTCTCAGCCTTGCTGTCGGAGGAAATGAGACGGAGAAATATGGAGGGTCAGAATGGAGATGCCTTATATGTACGAGGAAGGTCCTAGAACAGAAACAAGAATAAGGTTTCGAGTGGGAGATCCAAATCTAGAGGGAGATCTAAATCTCCTGGAAAGTTTGTAAAGGTGTGCTGGAAATGCGGAAAGGAAGGGCACTACAAAAAGGACTATAGATCTAAAGCTCCTGAGAAAGGAAAGGGATCTGATGATGCTCCTTCTGTAGAGGCAAAAACCACCTCGGATGAAGGTGGGGATGTGTATTTGGCTTCTTCTTCAAATACACATGTAGATCATGAGTCATGGTTTATTGACTCAGGTGCATCCTTTCACTTCACTCCCCATAGGGAGTGGTTCTGCGAGTATGAGAAATATGATGGTGGTGATGTCTTCCTAGGGGATGATAGGAAGGCCAGAATCGTCGGACGTGGAAAAGTCAAGCTAAAGCTACAAGGTGGAAGGATTAGAACACTTCCTGGTGTTTACATTCCCGTATTTGGCTGAACGATTTATGTAAGCAAGATGGATGATGCGGTGCTAAGCGGTGTTTGAGAAAGATGTACGTAAGATGGTTCGGGGAGCAGTATTAATGTGGGGGAGTTTTGATTGGAACTCTATACAAGCTTCGGGGCAGCACTATTATTGATGGGTGCAACCGTTCTGTGGTTCCGAACAGTTGTGGTTCCGAAAGTGGAGCGGAAAGCCTTGCGATCTCTAGAGAAAAGACCATGCTATGGCATCGAAGGCTTGGACATATTGGAGAGAAGGGCCTTCGGATACGCATGGAAATGGTATGGTAGAAGGTATGTCTAATAGCTCTTTGGATTTCGATTTCGTGAACATTTTGTCTATGGGAAGCAGAATCGGGTGAGTTTTCCTTTTGGTGCTAAGAGGACAAACAAGATATTAGAGCTTGCACACAGTGATGTGTTTGGACCTATGTCGGTTCCATCACTGGGAAATTATGTGTACTATGTTTCATTCATAGATTAATTCTCAATTAATACATAGATATATTTCTTGAGGAAGAAATCTGAATTCTTTGACAGATTTAAAGAATTTAAGGCTCTGGTGGAAAACCAAACAGAGAAGAAGATAAAGGTCTTGAGGATAGATAATGGTGGAGAGTTTTTCAAGAAGGAATTTGAAGAGTTTTGTAAGAAGTGTGGTATAGCATGACAACAGACTAATCCATACACACCTTAGCAAAACGGATTTGTAGAAATAATGAATAGAAAATTGATGGAAAAGGAAACAAGCATGCTTAGTGATACTGGGTTAGGACGGGAATTCTAGGCAGAGGCAGTGGAGACTGTATGTTACTTGGTTAATAGATCACCTTCATCAGTGTTGGAGGATAAAACTCCACACAAGGTATGGAATGGTAATAAACCCTCTCTTTAACATCTAAGGGAATTTGGAAGTGATTCATACGTACATGTTCCAAAGGAGAAAAGGACCAATTTGGATAATAAATCTGAAATTTGCATCTTTATTGGGTATAAGGCTGGCTTAGGGTTACAAGCTGAAGAACCGGAAATAAGGAAAAGGTTGTGTACGGCCGAGATGTGGTGTTTGGAGAGGGTGAAAGATATTGTTAAACATGAATTCCTACCAAAGGAAAACGAGAGAAGATAGAGTTTGAGATAAAGGAGGATGAATCAAACTTTACAACGAAAAAGACTCGAGAAGAGGAAGAGCCACAAACTCCGGTACATTAGAAGATCACTTCGGGGAAATAAGACAATCGAAGGTATAGTCCATCTTCTTTCTATTCAAATTTTTCTTTAACTATAGCTGATGATGATCCCAGAACTGTCAGGGAGGCAGTACATTCATAGGATGGAAAACTCTGGAAGGAGGCCATGGTTTATGAAATGGCATCCTTGCACAAAAATAAGGCATGGGATCTGGTGGAGTTTTCGGCTGGAAGGAAGCCCATCGGGAGAAAATGGGTGTTTAAGAAGAAGATGAATGTAGAAGACAAGGTGGAGAAATACAAAGATCAGTTGGTAGCAAAAGGTTATTCCTAGGTGTTAGGAATTGATTTTGGTGATATTTCTTCTCCTGTTGCCAAGGTTACTTATATTAGATTACTTTTATCTGTTGCTGTTGCATTTGATTTTGAGGTAGAACATATGGATGTGAAGACAACATTTCTTTGGGGGGATCTGGAAGAGGAGATCTACATGAAACAACCTAAAGGCTTTATGGTGAAAGGTAAGAAAGAACTGGTATGCAAGTTAAAGAAGTCTCTATATGGGTTAAAACAGTCACCAAGGATGTGGTATCAGAAATTTGATACCTATATATAGGGACTTGGATTCACCAGAAGCAAGGAGGATCACTGTGTTTATTTTAAATTAATTGGTGACTGTGTTATTTATTTGGTCTTGTATGTGGATGATATGTTGTTGATTGGAAATGACAAAGAAATTATCCAAGATTTGAAGACCCAACTATTCTCCAAATTCGACATGAAGGATCTTGGTGCTACAAACTATATTTTGAGCATGGAAATTAAGAGAGATCGGGCAAAGAGGAAGCTTTGGTTAAACTAGAGGAAGTATGTCGAGACTATATTACAGAGGTTCAATATGCAGGATAGTAAACCAGTGAGTGTTCCTATTCCTGTAGGTGCAAAGCTGTCTGCTGAACAGTGTCCCAAGACACAAGAATAAGAGGAGGATATGTCTAGTGTTCCATATGCAAGTGCAGTGGGTAGCCTGATGTATGCAATGGTCTGTACTAGACCAGACATTGCACATGCACTGGGAGTATTGAGCAGGTTTATGTCAAACCCAGGGAAGGAGCATTGGACAACAGTGAAGCGGGTTTTCAGATATTTGCGTGAGTATTGATTATAGCTTGTGCTACCGGGGAACTACCAGGGAAGACCAGGATTGGAAAGAGTGTTGGACATTAGTGGTTTTGTTGATGCAGACTGGGCTGGAGATCTAGACCAAAGAATATCTACAAGTGGGTATGTGTTTAGCCTATTTGGAGGTGCAGTCAGTTGGATGAGTAAAAGATAGTCTGTAGTGTCTCTTTCAACTACATAGGAAGAATACATGGCAGCCACTCATGCAAGCAAGGAAGGAGTTTGGTTGTAGGGTTTGTGTTCAAGTATGGGGCTGGTGCAGCAAGCTATAAGGATATACTGTGATAGCCAAAGTGCATTTTTTTTTGCTAAGAACCCTTCTTATCATTCAAAGACAAAGCACATTGATGTTCAATATCACTTTGTGAGATATATGGTTGAAGCTAAAAGGGTGTTGCTGGTAAAGGTGGGCACTTTGAAGAATGTTACAGATGCATTGAAAAATTTTGTGGTCACTCAGAAGTTCTCTTGGTGTAGAGAAACAATGGGTGTTGCAAAGCTAGGCTAATGACTCAGCTCTCCTGTGCCCCCCTGCGAAAATAAAATAACAAGTGGGAGAATGTTGGGTTTGTCTTATATTATTTCCATGACTAGTCACGCGCCAGGGGGTAACAGGGGGGCAATAGCCCCCCCTGTACGTTGCGTTGGGCACAATGTATGGGGGGGTCATAGGGGGGGCGGTAGTCCCCCATGTTGGGGTTTGGAACAGCGCCCCAAAAAAAAAAAATTGGTCCTTATTTTCCAGTGGGCAAACCCACCAATGGTTTTGTGCATGGGTTTGCACATGGTTTTGGGGCATGATGGTTTTCATCCCCTGGTGTTTTGTAGATCTAGTGAAGGGAACTACAGTTATGTTCTAATCTGGGGTTAATGGATTGGGTTTTATGTATGCTTCGGCATGTATATATATGTGTTGTAACACTAAAAGGAATATAATGAAAAATCAAGTTGGTCGTCCCGATTTGGGATCTAGGGGAAAATCTCTGTGTTTATTTGTTTTATGTTTTATTCTCTCGCTATTCTTTATTTTCTGTTTTTAAGATTCTTTTGCAGCTAATTTCTGTACAGGGTTAAAACCTACAGCGAATCAGATAGATGATAGAGGGTGTGGCACGATGATAGTGGCAACGTTCATAGGGTTGTAGTGGTTTAGTTGACGACAGAAACCACTTTTTGAAGGGAGTCGTAGGCGTTAAGTGGTAATGGAGTGGGGGGGGGGTGCGAAATCGCATGGTCATGCCATGTAGCAAAGTGGGCACTAATATATACCTCCCATTTCGAACCCCCCCACCCCCCCCCCTTTGTTAACGTCTGGATGCTAAGGGGGAGGGGGGGGCGCGAAATGGAGTGAGGGTCTTCAGATGTGGGGTGAGGAGCGGAGATGGAGGGTAAGGAGGAGGAGGTTTAGCACGCAATGTGACGGGGTGATGGGATGGTGGGGGCCAGTTTTTTGAATGAGCGTCAGGATATGGTAGGACTTAGGATAAAGAGAATAATGTGGGTTTGGGGGTCATTTAGGAATACAATGAATTGATAGCATAGGGACTTAGGATAACATTTGACATAAGGCATGCTCGTATGACATCGGAATCCAATCTTTCGAAACATTTCCCCTTTCCCATCCTTGGTGCAATAAAAAATTTCTATCTTGGCTTTTCTCTTACAACAAAGAGAACAAAAATGAAACTAGGATGTTGTACCTTGGTGGAATAGTCTTCACACTGGCTTTCCATTCTTCCCCTTCAACCTATCTACCTACCCAAAGCTACTCATCTAACATTTTCTCTTCTTTTCAGGGTGAATTTGGTCTAGCAAACCCTTAAACCCTTTTCTTTTGAATTTCTATCCTAACCCCTATCCTTATTTCATCCATTGGCTCAGCTTAAACTGTTGAGACAATTTCATTTTCTACCTATCTACTGATAATCCAAGATTAAATAGTTTGGAAAATCTTTATTTTCTAACCTATCAACAGAAATTGAAAAAATGTCCAATCATGATTAAACTATATGACTGGACAAACATAACTAGCGAGTAGTGGCATTTAAAATTCTAGCACTTTCAATTTTATTTCGTTTTGGTGTTCTTCTTCTTTTTTCATTTTTTCTCTTTTTTTTTTTCTCTATTTTTATACCCTCTTTTCTTCCTTTTTTCATTTTTTCTTTTATTTGAAATCATTTGAATTTTGAAAAGCCTTTCAATAATGAAAACCTTGCAAGAAATCTGAAGTATCCAGACACCTGGAGATCCTATAATTTATAGGGTACTAACAATGGCTCCAGCTGGGGATGGGGCTTCTTTGAAAAGAAGTATGAATAACTTGAGACCAATAGCCTTGGATGCTCCTTTTTCTGCAACATTTTTGACTGATTTCCTTCCTTCTTCAGCTGATTTCCTTTCTTTTTTTTATATCTTCTCATCGAAGTAGGCTTAGATCCTTCACTTAGGGCTTCAACCTTGTCCCATGAATAATTGAAAACTGTAAGATGGTGGTATTTACAATGGTGAAAATATGACCCAAGTTTGAGAAGAAATAATGTTTTTGCATCCTGCCATTGACAGGACCTCCAGACACTTCTGTACCATCCAATTCTTTGAGAAAATAAACATTATTTCCCCTGAAAGCATGAATGATGTATATCCCTTGCCGGATATTATCAAACTTTCCATGCTAGCCTTTATCCTCTCTTCTGGAATCCCATTTCAGAACTTTAGCACCTAGATTGAAATCATTGACTTTGGTTCTCTTGTCAAAGATATTTTTGATATTCTCTTGCCTCACTTTTGTTCTGTTGTAGACCTCTTCCCTAGACTGCTGCAGTTGAATGGTGTCATTAATCCTCCTTTGAATTTCATTTGGCTCAGCTTGGAATTCTTGGATTATCTTCATTACTGGAACACCCAAGGAAGAAGGAAACATTGCATCCATTCCATAAACCAATTGGTATGGAGACATGCCAATTGACTTCTTTGTGGTGAGCCTATCAGCCCAAAGACCATTGATCAACTTATTGTGCCATGATTTCTTATTCTCCTCCAGAAGATTTTTAATGATGTTCACCAGGCTTTTATTTGAAGATTCATCCAGTCCATTACCTTGAGGGTAGTAGGGTGTTGAATGCCCCAATGTTATATGATACCTGTGACATAAGTAAACCATATTTTTGGATCTAAAGGCTGCAACATTATCTGTAATGATTTTTCTAGGGCAACCAAATATATAAAGGATGTTGGTCTCTAGGAACTTTATAATGACATAATCAATGGCATTTCTAGAAGGGGTGGCCTCTATCCACTTGGTGAAATAATCTGTAGCAGTAATAATCCATTTATGTTGTGCATAGGATGGAGGATGAATTTCTCCAATGAAGTCTAGTCCCCATTTCTAGAAAGGGCTTTCTACAGAAATAGGTTTCGGGGGTAAGGGCAGTAGTTTTCTCTTCCCTTCAAATATTTGACACTTATGACAAGTAGTAACCATCTTATAGACATTAGGAAAAAGGGTGGGCCAATAAAAGCTAGCTCTCATGATCTTGTTGGTAGTGGTTTTCCAATAGAGATGGCCACCACAGTCACCTTCATGGAACTCTTGCATTATCCTATCTAAGTCATCCTTCATTAAACATTTAAGAAAAATACCTCTAGTATCTTTCCAATATAAAAATTGTCCAAAATGCAAAATTTAACAGCTTTAAATTTTAGAAATCTAGTCTTGGTTTTAGAAAAACTAGGAGGAGCTTTTACATTTTACAATACATACAAAATATCAGCATACCATGGAGAAATTAGGAATGCTTCAACAATCGATGGAGTCTCCAGTTCCTCTTGATCATCTAATGTGTGTACCATGTTAATGTCTAGTGCGTGAAAGTTAGACTCTACCATCAATTTAGCTAGTCTTTGGCCTTTAATCAACTTTGTAGGTTTGATTTCCAAATCATATTCTAGGATCACATCAATCCATTTCCCTCTTTTGCCATCAGGACCATTTTGTGTTAAGATGTCTTTGACAACTGCATTTGGAACATAAGCAATGATATGCGAATGTAAAATATAAACTCTAAAATCTTTCAATGCTTTAACCAATGCAAAAGCATGTTTTTCCATGATATTATATTTCAATGATGCATCTCTTAATGCCTTGCTAAAAAAAGGTGATTGGTTGCTCTTGTCCTTCACTGTTTTTGTGTAATAAGACAACATCAATAGTATGTTCACAAGAAAAAGAAAATATCATGAAATCTTTATTGAAATCTGGACTGATCAGTACTGGGCTTTTGGCAATGCTAGTTTGACTAGATCAAAGGATTATTTAGCTTCCATGGTCCATTTTATTTCTGATCCCTTCTTGAAAGTTCTGCTAAGTTGGGCATAAATCTCCTTAGGAAGTTTATTTTACCAATGAAGGATTGGAGTTCTTTTAGATTTCTGGGATGGCTGATTTTCAATATTCCTTCAGTTCTGCTAGGGTCAATTATGATTCCATCCTTAGAGATAATATGACCTAAAATCTTTCCCTCTTCTAACCCAAATAATGTCTTCTTAGGATTTAGGGAAATTCCAAATTTTATGAATTTTTCAAAAACCCTTCTCAAGTGTGCTAAATTTTCTTCATCGGTTTTAGAAAACACGGTGATGTTGTCCAAACAATCCACAATAAAGTGGCCAATGTCATCAACAAATGCCATCTCCATGTCCCTTTGAAAGGTAGCTCCAACATTTATTAATCCAAAGGGCATCTTCACATACATGAAAGTCCCCCAAGGAGTTGTAAAGTTGTCTTCTCTTGGTCATCAGGGTGCACTAACACTTGATTGTAACCAGAGAAACCATCTAACAAAGATATCCTACTGAAACCCACTACCCTTTGCAATATGTGATCCACCTTAGGTAAAGGGTAATTATCCTTAAGAGATACCTTATTAAGATTTCTAAAGTTAATGCAGAGTCTAATTTCACATGTTTTCTTTCTAGTTGTGACAATGTTGGAAACCCATTTGGAGTATCTGAGTGGCACTAAGATTTTTGCTTCATACATCTTCTTAATCTCTTTCTCAACTAAAGGCATTAAAACAGGATTTATTCTTCGCAATTTTTGTCTGAATGGTTATTTATTTTCTTTAATTGGAATCTTATGTTGAACGATGTTGGTATCATAGGACTTAAAATCCTCATAGCTCCATGCACATACATCAATGAATTATTTGAAGAAGGCCACATATTTTTTCTTGGTAATAGTAGGCATAGAGTTAGACAATTTGATGATTTTGCGGCTATGTTCTGTGCCTATATCACACTCCTCAATATATGTTTCAGCTGGCTCTATTTTGGGTTTTTTTACCACATCATTAAAGTCAAATAATTATTCTAAAGGGACCAGCCCTCTAGGCAGATTATTGTCTTTGAGTTGGAGTATTTCAAATTCTTCTTTTTCTAGGTCTTTCTAATTATCGTAATTATATACAGTGTTGTTAGCTGGAATATTTACATCTAAAACAACATTTTCTAGAACAACAGTTTCTTTTTCCTCAGTACATTGTTCACCAGTAAGGTTGTCCTCCTCACAATCCATATCCACATTACTGTCTTCAAATTTATCTTTAGATTGTAGGAAGCTTTAAATTTTTTTTTACTGCCAAAAACTTGCCAACACCTCATGTTATCTAGCACAAAAGGATGATTTTTTACCTCAATTGTATGTTGTTTGTTTGGGTGAGGCAGTTTACAAGTACTTGTTGAAAAAGCTAGGCCATTTGCTAGGACGTTCTGGCTTCTAAGAATTACTGCCAAATCATATTCCTCAAAGGTTCTTAAGAAATCATGGACATCATTTCTGTAAGCTCTCAGCCTAGGTTGTTTGGATTCATACAGTCATTTAACTTGTTTTATGGCTAGCTCATAATCACCATGTACAAATATCCTTTTTGCTCCTAATTTTTTCAACATTTGTAATCCCAAAAGCAAGGCTTCATATACCATAATGTTGTTTGTGCACTAGAAATTTAACTTGTATGAATAACCCTGTTCACTATTGTTTCCCGTATTATACACCGAAATGCCTACCCCTGAGCCCGCTTTACCACATGAGCCATCAAAACTCATGTTCCAAACTTAGGGTCATTGGCCAGATTCAGTTGTTCTGTTTGTATTTGACTGTCATTATTTTCTGTGGGATCATCTTCTATCTGAGAAACTTGTGAATCAATGATTCCATCATTGTACAAAATGAAAGAATTAAGGTTAGTGTGAATTGAGTACGAAGGGAAATTGTTAGGCTTCTCTTGGCTACTTAACATGTACTTCATTAGCGTTTCCCTAAAAAAATTTCTCGATTGACCAAACATCGGAATGGTAGCATATGTCATGTCTAGTTGTAGTGTCCCTTGTAATTTTTCTCCCCATGAGTGAGATAAGAGCATTCCATATTTAGGGGGAATGTAAGCCATGACAATGTCCATCACTAAACTCTTTGCAGGTATTTGAGCTAGAGTGACACAAATATCTTTGATCAGACCTAGGCACTTAACTTTTCTAGAATCAAAAGAGTATAAATCTCTATAAGGTCTAGTGATTCGAGGCCAAGTTTCTCCATAACAGCCTGGGGCATAAGGTTGTGTGCTGCACCCAAATCCAACATGGCATTATGAAGTATCTTTTCATGAATATTTAAGCTGACATAGAAAGGAGAGACCCCTCCTTCCTGTCGTCTTCCATTGACCTCTCACCCAAAAAAAAGTTGAGGTTGGTCATCACTTAAATTGACAATGTCAATGATCTCCCCTATATTTAACACTTTCAGGACCTGAGATCTGTAGACACTTTTGTTGATCAATTCAGTGAGGGGGGTAGAAATCTTTACTTTCACCACTTCACTCTCGATACTGAAGGGGGTTTGATTTCTTAGTGGGTTTGACGGATCAATCCTTTCAGTCTCTATTCTTTGGGTAACTTCAATTTGTTTTCTTGTACTAGGGATGTCCTTCTGAGCATTTCTCGCAGGAACATCTACTGTTTTCTTGATACTGTTCTCTATGTTTTTCTTTTCTGAGCTATTTAACATTTCCTTTGTATTTTATGTTGTTTTCTTGACTTCAGATTCAGATACTTTCTTGGTAGAGTTTTTTTAATTCCCTTTATTTAATTTATCCAAATTATTTTTTCTCCTTAAGTTATACTGTCAGTGAACTTCCATAATGGCATTTCAAAACCTAGTTTGTAGTCATCATATTCTTCAGGTCCGAGGTCTATTTGGGCTAGTGAAAACAAGTCTTTCTCTTCTTCAGTGAGAAGAACAGGATCATCTTCATTAATCCCCATCAAATTTATATGATTTTACTCTACTTCCTCCACATTCCTCCATCATCATTAGCATAGTTTTCTTGAAAGGGAGGCCTAATCTTCTAGTCAGGACCTCTTTTCTCTCTTTGTTTAAGTTGTGGAGGGTTTCTTCTTGGGTTTTGATTTATATTTTGGGGCACTGGTTGATTTTCTTTGGGTATTTCTCTTTCATTCAAACTCATCCTCTCCATCATCCTTTCCATAGTCCTTACTAAATTTTCAATTTTGGCATCGGATGCAGAAGCTACATGTTCTTATCTTATTGTTACTCTCTTCTCGGTCCTCATCCTAGCCGTTTTGGCTGATAAATTAACTTCAACACTCGCATCATCTTTCTGCATTTCCCCTAAGGTTGATGAGTCTCTTTCCCTAAGATGATGGGCCATATCTGAGTCAAATCCATCCAAGAATTTAAGTAGGACTATCCCTTGGGGTGGTCTCATATTAGCAGGGAGTGCGTTGTATAAGTTATAGAATCTATTATAGTAGTCTTACACACTCTCTTAGAGATATCTCTTAATAATTTTGTATTCTGATAAAATCTACAGTGGATTTTTCTTAACCTCCCATTTGTTGATGAATGTTTGGTAACAGGGAGATCATGGATACTGTTAGAAGTTAGACCTTTAAACCATTTCCTAACTTCACCCCCTAAACTTTGGGCAAACATCCTCAATTTGACATTGTCATCATCAATTTCTTGTAGGTCAAAAAAATCATTCATTTTATCTATGTGTTGTTGGGCAGTCATAGGACTAGTGTTGTCAAACTATGGAATCTTGGACGGGTAGTCCCAGGGCATAGGAGGTAAAGGTACTAGCAGCACCAATGGTGCATATATGGCTACCATGATAGGTGGAGGTGGTGGAGGGAGATGAACAGTGGGTGAAGGTGGATTGGTAGGGGTCTATAATATGGATGGATAAAAAACAGTAAGGTCCATCCAATTCTGAGATTTGGTTCTAAAGAGACCTTGTTTAGGCTATAAATCGAATTGAACGTCTTTCAAAGTGACAAATTTATTAGGTAAGGAGTGTTATAGGTCAATTTGGGCATCATTCCCAATGACTTGGTTAACTGGACATCATCTCCAGGACCAATGAATAGGTTCTATCATCCCCTATCATTTCAGTTGCTACATGCCCTAAGACAAAGAACAAGACAAATCATTCGTGACTTTCATCTGCAAAGGTTTCCAAGATTTTAAGTTTATAATATATCATATGAGAGCTCATCAACATTGTCTCTAAAGGGACTAAGTGTGTTGCATATGCAGGTAGCCCCATTCAAGGTTGCTCTACAAAGCACTTACCGACACCCATAGGTGTGTTGGTCACATTGGGAGCAAAATTCTCATTGTTCCAGAATCTCCACTTGGCCAGTGCCTTCTAAAAGAGTTCACATGTGTCAAAATTCGAATCCATTAGTCCATTTAACATCTACAATATTTATAACATGTCTTGCCTTTTATTGGAAAGTCATTGATTGTAAAACTACCTTCAGCTCCTCTATAAATTGAGCACAGATCTTAGTGTTTGATAAGGAATAATTTGAGTAGAGAAATTTTGGTGGAATTTCAATTGGGGAGTTGATTTGTGTAACATGCTGCTCGAGAGATCTGCATTGTGATTAGGCTAGGATGCTACTGGAGATGGTCACTTCAAATAAATCACTGAGTTGTAACCTCCCCTTCTATCCATTAATAAATATTGTTGCTTACTTTCCCACATATGTATCTGTATAAGCTCATGTTTTCCATATTACGAATTCTTATCTGATGTATATGGTTTATGTTTCATTGATTTAACTAAATAACTTGAATAGACATATGTATTATTGCTATATTTTGTTGTTGTTTAGTGTTCATCTTTGCAGGAAATATTTTCGAACATCTAGCTTGGATTTGAAGCTACAAAAAGAGCGACAGAAGGAGAATAGGAAGCTCTTGGACTCCAAGTAAGTTCTTTGATCTATTTTTTGTGTCTATTTACAGTTAGGAAAATTAGTTGCAAATTCTTTAATCTGTTGTTCTAGATAAACACCTGTTTAGGGAAGAATGATTTATTCGTAATTCATAATTCCACATAACAAATTGGCAACTCAACTGGGGAGATTACCTTTCATCCTAGGTGTATTTGCCTCTATTTATATTTTTTTATTCACCCAGTAGCATTTACTCAAAAATATTAGGCTTTTTGAAATCCAAATTTGCATTAGAAGTGTGTTAAACAGTTGTGTTTTTCATTGTGCATTACGTCCAACACACTGTCGGACAGGACATAGTGTTTTGCATAGCATTGTATCCCTTTCAAGGGTTCTTTGCAACACACTGTCTCCCCTTAGAGACTACGTTGACCCCAGAGACCATCAAAATTCCATTCAATTTGTCATTGCATTTTGTTTTCAGTTTGTTTCTGTTGTGTTTTGAAAATCCTGAAGCCACATTTTAACCAGTGAACTTATCTACCTCTTCCTCCTTTGAAAGAATAGTTTGTTCAATGTTTGTTTAAAGCATTTTTCTTTATCATTGACGAATTAATTTCAAAGTATTTTCATTGTCGCATTAGATCCATTTTCTTTTGAAAAGGAAATTGTCGTAAATTCTTCATTTCCTAAGAGGATAAATTGTTGTTTAATTCCTCATTTTTCCTTCAAAAGAGAAATTGTTGTTTAATTCTTCATTTCTCAAAAGTAAAAGGCATTTGTTTTGTTGATTTGATGCACTTAGTTTCTTTTCTGCATTCATAACATTAAAGGAACTGAAAAGAAAAACTTTCATTTGCATCTAGTGGATAGTGTGTTTTTTAAAAGGAACAATTAGGAAATTTGCATTTAGTTTGTGCTCTTTGATTTGTTTGCTCTTAAATTGATTTTTCTTTCCCTATAGTAGCTACGTTTTTCATTAAAAAACTCAAAGTGAAAGATTGCTTATTATTCTTAGTTTTCATTTTAGGAATTTCCAATACATCATCGCGGTGAAACTTTGAAAGGAAAATTGATAAACAAGATCAACTTAAAATTTATCTCAATTTACCTAACAAAGCATTGGAACCATAATGATAACATTTAGAAGGTCTAGGCTAGAGACATGTTCCGGCATCGTAAAACGTAGCAGCTATTGTTAACTTGTCTGTGATACATTTCGAGTGTGATACCTCACTTCACGTACATAAGTATATCGTAGCTCGTCCACGCACTTTCGGGTATATCGGGCGGTGTTACAGTACAAAAAGTATAAAGGGGTGCTCTCACTGTGTGGTTCTACATCAGACAGCGCTAATACGGACTTGGGCCTCCACGTACCTTCGAGTATATTTAGGAGGACAAATTTTAGGTGCTATCCATCCATAGTGAACCGAGTCGGTTGCCTTGTAAATTGTGATACACCAAACACAACATTCGAGGAGATTGCCTGCCCATACTTTTTGGTTCGCCAGGAGGTATTTTGCAGTTCACAGTTTCTTGGTAAACCTTTTGCCTAGCATTACCCTTTTATTTTGTTTGTTTATTTTTGGTTGGAATAAATTAGTAACCATGGAAGAACAAAATCCTTTCCCTCGTCGTTCGCGTAGATTAGCATGGAAACAACCTTTACCACCAGAAGTTACTTCTGGACAACGAAGGCGACATCACTCTACCGAAACCAATACTATCGGTACCTCTAGTGAAGCATCATCTTCCCATATACCAGAGTCGGCACAAGTTTTTTCTACACATCCTGGTTTGTCTACTGTTGTCGAGACTAAGTCCTCACGGCTAACTATGGCCACGATCCATCCAATCAGTGAGACCATACTTTACGAACCCGATGTTGTTCAACTGGAAGTTGATCCAAATCCCATTATGCTTTAGGGGGAAAATGTTATTGTTCAAATTGTACATCATCCCCAGGACCAATAAAATAGGGTCTATCATCCCCTTATATTTCAGTTTCTATATTCCCTAAGGGGAGAAAATATTGATCCTGAAGTCGAACAACCGGAAGTTTTTTCTATATTGGTCACTCCACAATCTATTGTAGCCATTGAGTCTCCCATATCATGCACTCAATCACCTAAAATATACTTTGGGCCTGACAGCGAATTTCTTCCACCTAGTTTGATTTCGATTGAAGAAATATCACAAGACAAGACACCTTTAACTCCGACTCATTTTCAGTAGGAGCTTTACCTGTACGAGTCTTTTCCTCAATCACCTTTCGCTACTTGTGTTGATCCTATTTCACTTCGAGTTCCCGTAGATTCTATAGGGTATACATTGGTTCATTTGACCATGGCTGAGATAACATCCTAGACTGAACCATCTATTTTAGCTGCGACAACATCTACTATTGCTTCATCTTTGATGTTTTGTCCATTGACTTCACCCATGTCATCATCTAGAATCCTATCTCGTTCCTCCCTTATGAGTACTGAATGGATTGATCCTTTATTCACATCTTCAGTGCAATATCAAGTTGATCCCATCAGTTATTCTCCTTGGTGGCCGGTGATACCACAAAAATTACCCTCGGAAATTCCAAAATTCAATGGAAACCCTGGAGAAGACCCGTCAACGCATGTTATAACTTATCATTTGTGGTGTTCATCAAACTCCTTAAATGATGACTCCGGTAGACTACGTATTTTCCAGCACACACTCACTAGTCCAAATTCACAATGAGGATGGTTATTTTACTATGTCAACCTCATTAAAAAATGAAACAAGTGCCTATGAGGATATTTATTTTTTCTTGTGTCAACCTTTTTAAAAAATGAAACAAGTGGCTTTGAGGAAAGTTCTTTTACTATGTCAACCTCGTTAAAAAATGAAACAGGTCATGAGTATAGTTCTTTTCCTGTGTCAAGCTCATTAAAAAATGAAACAAATCCTCTCGTAATTAAGACGAGTCTTCCATTTGATCTCGTAAACGAACCTTCATTCCATCCAGCTATTACTAACCAATAATTTACTCAGGTGAATGAAATGAAGCTTGGGGGGCATCTTCTCTTGCAGGGGGCATTCGACATGTTCTCTTATAGGCGGAATTCAAAACATTCTTACCAATTGCACGCAATTAACCACTGAATTTCGGGGGAAAAATTAGGTTCAGAACTCCAAAACATAAATGGTAACTATGGAATGGTAAAACTAAACAGTAAAACTACTTTTAATAGTCATTTAATTATTTGAAAATCGTATTTATTGCTATGACTATGGTTTTATTATGTTTTTTTATCATGAAATAGGTATTTTTAATCCATTTGATGTTGTTCTAAATAGGTCTTACAACTGATGAACATATTACTCATGCAGATTTATTTCAAGAATGATTTGACCACAAAGCATACTTTTTCTCCTTATTTTTCAAGCTTTTTTAAAAACGAAAAAGGACTTGAAGCACACTTTTATCTCTTTTTCGAGCTTCGATAACAGTGAAAAAGGAACCATTGGAGTCTTCTTTCAGCTCTTTTCAGACTTCGATAATGTGAAAATATTGTCGAGCACTTGTATTTTGGAGCTCGTAAAAGTAAATGAATTGATATCTACTCAGTATAAGTTTAACCCTTTTCCGAACTGAGATAGTTTATTTACAAAAAAGAAATACCTCGGTCAAACATGACTAAAGAGGTTCTTTTAGATATTATTTTACACTTTTTTCGGATCTAAGTGACAACTTTATGAAAAAGTACTTATGAAGTTTTCTTTCTTCCTCTTTTTCAAACTCTCTAAATATGAAAAATGGTCGAGTTATCACTATCGTTAAGCTCGTTAAAACATAAAATAGCGACAGGCTTGTCAATCATGGCAAGAATCGATTTTCATTCATCACTAGACTCGTTAAATTATTAAATAGCGATACTTTATTCGCCCGAAGGGTTGAATTATTGATCAAGAAAATGTTATCCTCCTCAAGCTTGTTAAAAAATAAAGAGGTACTGGTCGAAAAATGACCAGGGAAAAATTGGGAAACTGAATAGAACTTTTTATGGTAGCAGGTCGCTCTTGAACATGACACTTCACTCCATCACCAGGACTATTTGGGTTGGGTAATCTTCTTGACGGTTCATTCATACCTATGGTTCATCATACCTTCACTTCGGTTTTGGGTCAATGCTGCCAAATCATCTCAGTGTCGCCGATATGTTCAAGAGAAGTCATCTAGTGAATACTCATGTTTCTGCAATACTCATAAACCTTCATTCTCATGACCGTCACCCCTGAAAATTGCTATATAAATTCATACCTTTGTCTCCGAAATTCGTAACTCTCGTTTCAAAATAAGGTGGCTTCCTATCAACGACAAATCATTATCCAAGAAGTTCACTTACAAACATTATATTCCAGTACCATGAGGCTTGTTACAGCATCGACAAGATCCTCGCTTCCGGACTTTTGACCGAAATATTTTGTTTGGAATTCGACATCAAATCATCTATTCACGCCTTACAAAATGTACTGCAGTACCTTGAGGGCCATTGACATTAATGGTGGTTCTCTCGCGTTTGTTAACAGCTCACATCATTGGCTGGTAATCAAACGATGTCTTTCCATGTTCGACTACAAATCATATATTCGCATGGCTAGACTTGTACACGAATGATTGAGTGAACGAGATAAGAAGAGCTTGGATCTAGTTTCAGACATCCAGGCTGCAATTTCAGGATTTTTGTACACATCATCTTTACAGTGACCTTGCATATAGATCATCATCCAAACATGGGACTATATATGTAGGCATGTCTATATTGGGCAAAATTCCAATGTAGACGACTTTCTGAATTATGTACATGTTATTAGATTATTTATGTGTTGAACATGGGAATTCCTATCCTCAACAATTATGATCAAGAGGATATATCATGATGTAATGTATTGTAATATTGATGCAGGTCGCCACTCCGCTTCATCTCCAGCCCATCACAGTGTAAATCATCTCAATCAAAATATTGTTATTATTATTCTAACTTCATGCTTTAGGGGGGAATTTGTTATAGGTCAATTTGGGCATCATTCCCAATGACCTAGTTAACTGGACATCATCTCTAGGACCAATGAATAGGGTTTATCATCCCCTATCATTTCAGTTGCTACATTCCATAAGACAAGCAACAAGACAAATCATTCATGACTTTCATCTGCAAAGGTTTCCAAGATTTGAAGTTTATAATATATCATATGAGAGCTCATCAACGTTGCCTCTAAAGGGACTAAGTGTGTTTCATATGTAGGTAGCCCCATTCAAGGCTGCTCTACAAAGCACTTCCCGACACTCATAGGTGTGTTGGTCTCATTGGAGCGAAATTCTCATTGTTCCGGAATCTCCACTTGGCCAGTGCCTTCTAGAAGAGTTCACATTTGTCAAACTTCGAATCCATGTGTCCATTTGACATCTACAAGATTGGGAACATATATTGCCTATTATTGGAAAGTCATTGATTTTAAAACTAATTTCATCTCCTCTATAAATTGAGCACAGATCTTAGTGTTTGATAAGGAAGAATTTGAGTAGAGAAATGTTGGTGGAATTTCCATTGAGGAGTTGATTTGTGTAGTAACATGCTGCTGGAGAGATCTGCATTGTGATGAGGCTGGGATGCTATAGGAGATGGTCACTTCAAATCATTCACTGGGTTGTAACCTGCCCTTCTATCCATTAATAAAGATTTATGCTTACTTTCCCACATGTGTATCTGTATAAGCTCATGTTTTCCATATTGCGAATTCTTATCTGATGTATGTGGTTTATGTTTCATTGATTTAACTAAATAACTTGAATAGACATTTGAATTATTTATATCTTTTGTTCTTTAGTGCTCATCTTTGCAGGAAATATTTTCAAACATCTAGCTTGGATTTGAAGCTACAGCAAGAGCGACAGAAGGAGAATAGGAAGCACTTAGACTTTAAGTAAGTTCTTTGATCTGTTCTGTGTGTCTATTTACAGTTAGGAAAAGTAGTTGCAAAGTCTTTAATATGTTGTTCTAAATAAGCACATGTCTAGGGAAGAATGATTTATCCGTAATTCATAATTCCGCATAACAAGGAGCTAGACCTGTAAAGAATCCTATCACTGGTTTGACTGTCTGTTCTAGGATTTTTCCTTGAGATCTTCTCAGGATTGTCTACAATAGGATGGGGATTTGGATCTAGATGGGATTTGGTGGATATTATTTTTGGAGCCATAATTTATTCCAAAATCACAGACCAACTGATTATTTAAGATTGTAAGGAACCAATCTTTAAAGGAAAGTTGTGTCATATAATGCTTTTTAGCTAGGGTTTCTAAATTCGGATGAAAATTGAAAATTTTCAGCTATTTTTCCCTAGTATGGTCACCAATATGTTATCGCTTTATAATTTATAAGATTGGAAAGACTAAAATATAAATCACAACATCAAAACCGCTTGAAGCTTAGGATCTAGCCCTCCAAGACTCAGAGAGGTATCTCTCTATAATATTTGCATTTGTTTAGGTTTTCTGATATTAGGCTAGTTAAATGATTGTGAGGGTTGTTTGTTTGATTGTCCGTGGTTGGATACAAGGGGTCTTATCTAAACAGTTTCCATTGGGATATGGAGTCGAAATAGGCTTGGTATATGCATCAAATCCCAAAGCATAAGCAAGGCAAGCTAGCTGTGAATAGTGGTGTTTATAAATTAATGAAATTATGAGATGGAGGAATTTGGTTTCAGTAATGACTTAAGAGCAACTAAGAATTCTTAAAACATACATCAAAAGAAAACATGGAAATTGTAAAGACAGTCAGAATTAAGGTACTCTGAATAGTAAATCTTAATCTAACCTTCATGTTTTACAATTAGAATTTAAATGGCACACATGAAAAGATTACAGTGGAAGGACATAAAACATGAACAAGGAAAAAACATCACCAGGACACCATAACACATGAATCTTGCAGACTGGTCTCTTTATTGATGCTCCGGCTTGAAAAATTACAAGTAATTGCAATGAAAAGTGCTTACAAAACTAGGGTCCAACCTCTATTACAAAATGAAAATTACATTTAAACTACTTGCACCGGATTTCCATTATCAAAAGGGAAATTGATTCGTTTACTACAAAAGTAACTGAAACTGGGTATGTGTGTCTCCTGCATGGACGTGTTGTGGCAGTTTTTTAACAGATGTCTAGCATCCTTGTAAAGCCATTATTCAGTGTTGTGGTCGTCTGTTGTCCTGGCGGATTTGATACGGATGATTTGTTCTGATACACTTGATGTGCTGACACTGACAATTCGTTGAGCTACATGCTTTGTCATCGAACTGAGTTGTCATCCTCCCTGGAGTCTACATAAATTTTCCCAATTCTCTGGAATCAGAATCTTGGTCCTGTTCAAATTTCTTTAGACTTCATCAGTCTCGGTGTACTTCAAAAATGTTGGTCTCGAAATGTGCTTAATCTCATGATGTATGAAGACATCGTTGCTAATGACTTCATAAAATGCTTTCCCAGTCATAGTGTTCTTCAGATTTGTGAGCTTGGATGTGTCCTCTGAAATATCTATGAGCCTTTTCACATAATCAATCCTAGGCATCAACTTATCATTGATAAAAAAATAAGGAAGGCAATCCCATCAATGACTCAATCCTGTTGAAAAATCTACTTACTCCAATCTCCAGCTAATGGCATCTTTCTTCTAGTCGTGTAACTACAATCTTTTTTTTCAACACCTTTTTAACCTCAAGTACAAAGTTTGTTATGTCTTCCACTTCCAGTTGCTCCAATTCATGACTGCTTTTAGAATTTAGGAATCTGATGATGTTGTTGGTAGTTTGGGGCTTATCCCCAAGTTCCTCATTTGTTTTCTCAATGGCAACTTTCACTAAATCAATTAGATCCCTCTGTTCAAAAATTATCTAATTTGATGGCCATATATCATTCATAGATTCAATTATATCCAATCATATAATTTGTTTCGCTCTCCCTACCATGCTTCCAATTGAGGATTCCTGAAGGGACTTCTGCAAACTTTCATTCAGCTTTTTGCTAATCTGCAACTCTGTGGCATGTGCATAATATTTCCTTTTGAATTTGTCTTGTAGGTCATTGACTTGATTCTACAGCTTTTTAATTTCTGTTGACTGTAAGGACATGTTCTCCATCACCTTGGATAGTTGCTCAGTTCTTTCCCCTGGTGCACCTGTAGATGTTGTGGATGCTGGAATCACCATGAGAGGAAATTCTTGTAGGGGAATCGTGGCCTTAGCTACTTCCTTTGATGCTCCCTTTATTGCATCCCCTTCTTGATTTCCTCACTGATCCTTGGCTCTGTGGTAGTGTTGAGTGTGTTGATTGTTGGATGAACAAATAGTTCTACATAACTCTTGTAGGAATAGTTTTTCTGCGCCTCTCTCAATAAATTTGTCTAGAAAATTATAAATTGGGATTGAGAGTCATCATCCTACTTCATCATGTCGAATTGGAATTTTGCTGGATTGAAAACAAGCAAACATGTACACCAACACATAGGTGTATCTGAATACCCCTTTTGTCTGGAACTTCAAGAACTGATCATAAATTGCATCAGCAAGAAACTATGCATAGTTGAACATAACGTTAGGCTTAGCATCTTAAGAAAGGATAGACAAGAAACCAAGTATGGGTTCATCTACCCACTGATCATTATGATATCCTAAGAAATAAGATAAAGTAGTGATAATGTGCTTGGACCCAGCCGGGAAGGTGGATGATGGATATGGGGGATTGGTGGTAGGCATTGGTGGATCTGTGGCCATGAAAAGCTCTAAGGTCTTGGGCCTGATAGAAAAATATAACCCCTGGTATAATACTATAAGGGCCTCATATGAAAAATGGATAGTGTTCTCAACAATGGGGGCTTGCATCATCTCTTGAATGGATGGGGCATTTATGTAAAATAAAATCTCTCCTGTAAGGTTCACTATGGCTCTCCAGTTAATGTCATAGCAGGATTGACATTTTCTGATTAGCTTAGGTCAGCTATGGGTTTTAGGAAAAATTTAATGTGGAAGCTTAGTCTCCCACAGGCTGATATCATCTGCTTCATCAAGAAGCTTATCATCGAGCTTGTAGTAGACATCGAAAAAGTCGAAGTCTGACTCTGTCTCGTGGATTTTGTAGTCTCTATCAGCCAGGGGGATATGGTCTAAGTCTACCTGAGGGTAGACCATGGGATTGAAAGGTTGTTGGCCTACCTTAGGAGGCATGACTCATTTTCTTTATCTTCTTTCTCACCTGCAATTGAGAATAGGTTATAAGGAAAAGGGAGTAGAGAAGGGGGGGGAATGATAGGGATTGGCACTGGGGAAGGGATAAGACCTAAGGGGATCGGGATCAGAACTGAATCAGTCAAAATGAGAAATATAATCAGGCTCATAAAGCGCTGATGATTTATCCTTTTATGAAAAATAACCCTTCGACAGCAGTGGCTAGTCCGTGATTTCTCTGTAGATATCTTCAAGTCCAACACTTGTAGTAACTCAATAGTATCAGTAAGGAAAACTCTACTGCAACCACGAATTTGGGCTTTAACATGTAATTTTGGGTGACTGTTGAGTTGGTGTGGGTTCTTTGGATAACGGCCTAACCATTCATGGCGCAACAGGCTGGTGGAGGGAAGGGATGTGATAGGCAGAGCGGACAGATGACGGAGGATGTAGCACAATGGTAGTGGAAATGGTCACAGGGTTGCAGCAGTTTAATTGATGGAAAAAACCACTTTTTGAAGGGGGTCGCAGGTGGTAAGAGGTAATGGAGTGGGGGGTTGTGAAATCGCATGGTCATGCCACGTAGCAGAGTGGGCGGTAACATATACCACCCATTTCGGACAGCCCCCCCTCCCCCGTCCCCCAATCCCCCCTTTGTTAATGCCTGGATGCTGATAGGGGGGCAGAAATGGAGTGAGGGTCGTCGAATGTGGGGTGAGGAGCGGAGATGGAGGGTAAGGAGGAGGAGGTTTAGCACGCGATGTGATGGGGTGATGGGATGGTGGGGGCTAGTTTTTTGAATGAGTGTCAAGATATGGTAGGACTTAGGATAAAGAGAATAATGTGGGTTTGGGGGTTTTTTAGGAATACAATGAATTGAGAGTGCAGGGACTTAGGATAGCATTTGACTTAAGGCATGCCCGTATGACATCGAAATCCAATCTTTCAAAACATTGCCCCTTTCTCATCCTTGGTGCAATAAATAATTTTTTTCTTGGCTTTCATCTTACAGCAAAGAGAAAAAAAATGAAACTCGGATGTTGTACCTTGGTGGAATACTCTTCACACTGGCTTTCCATTCTTCCCCTTCAACCTATCTACCTACCCAAAGCTACGCATCTAACATTTTCTCTTCCTTTTCAGGGTGCATTTGGATTAGAAAACCCTTAAATCCTTTTCTTTTGAATTTCTATCCTAACCCTTATCCCTATTTCAGCCATTGGCTCAGCTTAAACTATTGAGCCAATTTCATTTTCTACCTATCTACTGATAATCCAAGATTAAACAGTTTGGCAAATATTTATTTTCTAAGCTATCAACAAAAATTGAAAAATTGTCCAATCATGATCAAACTGTATGACTGGACAAACATAACTAGCGAGTACTAGCATTTGAACTTGCAGCACTTTCATTGTTATTTCTTTTTGGGGTTGTTCTTCTTTTTTCATTTTTTTTCTTTTTTTCTTTTTCTCTATTTTTATACCCTCTTTTCTTCCTTTTTTCATTTTTTCTCTTATTTGAAATCATTTGAATTTTGAAAACCCTTTCAATAATGAAAACCTTGCAAGAAATCTGAATTATCCAGTCATCTTGAGATCCTATAATTTATAGGGTACTAACATGGAGCAAAAAAAATGTTGTTAAAATTGCATTGAAGTAGTTTCATTACATAGTTAAATTATCAAAATATTAATTGACTCACCGAGGCCACCCTTATCTACAAAGATTGACTTATTGAATGCCTAGGAGAACAAGAAATTTCTTGAACGATTTATTTGACAGTGAATGATAAATAAGTAGACTATATTCCATTATTGATTGGATAATGAATTGATTATAAATTTGAAACAATGAGGAAGTGTATGCACCAAAAAATCAAAAGATGAATACGGATAAACTAAGTAAAGTATAGATATTTCTGAGAAGGAAGATGGGTGTTTCTTGTAATATCGTTATGAGAAATTTGGGGTTATCTGTAGGATAACTACCTGTTTATGGTTGTGAAATTATTTTTTTGATTCACATAAGAATCATTTCCATGCATAGCTTATAAGAGTGTTATTCGTAAGAATGATATTTATAAGGGTTTTGATCAAGAAAGGAGGTAGGTGTAGAAAGAAGTTAAATATACTACTGACATCGAGTAAGTAACATTTAACTGTTATCTCCAATATATTGCAGCATTAAAAAATAATAATAATAATAAAACTCAACATGATGAATGCATTAAAATAAAAGGAAAATCAAGAACCCTTGTTATATATAAATCAAAATTTAGGGTATACTGATATACCTAAGGGAGTCAGTTGAGCACACTTAAGGATAATTCTTGTCCAATTTTAATCAAGATGTAGGATTCTCATGATAACAAAATATATGTACAAATATGAGTCCATGGTCGGTGATTGTTGGTGATGGTTGGAATCCTTTCAATTGATATGGAAAATATTGTCAGTGATGAAAAAAAAAAGATAAAAAAAATATGTCTATAATATATCTTAGGTATAAATACGTCCAATGCAATCATACTGGCTATTATAAATTTCATGATTAATGGAAAATAAGGTCCAAATTGATAAATGAATTAATGAACTTTTGCATTGTAAATCCTTTTTAAAATGGATACACAAAGAGAATGGTTACCATGGTAGAGCAGCTGGCACAAATCATTAGCATAGAGGATTATAATAGTAGTGGTCGTGAGTGGTGGTAGAATTGTTGGACAAGATACCTGCTCAAGAACCAATGAAATAGAGATAAGTTGTGACATGTATGAAGGAAGGAAATTAGTCTCTAAAGTAATAAGTAAACCATATAATTGGAACCTTTAAGTTAGGAGCAGCGTGGTAATTTTATTTGGGTTATTCCCCAATACCAAATATACGTAAGCACATAAAAACAATGTTGCTAATATCCAGAAAAGATGTTTGCATTATATCAAAATTTAGCAAGTACAAATTAAGATGAGAATTGAAACATGAAAATTAACTGAGTATAATGGCTCTAAAA
The DNA here is from genome assembly GCA_034641835.2 of Pinus albicaulis. Classification (NCBI taxonomy): domain Eukaryota; kingdom Viridiplantae; phylum Streptophyta; class Pinopsida; order Pinales; family Pinaceae; genus Pinus; species Pinus albicaulis. Next base: position 48,096,357 of record CM076579.1, read on the forward strand.
TATGGGAAAGGAATCTAGATAGTTTTGAAATTCCTACCCCTTGTGTGGGCAAAGGGATTAAGGATTCCATGAATACTAATCCAAGAATGACTCTTTAAATGGTATATTTTATAACCACCCCACAATTGTAAAGGCTCAATGTGATTGAAAACAAGATGAAAACAAAAAATTAATTAATTGAAATGACTATCACATCTAAAATATTTGAGATAAGTTGATATAATAAGGAACAAGAGTAAATGCATGCTAAATTTTACGAGAAATTAAGTGGAACTGTAGGAAATTCTATTAACATCAAATGATCCAATTATAGATTATGGTCCAAGCTGGTTTGATACCTTTGCTTTAAATATTTTGGCCAACATCATAAAGTTGAAAAGGAAAACACACACACACACACAACAACAACAAAAAACATATAATTCTAATATTTCATTGTCCTAACATGCCTTGAAAAATGGGTAGAGGGTTCAAATAAAAAGATGATTATAAATGAACACATAGTTGAGTAAGATAACAAAGGAATATGGCATTTAACTTTAACAAAATTTAAAGTTAAAAAAAATGTTGATATCACATTAATAGAAGCATTACGACATGGAAAGGGAAGCATGCCACCCATTAACATTACCTAGCTAAGTACCTCAAATATGACTCTGATAGAAACAAAAAAAAAAATGGTGAGGTGATTGACTAGAATGAAATTTTTCTTACAAGATTACCATGTCAAGGTAACCACACAGAGATGACCTATTGAAGGGAAAATGATTTCCCAGACACTCTATTTAATAGTTGCAGAACAAAAGGACATAAACACCAATATGAGGGTTAGGAGGAACTCATAATTGAGGCAGATTAGCAAAATACTGGTACGAAATTTGGTGACGTGAATTTTTTTTCTTCTTTCATTGATTCTAAGTATGCCATAATATTTTGATTTGTGTTCTTAAGTCATCATGGTGACTCCATTAATATTATCTCATGCTTTTAAATCCTGGTGGTATTGTGAAAGAACATAGGAAAGGAATGGATTATATATATATATATATATAGATATAATTGAATTATAAAAATTTTATTACGACTTCTACATGAAAATTCCAATAGATAAACAATGCAGACGAAATTAGGTCCACCTAAACAAGAACAGAGGTAGCACTTGTTGTGGAAATGGTGGGATGAAGCAGTTGTCCAAGAACCTTGGTAACATGTTTTTATGAAATTTTGGAATAATTGTGGTGTCTAAAGAACAAATATTTAGTTGCAAGACATCGTAGGGACAAAGTCTGGACTCTCGCTCAAAAAAAAAAAAAAATTATGATGATAAGGAGTACGACTAGTGCGAAATGAATAGTGAATCCCATATTAGACTAAGGCTGTTGTATTTTTTTTCTTTTAACAATCCCTAGGAGCCTATTTCTTAATGTATTAAAGTAAATTGTTGATTGAATAAAGTAAATGGTATACCAATAACTAATATATATAAGGAGACACTCTACTATACTAATGGAGGAGTGTAAATGTGAAAGAGAGCAATTTAATCATGACCACGCATAGAAGAAAGTTGCATACAATTTTTATCTATCACCTGTAATGTAGCATGGATAAAGGCCAAAATTGAGGGAATGCTTACTTTTGGTGTTGTGATGGAAGAATACAATAAGAAATCTAAGATAGACATAAAGGAGCTACTTGGATAAGTCGACGACAATATAACCATCTTAAATATGGAAAGAAAAGGAAGTTGTCCAAAACTTTTACTTGAAGCATAATTTATGCATATGTAAGATAAAAGCATAAGAACATAGCAATGATACCTAGTACGATAATGCAGTGGTTGTAATTCATCATTTAAAAAAAAATGAGAAAAATAAAAGGTTCTTGTGATATTATTACCATGTAAATAGTTGATACTTAAATGAACTGGGATTTATAATAGAACCATGTGATGGGGTCCTTGGCAGTTGGCACACCCATGAGATAAGTAAAATAGATTAATACTAATGTTGATGAGATATAATGATGCCTCTTATTGAGTGCAGGTTGTTAACCTTGTGTAGTGGTGAAGTGTGTTGAAGACCCTGTTGAATACATAAGTAACAATTAGTTATGTTTGTGATAGCGTTTGAAATGATTATATATGTATACCTACTTCTTAAATAATAATTAATGGAAACTAAAGATAACCTTGATGATGATGAATGTATGTCTCATTGAATGAAAATTCCTCATCAAACCTCTATGTATTCTTAACTGGAAAAAAAAGTCATGTTGCAGAGATGAGAGATCACCCACGTTAAGTGCAGTGTAGGCACTTCGACTGGGAGAGGATACCTGAGAATATTAAGATTATATGCGTGAGGCATATTCTAGCCTATTTTGAGGGCTAATAAAACACTGAGGACGATGTTTTTCTTGAGATGTGAAAGATGTAAAAGTTGTAAATTCTTTTTTTACTGCAAATGACTTGGTAAAATTGTGGGCCAGGTAAAGGCCTAAGTGGATGGTAAAACATAAATGCTATTTTATGTAATCGAATTTATTTTTATAAATAATACAAACTATGGACAACCAAAAAATTGTGGGAAAAGGTGCTAAAAGAGATTTTCATTTACCAAGCATTTAAGACAGTTATTCCTCTCCCTAGAGATAAATAATCTCAGTTGGGACAAGAGAGTTAAGAGGGTGAGAGGGAAGAAAACATGAGGCAACGTTGGAGACTTGGTACCTACTTGAAGGAAGTCCAAGAGAGGAATTGAAGCTTCAATCTTTGGAACCTAAAACAGGACATTGTTGAAGGTTGGCATGACGCTATTAGTTGGGGTATCCTTGAGCTGGTGGGTGGTTTGTGGGATCCTTAAGACATACTTGTGATTCTGAGTTCCTGGGCTGGACTAGAGAGGTCTTGATGCCTCTGGACAAACCTAACTAGGTCACTATCAAGTAACTATTCTCAGAAGAAACTAGATCAAGGGAGTCTTGTTGTGCAAACGCGGTACTCATCGGTTGGGTGGAGCACTCTCTTTCTTGGTGATTTTGTGGCTGGAACAAATTAAGGAAAAGATAATTATTTGAGTTTGTTTTGTATTATTGTTATCCATCTAATGATTAGATGTTTATTTCTATTGGTGGATATTTTTCAAGAATAGTGAATCTGTGATGAATATCTACCAATTGTAATTGTGATTTGAGTTGATTTATAAAAAAAAACAGCCTTGAGCCCAAGTTAGTTACCAGGCCTAGCTGGCTAACCAACAGCCTGGAGAAACAATCCCGAGTTCAAAAAAGAATGTTGGGAATAATTATAGTAGGACCTAAGGTTAGGACCTGATCTGAATATGGACAAACTAGTTTTGTTGTTCTAGCTTCCTCATCAGTATAAAAGAAAAGTGCTTAAGGATTGTGTCAAATAGAAATTTTATGAGAGGGTTTATGTGTCAAATTTATGTGTCTTTTATGAGAAATTCACGAAGTAAATAGGCTTTAAAAACACATAAACAAGAAGTAAATTGTAGAGAATATAATACACAGCAAGAACATTACACAATAGTGATGAAGGAGCTCACCCCTCTTGGGCTATGTCTCCTTGGACCGGCTTCAATGGCTTAGCCCTCTTTGATTAATTGATCAAAAATTTGAATAAAGTCATTTCCTAAGCTCTTATGGCTCTCAAACCTGCTCCAAGGGCTTTGGGACACCCCCAGTACCCCTTTTTTGGTTCTCACTGAGTCGAATTCTGACTCTCTGGGAAAAAATTATGCCTCTTTCAATTTTTTTCCACTAACGGCTCCGCTAAACTAGCTAACTACAGTTAAAACTGACCCTTCGCCAATTTCGTCAGACTCTGCCAAACTAATCCATGAGTAAAGTTAACTGACAGTTAAGTTATAATTAAGCACAGCTTAAGCACTAATTACATGCTTAGCATAATCCTCACTTAGAAACTAGATTAACGCTCTTAAAAATGGGTTAAGGTTTAATAAAACATGTTTAAAACTTTAAACTCCGAATTTTCATTGAAGCTCTGTTGGTGGTCCTAGGCGATGGTCTTATGGACCAGGGCTGGCCCATCTTTTCCCCTACCACAAACAATATCAAATTGAAATAGATATGTGTTGCATAGTATGTTAAGATCCATGTGATAACAGAGGTGGTATGTTGTTGCGATTGTGTGGGGGAGGTCGCAAGGTCGAGCTCGACCTCCGCCCATCCTCTGATATATAATTTTGCCACTATATAATGTGATTTCGACCATACCTTAGTCCCATTTCGACCTTTAGGAGGGGACACGTGGTAGCCTCCAGGCTTGCCACGTGTCCTCATCCCATTGGTTCGTTCAAAAACCAACCAAACTTTGCCATGTAGCCCAAAAATTTGGGCCAAACACAAGCTAACAAGTTTCATCACACCACTGGCCCAATAAAAACCCATTTTGACCAAAAATTGACCCCTTTGACCCTGTTTGACTTTTTTTTTAAATTCGCTTGTTTGGCAAAGCGGACAGCAGGCTCTAACTTTCTCATACAAAGTCAGTTTTTTATGAAACGAAGTGCACCAGATTCAGGGTGACGATCACTTCATGGTTATTCTGGTTTCGAGCGATTCTGAGCACTTTAATTTTTTAGTAAAAAATTTCCCCCAATTAAGTTTCCGATCACTCCTTCCCACTGAAAGGCTTTCGGACCCAAAAAAGTTGGTTATCTGATGAGAGTTTAATCCTCTTTACCTTTCCAAGTTCTATCTACTTGATTCTACTTGGAAAAGTATTCAGGAAAACCACTTTGGTTCCTTAACATGCCTACTCTTGCAAATGGCTAGGCACTTCAACCAATGTCCTCCTTTCATTGTTGGACCTTGCTGGCTGCTTGCTGACTAATTAAAAACATCTCATTATAAAAAAGCACTCTCTTTGTGCTTGGAAATCTTGACTAATGGCCTTCCAACTGATAATCTTGTTCCTCCTTTGCATAAACATGCATTTGATGCAAGCTTCTCCTCGGAAACTCTTTTCCAATTTAAGCCCATCTAAGTGAACTACATCAATGAATTCAAATATCAATAATCACTAGAAATGAAATGACCATTCTTTTACCTCCACGGTATGAAATTCCACATCTGTAAGAATGTCTTTTCCATCTCTTTCGCTTCTTGGCGTCATGCATCACATGGTCTACAAAAGGGCTGTTGTTTTTGTTGCAATATTTTGTCATCTTGTCCCTCTTTCCGCTTCTTGATTCCATCATCCCCTAGTATTGACATGCTTCTCATGCCATGATTTGAGAATGAAGGCTAATCATGAGCCTCTTTCTCAAGAGTGGACCTTCCAAAATCTTGAGACATCTTGTCACAAGAAAAACCATTAACTTGAAAAACACATCATGCAAGAAACAAAACTTGACGACCTCTACCTTTTTCTCCTCAAAGCAACAAATGTCACATCCTATGAACATCGCCATGCATTCTTACATCTTGGTGTACAAATCCATCGACCAAACACAAGTCAACAAAACATGCGTCTTCAAACCATTGACTCTTAAGTCAAACAAAAGCATGTACAACACTTGACTATTCTTTTCCTAAAACAACAAGAATTTCACATCTCATGAAACAATTCGTCAACATCTCCCTTTCATCCTTGGAGACTAAATCAACTCTTCCAAGTCGATAAGATATACATGTAACAATCAATCGGCCAACACAAGTCGATCACTCATGCATTTGCAAATGATCAACACTCTCAAGTTGACAACATGCATGTTAACAAAGCAATCAACCAACACAAGTCAATCACTCATGCATGCTCAAGCACAATGAAACTATCAAAAATTCTATTGTTCACACACAAAAACTCTCATGCATGTATACAATGCTCAACTCTCTCGCAAGTACAATCACATGTACAAGAATCCCATTGGTATGTACAAGTACTTAAAGAGATAAAATGACCAAATTTTCTGCAACAAAGTGAGTCAACATACTCCACTTTCAAACATCTTATTGGAGTAAATATACAACATTCATTCTAAAGAAAAATAAATGCATTCACATGCAAATTGCAACTACAAATTGCCATCTTTGGTACATCTAAGTGAGTCAACATCACACTACTTTTCCAACATCTTGCTTCGTGCAATGTGCAACATAATTTCAAGAGAAAATAAATGCATTCAGATAACAAGTAAATGCATCAATAAGGAAATATTTGCATCAATTATAAAAAGAAATGTAAGGCCTTAATTAGTTAATAAATTTAACCATCTCTTTCCAAACCACTTCAATGGTGCTTATTTCATCTACACTTCATCATGTGTATCATCCTGACCCACATCAACTATGGAATCATCTTTTCCATTCTTATCAAAATCTCTCTCCAGCTTCTTCAAATGTCGTGGATGACTTGTTGGATACAAAGTCCAACACTTGTCTACAAGGTGACGTTGCTTATGGAAATGAGTGCAAAATAATTATATCTTCTTTTCAACATGGTTTTCATTGTCCATTGGACCTTTCGCTTTCTGTCTCCTTTGTTTTGAAAGTTTCATGTGTATGGCTATATTCTTCCAACACCTTGAAACAGTATGGTTATTCAAACCACAAAATGAACATGTAAATTTTCTTCAAATATTATGTGAGGATTTTCCATGTTTATCATAATTAAAAGCAACATGATTAAACGCAGATTTATACTTTTCACATTCACCTTTGTCACCCTCTTGAGGAGGTGAATTTGATGAGGTAGTGGCTCTCTTTGAAATATCAACAATGGCTTCAATGGCTTTAGAGCTTTCAAACATCCTCTTGTTTTCCATTTCCATTAGTTGCATGTTTATGAGCATCTTCTTGCAAAGTGGGTGTAAAAATTTTGCATTGCTCATGAACACAAACTTCACAAGATTGAGGTAATGAACATGTAATGAAAGTATTTTATGAAACACCTTCATGTGCCTCCTTGTCTTTGGAGCATTCTCCATCTTCTTGCTGTAAGTAACCACTACTTACATGGCTAAAAGCAATCTCTTCAACAGTGGATGTAAACATGTTGTATTATCCACGAACGCAATCTTGAGGTAGTGAATATGTAATGGAAGCATTTCTTGAAACATTTCCAAAAGTCTCCATAGTTTTTGAGTTCTCTACATCATCTTGTTCACCAAATCCTAGACCCATGTACCTAGACCTTCCCTCAACAACAATATGGTTTATAATTCCTTGTGCATTTTTTCCTAACACTTTACCTTCATAGCCCATTTATTTTAACAATTTGGACCCTATTCCTCTAGTGTATCTTTCAAAAAAATGAAAACATTCATCTTGAGAGGAAATTGAAGATCAACTTGATTTGCATACCTCATTTTCATGCACATACTTGGCTAGGGTTTCATTGGCATCATGGAGCTGAGTCTCCATCTCATGCATCTTTTCAAGAAGCTCTTGCTTCTCCTCCTTCATGGCCATCAACTGCACCTGAAGCCTACTTCTCTCCTTCTTATCTTCAACCATCTCTTGCACCATATCTCTCATGATGAAGAGCTTCTGCAACATCTCTTCACCAAAGAGTCTTGTTAAGTAAGATTGATTAGAAACAGTGTTGTATGAAGCTGCCATCTTCACACTTGTAATGCATAAAAAAAAGCTTCTTTGCTATGATTTGAGAGCTGAGTCCTCAATCTTGACCTTCTCATCTCTTCATCTTACACACATAAACTTGCACACAGTTAAATTCTCCTTGCACACATACAAAACCAATAGCTAATTTTCTAGCTAACCTTGGCAAACCCTGAAATAAACTTGGGCTAAAATGAGCTAAACTGTGCTTTGATATCAACTTGATCTGAATATGGAAAACCTGTTTTGTTGTGCGAGCTTCTTCATCAGTATAAAATAAAAGCACTTAAGGATTCTGTCAAATATCAATTTTATGAGAGGTTTTATGTGTCAAATTTGTGTTTCTTTTATGAGAAACTAAAGAAGTAAATTAGCTTTAAAAACACATAAAGAACAAGTAAATTGCAGATAATATAATACATAGCAAGCACATTACATAGTAGTGAAGAAAGAGTTCACCCCTCCTGGGCTACGTCTCCTTGGACCAGCTTCAATGGCTTAGCCCTCTTTGATTAACTTATCAAAAATTTGAATACAATCATTTCCTAACCTCTAATGGCTCTCAAACCTACTCCAATGGCTCTGGGACACCTCCAATACCCCTATTTTGGTTCCCACTAAGTCGAATTTCAACTCTCTGGGAAAAATTTATGCCTCTTTTAATTTTTTTTGACTAACTGCTCTGTTAAACTAGCTAACCGCAGTTAAAACTAGCACTTCCGCCAATTCATCGGACTCTGCTAAACTAATCCTTGATTAAAACTAATTACGCGCTTAGCATAATCCACACTCAGAAACTGGATTATGCTTTTAAACAGGGGTTAAGGTTTAATCAAACATGTTTAAAACTTTAAACTCCGCATTTTTGTTGGAGCTCCGCCGGTGGTCCTATGGACCGAGGTTGGCCCCTCTTTTCCCCCACCACAAACAATATCAAATTTCAATAGATATGCTTTGCCTAGTATGTTAAGACCCATGTGATAGTGGAGGTGGTATGTTGTTGCGTTTATGTTGGGGAGGTTGTGGGGTCGAGCCCATCCTCCAATATATAATTTTGCCACTATATAATGTGATTTCGACCATACCTTAGTCTCATTTCGACCAAAAATTGATCTCTTTGACTCTTTTTTTTGAAAATTCGCCTATTTGGCAAAGCGGATAACAAGCCCTAACTTTCTCATACGGAGTCAATTTTTTACAAAACAAAGTGCGCCAAATTTAGGGCGACGAGAACTTCGTCGTTGTTCTGGTTTTGAACGATTCTGAGCACTTTCAATTATTAGCAAATTTTTTCTCCCAATTCAGTTTCTGATAAGACCCACTTAGAAATTCCAAATCAGTAAGAAAAATATATATATAAAGGGATAGAAACCAAATATACCGGTTATTATAAAGTAAGTTGAATGCTGAAAATTGAATTCTATAACATGAACTATGTACGTAAACAGTACAATGCACAATGCTAAACTACTACTATCGCAGAGACCATGCTCCGAGCTAATACAACCAAAACAAGTATTGCGTGCAAGACGACTACAACACTCAACACTCAGAATGTTGTATAGCTTCTATGGTGGAACGGTAGGTGATAAATATTGGTTGGTGATAAGGAAAATAGAGAAAGGTTATCTAAACCCTTCAAAGTAACAATTTACCAAATAAAATTTATACATTATGAGGAAAAGAAGGAAACGTAGCCACAATACAAAAGGAAAGGAAATTTATTTTGAGGCCATGAATGACGTAAATCAATAGTAACCCATAGTTTTTCCACACAATCTTTCAAAATAAAATAATGAATGGTAATTACAGATGAACAAATACAATTTACTCTTGGTTGCTGGCCAAAATAAATTCTGAGAACCTTACGAGTTTTTTTCTCAGATCTAGAGAATCGTGGCTCTAGGACCAAGATCATTCTTAACTATAACCCAATTGGAATAAATTGTACATAACCCATATTCCAAATAAATTCAAGTCGGAAGATGAAATACGAGTTTGATATTAAAACCTGTAAAACTCGCAGTTTGGAAACAAATGTCGACCCTTAAAAATCAGGAAGAGAGCCTCACCTGCAAGGCCACCAAGTTAAATTATGTCAAGTTATTAAACGAAAACAAAATAAAATAAAAACAAAGGGTATGAGGAATGGGCCTTTACCTGAGAAATTCTACAGGAAGTGGACCTATCCTGTAGTCCTATACAACAAATAAATAAAAGTGAAGAAATTAACGCAAGATTAGAAGTGAATAACCCCTTCAATAAACACTTGAGATTGTAAATTCAAAATTTTATACTAGTAAATTACTCTAGCTAGGCTACTTGAAAGGGGGTAGCAGCCCTTGAGAAACTTAGAAATCATAGCAACAAAGAAAGTTGGACTATATTGACTAGAAGGGAACCTCTTGGGCACAAATCCGAATTGGGTGGAGGTTAATCACTGAAACGTGACAACACGATTGTATTCAACACTCAATGAATAACTCCATAAAAAAATAAAAAAACTACTAGTGGAAGTAGATTTGATAGGTGTCCATAGACTTGGCACCTAAAAAAAAAAGGAGTCCACAGTTAGCCAGTGTTTACAAATAATGTATTTTGAATAAACGGAATAAAACAAGAAGTGGGTGGTGGAGAACTTACCTTCATGGGACCAAGAATTCGTTGACCAAATATCCTAGGCAAGGGGGAACTAGAGGAGAACACCGAACTATGTTTAACCTCACCGAACGAAATGAACTACAGAGTGGGGCACATGAACTCATGTAGGAATTTTAAGTTATCAAAATACCCACCAAGAATCAATGCAACGAAGGGAAGGTTTACGTCGGTAGTTTAGTTTATTCTTCTTGAAGTTGTAGAGCTGCTCAGCGAATGGGGAGGAAGCAAATGAGGCGATGGAACGTCCTGGAAGGGGGTGGTTACTCTCATAACCACCTCACTCTAATTGCCACCGTTCATCCAACCCTAATCACTTCCGACCGTAGGTTTGATGCCAACAACATTAAACCAAGTTTTAAAAATTCTAAAGCTAGTGAACAACACACGAGTATGGTCTCGTGAAGCATTGAAATGGGTAGGTGTATGTACTCAAGGGTATGTCGATTTTTTCAAGTTAAAGAAAGAAATCATGGATGAGACAAAACAATAAGTGGATGTAAAAATGGAATACTTACTTTAATTCATGTACGACAAATAACAAGGAGTTAAAGAATTTTATGTCGGAGAAGTTTCGTAAGTGTATATGGGGAAAAGAGTTGGGTAGAAAGAAGAAGTACCATGTTCAAGAATTCAACCCCACTTGTGACCTCCAAGAAAAAGAGTACATTGAAGCTAGTGTTCCGTGGAGAGCAAAGATTCTTATTGCTCAATTAAGAACTAACTCACATCAACTTCGGTGAGAAATGAGATGGTGGAAGAGACCTAAAGAAGCTTGGGAAGAAAGGGTGTGTACATTTTGCACTTTTGGGGTAGTGGAATCAAAAAATTCATTTTGGAATGTGATGCTTTCAGAGACATCAAGGAAAGTTACTGTAGTATGTTAGCATCAATTCTGTGGCATTGTCTTTTCAATGAGGGAACTATTAGAAGGTCGGGTCAGCACATCATCAATTTGAGTAAGAAAATGATTGAATTACAGAAGGCAAAAAAAGAAGTCCCATAGACTATTTTTAGTCTCGTGGACGTTAGAATATCATTCATTCATTCATTCATATATCTCTGAACCATTACTGAGATTTAGAGTACATAGGTCAGACGAACTTGTTAACCCTCCAAATATAAATAATCTTTCATGGTGCCATAGATTAATGAAGTGTCTACGACCATAATAACATTAAGAAGAAAGGTATTAGTAATAATGATAATAATAATTTATTTTTGAGATCACGAAAAAGTCATACATCAAATTGGTATAGGAGCATAACGAAATTGGTGTAGCTTTCCAACATAAATTAATAGTATTATGAAATTTCAATTAATAGTAACATATTTCTATTTTAACTATAGTAATTTCAATAATATTTATAGCAATTGGATGTAGTTTAACTAATAAATGTTTTTTTTTTTTTTAAATGTGAACGCATAATTTTGGATGAAATTGTAATTTTATTTTATTTAAAATGTGTCTTTAAATGTATAAACGGATTCAATGCTTTTAAAATTTCTTAGAGTATTGAGATTTTGCAAATTACAAAACTATAGATATGATTCTAAAAAGGCTATGTCATATTTCTAGCAAAAATGATAAAAAAATCTCAGAAAAAAGTCCAAAATGTCTATTAGTTCTAAGCTTAGTAATGATGATAATAATAATTTAATTTTAAGATCACCAACACTCAAACATCAAACTGGTATATAAGGTCTTTTTGCTTGTGAAACTAACACAACCATTTTTTAAATGTGGTTCACTCACACGGGAGATCAGTGGTTGTTACATCTATGGAAATATCTGGGCAAATCCACTCGAAAGGATCACATCCCGTTGACTCATTAGCAAAGCCTAATAGTGCATCGAGAAGAATCTACTTTGTGAACTCCCATTAGTGAGGTACAGAACTTGACAAATTGAACTAACCCTTGGGGCTAAAACTAGCATAACCATATAAAAATGGTTGATTATTATTATTATTATTATTATACAACTTGAGTGAGCCTAATGGTTAAGAGCATGTGTTTCCTCCTAAGAGGTCACATGCTCAAAACTATAGGGTTAGAGTATGTATGTCTTTGTAGACTTAACAGTCAAATCTCTGCGCAGAGATGGGCCCCTTCTCCCACAAACAAGGGGTATAAGTTAAACATATACATTGTAATAATCATGTAACAAGATTTTAAACCATGAAGATTCTTAATTTGTAAATAGTCTTTGTTACAATAGCATGACCCTTATGATGGCTTAACAAAAAAAATGACATAACTGCTTTGGAGATAAATCTCAACCTTTGATTTGTGAATACTATTAAGAATATTCTAGAATATTCCATGGAGGTTAAATCCCTACCATCCATCTAATAATTATTGATAATTAAATTAAAATTATAGAAGCTCTATTCTAAAATAGACACTCATAGCAAAGGATCCATCTCTACATAGCAATTTAATTACTAAAACTTACTAAAAGATGTAGTGTAGCTTATAGAAGAAATAGTCTTTTTTGGGACTAATACAATTTCAAGCAAGATTGTGATTTTTTGCTGTTTTAAATACATTTTTGAATGCATAAATAGATTCAACACCCTAAAATCACCGGGGCAATTGAATTCTACCTATTAAACAATTTAAACAAGTTTTTTTAAAATCTCTCATTAATTTTGATTAAAGTTAACCAAAAAAAATAATCCAAAAAGGTAATTTCATTTATAAATTAGACTATGTCTTTACTAAAAGATGCATTTTCTACTATTTATATTTAAACATATTATTTTAGAGCAAAATAACCCTTAACTTAATGAATCCAATTTAAAGGAGATGTCTTCAATGCGACTTTTTGGAGTTTCCCATGGATTTTCTGGGTTTGAAAAAATTGAGGTGAAATCTTGATTTTTGTTATTTAATTATTTTTAGATTGCATATATGATTCAAAACCCTAAAAACCCGTATGGCACTTAGATTGTGTAGAGTTTATCCATCAAACTTGTGATTTCAATGAATTCCTGCCGATTTTACACAAATTAGATCTGAAAAATAAATAAGAAAACTTTTCAAAAATTCACATTAAAGACAACTCAATATATAAATCTTTAAAATACCCCAATTTGTCATATTAAGTCCATCATTTTATATCATTCTCCTTTTTGTCAAAATTGATTTTAAATTTGATAAGGCCATATGTGAAGTCAAAGTTTTTCTTTATTTTGGAAATTTAGTTAATGAAACTTTTGTGTGTTTTTTTAATATAAAACTAATCCAAATTATTAAAAATTCATAAAAACTTTTGCTAATGGAAAAAATTACTCTCAAATTTAAATTAATAAAATTTCAATATTATATTATTTTAAAAATATTGGTAAAAAATATTAATACAACTTACAATAAGCTAAATAGTTAAAAGTATGTCTTTCCTCGTGAAATATTAAAAATTCAAAACCAAACGAAATAAAACATTTACAGTCAAATCCCCAAATCCCCAAACAAAAGTGAGTTCCTATCCCTTTCAGTCATTGAAAACATGTGAGAAAGATAACCTTGGTTAAAAGCGAGTAAAAGCAAGTAATTATGGCACGATCGTTGGATGTTATTGATGTGTGACCAATCTTGTTTACCGTTCCCAATGGCCCACGCCAGATCTTAGCAGATACATACGACAAATCACACTACATTACTAAAGATATGGGTTGAACGTGAAGTTTGACTGAAATACCTACTCCCCTTATATTACGCTACTCTTGCTCTCCAAATGTGCAGGACGATCATTACGATTTTCACAAAATAAATGTATTTTCACGGCAATCACATGATCTCCCTGTTTCTTTATTATTGGAGGCGAATTTTTTTAGTTTTTATTTCAGGATTTATTTTTGTTTAAGATGGGAATACCAATAAAATGAATGATTCTATATGTCCTACATATATTTGTAGATATAAACTTGAATTTTAAATTATCACATAATAAAAATGAAAACCTAGTAACATCATTTTTTCCAATAATATATAAATTAATTAATTAACATAAAAGTAGAATTAAATATATATAATGAAATAAATATAATCATAAATTAAAATTATTTTGGGGAAAAATAAAATATTTTCTAAAATTGTTTTACAAGTAAAATGGATTTCAAATTCTAACTCATCAATCTATGAAACGAATTATTTTGATTCTTTTATATCTTATATAAGAAAAAAATAAATTGGATTTCAAATTCTAACTCATCAATTTATGAAGTGAATTATTTTGATTCTTTTATATCTTATATCTTAATATAAGAAAAAAATGACCTTTCGGATGAAGATGAAAATTATAATTATAATTATAATTATATATATATAAACTTTGGGGAGGAAAATTATGGCAATATACAAGTGAAAATATTGTGTATGTATTGTATATAGAGTATTAAATAAAAAATTGTAATTTCCAGTATGATTTGGTAAAAGTGAATAATTTAAAACAAAGTAATTCTTTTAAAGGATATGTGTTTTTTATATGAAGAGTTCTTTAAATGTAAGTTTTTGGGGGGGGATTTAATTGAAAATGTTCATGAAAATGAAGTTTTATGTGTGATAAGGTTTGAGGTTCAAATCCCCTTGATTCACTTGTGCCTGCAGAAGGGGCATGTGTACGTTACAATGGTAGTTGTTGGAATCTACCCCATGTCATGCGAGAGGTTATAGTGGTAGCGGTTAGCAGCTGAAATATACTCTTGCATCACTTTAGTATGAGACTAGCCCTGTTATCGATTCCTCTAGATACAAAAAAAAGAGTGAGTGTGGTTTGTTGATTTTTGGGTAGTTGTGGGAGGTATTCCCCAGGTACAAGTCAACCCATGAAACGGAGGGAAAATTAAAAATTTTAAATTTGAATTTAAATAGTCAGCACCAAAGTATAGGTTGACCCAATATAAGGATACGTACCCCTTGGGCACTACTAGAGGCACTACTAGACCATTATAAATACAAACTCGACCTCCATCATTTGGACACAACAAAAATTAGGATCATCAACAAAAACATATGTTCTTCTAGTTACACATGTGGAGGAGAGAGAGAAGAAGAAAGAAGTTTGACCAGAAGTTTGACTAGAAGGTTGACCAACTTTGATCGAGTTTTTATGAGGTTTGTTTGACTTTTGTTGACTGATATTTTTCTAGGAAAAGTTTACTGAGCTTTCTAGGCAGTTGTAGGAGGTCGAATTTCAGACTATTTGACTAGGTTTGACTTATGCTATATTATCGATTTGGGTTGACCAATTTTGAATTGAGATTAGTAGATTGTACTTTTGTTGAATTGAAAAATTTCCCCTAAGAAAAGGTTGCTAGGTTTTTCCTGAGGTTTGGTTTTCCCAGGGTAAATTTGTGCCTCTTGTGTGCTAGACAGTCTCTTTATTAACCTACTATCATTATTGCATTATTGTTGAGATGTAATATGTATAATTTCTTAGTGATATATGTAACACAAGTTAAATTGATTAAGAAATCATTAGAAAGTAATTATTAGATTAGAAGATCAATTTCTCTTATGAAAAATCAACATGGTATCAGATCTTGGTAAAGAAAAAACATTAAAGTCAGTTGTGAGAGAACAATCCCTAGTGGAAGAACTTGTAGACAACAAGCAAGATTATTTACGTTGAAATCAGAACAAGTTAGGTTTGTGATTAAGAGGAGGGTCCAAAGACCTTAGATATTGTCTTTTTGTCTAATGTGTAAAGGGTCGAAGCCCTAGAAGGAGGAAAGAAGCCTCATATTTGTCACAGGAGGAGGTCGATAGGCCTCAAGTCTATCACAGGAGGGCCGAAATGCCTCATACAATGAATAGGAGGGTTGAAAAGGCCTCAATATGGTGATAAGGGGGTATGAAGTGCTTATAACGATGAAGAAGTTAAATCCCTAGATTTAGAGGGTTGGTAGTGTTGAGACAAGGTATTGTAACCAGCACCGGACTAGAAGGCTAACAAGCTATTGATTTATGTTGGCCAAAAGAAGAAGAAATTGTGTGAGCACTAGAGGACAACTTTTGTAGATAAGGCTTTATATATATATATATATATATATATATATATATATATGGCCAAATTCCATTTTGAGGAATGATTGGTGCCATTTTAAATTACTTAAGGAAATATACACATGAACCTACATTTGACTTGAATTCAAATCCTTGTCCACATTAAAATTGGTTAACTTGATTTTTGGAGAAATTGTTAATTTGACTAAGTACATATGTAAAGTTACTCTAGAGGCAAAGGGAGCTAAGGAGAAATCCTCCCTCACCTACATTTTGTATAAAACAATAAATTCCAGTAATGATATTCATAGGTGGTCAATGATATTTAAGGTTCGAAATGATATGATGGCATCGTGTATTGGATCAATGTCAAATCCTTTTCAAGGAACAATGATTGGTTCCATAACTATAGTGAAATAATGTGCACATGACAATTTTATTGGACTTGCAAAGGGTGTCAATGAAATTTTCAAACCCTCGAAATCTAGAAGGATATGACTTGTCTTGAAGTCTTAGTCCTAAGGGTTTATGAAACCCTAGAAAAATACCTAGAGTGCCAAATTCCAATGGATTTTGTACTTAGTTCATATTTCTGTTAGCATGAAGATGTCTTAGCTTACAATTGAGCCTTTAGTGTGACTAGATAGCTCGATGACGAAGAAACCATAGCTTATATAATTCATGCAAGGAAGGAAAGGAAAGAAACATGCATTAGTAGCTGATCATGAGGATGAGGACGAGAAATTCTAGCTTGATAAGATTGCATATTGATTTCAGTGATTTTTGTAAGATGGCAAGGATCAAGAGGGAGTTGAAAATTCCCTTCAATCCTCAATTCAAAAGATAAGCACTCCACATCTTTCTTCCTTGATTATTATTATTTTATTTTTGGTCATCCTCTTGTCTTTGTATCTTTTTCTTGGTTATAATCATTTCTTCCATGGCCTCCTAATGAGGTTTTCAAGTACATCATAAAGGTTGCCAAGGAAATGATTTTAGCAACATATGAAAACATTAGGAAGAACGTAGCAAAATTTGTGGCAAGAGGATTCTCCCAAGATCAACCATAAACTCAACAAGAGTGATTCGTGTTCGAGAGGGAGAAATTGTACAGACATCTAGAACCGTTCCAGGTGACTAGAAGAGATCCTAGTTCAAAGGGAATGAACAATAAGGTAGTTTGGAATAATTCCATGATGGAGGAATATCAGTCCTTCATGAATAATGATGTATTGTGTTGAGGCCTAAAGGGAATTCAGTGGTGGCTTTCAAGTGGATCTACAAGATCAAGCATGTGATAGATGGAAAGATAAAGAAGTACAAAGCAAGATTAATGTAAAGAGGGTTCTCCCAGAAAGAGGGAGAAGATTATGAAGAGACATTTTCTCTAGTTACCTGGTACACTTCTATTAGAACAATTATTTCTATTACTTCTATTATGGGTTAGAAATTTCATCAGATGGATGTGAAGACTGATTTCTTTAATGGATAAATTGAGGAATAAGAAGTGTTCATAGAACAACCTCAAGGCATTAAGGTATATGAAAGCAAGTCTCGTGTTTTTTTACTAAAGAAGGCTTTATATGGACTCAAGTAGGCACCTCGTGCTTGGTATTCTCAGATTGATGGATACCTGATGAGTCTTGGTTTCACCAAGAGTGATGTTGATCCCAATATTTACTACAAGGTTGTTAAAAGTGAGAAAGATATTGGTGTGTGTTATATTCTTTTCAAGGCTAGTCCAACACATTGTACATTACGCTGAGCGCAGGGGGGGTCACAGGTGGGGCGACAGCCCCCCTTATCGGGGGGTTTGCAGGGGGACGGTAGCTCCCTTGTATGAGGTTTGAGGCAGCGCCTCGAGATTTTTTTTCTTATGCAGACCTAATAATAGTTGGGTGGACCCAAGGATGGGTTGTAGACCCAAAGATAGTGGAGAGACCTACCTAGGGTTTTGTGCATGGTTTTTGCACATGGTTGTGGGCATGATGTTTTTATTCCCATGGTATTTTGTAGATCCGGTCAAGGGAACTACGGTTATATTCTAATACAAAATTAATGGATTGGAGTTTATTAATGCTTCGACATGTATATATATGTATTATAACATTGAAAGGAATATAATGAAAAATAAATTTGGTAGTCCCAGTTTTGGGATCCAAGGGAAAATCTCTATGTATATTTGTTTTATGTTCTCCTCATTGTTTATTTTTATGTTTTAAGAATTCATTTGTAGGTAATTTTTGTACAAGTTTAAAACCTACATTTGGTATCAGAGAATTTTCAGCTTCAAGTGGACGCCTTTTCTGCTTAGGGGTTTTGCTTGGGCTATGGTAGACCTTGTTCAGTGGGCGATGTGCAGGATTATTCTTGTAGTGAAAGAATATGGCAAGAAATGGAAATATAGAGATTGATAAATTCCATGTAAATTTTTTTTATTTGTGGAATCTCAAGATGGAGGATCTATTGGTGGATAAATATCAGTGGATCGTAGTAGATATGGGTACTAAAATAATGCAATGTTCGTAGAATAATGTATCTTTTTCTTGGTTATAATCATTTCTTCCATGGCCTCCTAATGAGGTTTTCAAGTACATCATAAAGGTTGCCAAGGAAGTGATTTTAGAAACATATGAAAACATTAGGAAGAACGTAGCAAATTTTTTGGCAAGAGGATTCTCCCAAGATCAAACATAAACTCAACAAGAGTGATTCGTGTTTGAGAAGGAGAAATTGAACAGACATCTAGAACCATTCCAGGTGACTAGAAGAGATCCTAGTTCAAAGGGAGTGAACAATAAGGTAGTTTGGAATAATTCCATGATGGAGGAATATCAGTCCATCATGAAGAATGATGTATTGTGTTGAGGCCTAAAGGGAATTCAATGGTGGCTTTCAAGTGGATCTACAAGATCAAGAATGTGATAGATGGAAAGATAAAGAAGTACAAAGTGAGATTAATGTAAAGAGGATTGTCCCAGAAAGAGGGAGAAGATTATGAAGAGACATTTGCTCCAGTTACTAGGTACACTTCTATTAGAACAATTATTTCTATTGCTTCTATTATGGGTTGGAAATTGCATCAGATGGATGTGAAGACTGCTTTCTTTAATGGATAAATTGAGGAATAAGAAGTGTGCATAGAACAACCTCAAGGCATTAAGGTACATGAAAGTGAGTCTCGTGTTTTTTGACTAAAGAAGGCTTTATATGGACTCAAGTAGTCACCTCGTGCTTGGTATTCTCGGATTGATGGATACCTGATGAGTCTTGGTTTCACCAAGAGTGATGTTGATCCCAATATTTACTACAAGGTTGTTAAAAGTGAGCAAGTTGTTGGGTGTGTGTTATATTCTTTCCAAGACTAGTCCCACACATTGTGGTCACAGGCGGGGCGACAACCCCCCTTGTCGGGGGGTTTGCAGGGGGCCTTGTATGAGGTTCGAGGCAGCGCCTCGAGATTTTTTTTTTGTTATGCAGACCTATAATAGTTGGGTGGACCCAAGGATGGGTTGCAGACCCAAAGATAGTAGAAAGACCTACCCATGGTTTTGTGCATGGTTTTTGCACATGGTTTTGGGCATGATGTTTTTCTTCCCATGGTATTTTGTAGATCCGGTCAAGGTAACTACGGTTATATTCTAATACAATATTAATGGATTGGGGCTTATTAATGCTTCGACGTGTATATATATGTATTATAACATTGAAAGGAATATAATGAAAAATAAATTTGGTAGTCCTAGTTTTGGGATCCAGGGGAAAATCTCTGTGTATATTTATTTTATGTTCTCGTCATTGTTTATTGTTATGTTTTAAGAATTCATTTGCAGGTAATTTTTGTACAGGTTTAAAACCTACATTTTATATCAGAGAATTTTTAGCTTCAAGTGGACGCCTTTGCTGCTGAGGGGTTTTTCTCGGGCTATGGTAAACCATGTTCAGTGGGAGATGTGCAAGATTTATTCTTAGGGTGAAAGAATATGGCAAGAAATGGAAATATAGAGATCGAGAAATTCAACGAAAAAAGTTTTGAGTTGTGGAATCTCAAGATGGAGGATCTATTGGTGGATAAATATCAGTGGATCATGGTAGATATGGGTACTAAACCAATGACAATGTTTGTAGAAGACTGGGCAAAGTTATATCGAAAGAAAAAGAGAATAATGCGGTTGTGTATCTCAGACTTAGTATTATTGAATGTATTAGGAGAAGCTATGGCGAAGGATTTATGGGTCAAGTTAGGGACTTTGTATCAATCTAAGTAACTGTTGAAAAAAATATTCATGTGAAAAAAGTTGTATAATCTAAGGATGAAGGATGGAGACTCAATGACATAACATATGAATGTATTTAATATTGTGGTAAGCCAGTTGTTATCTGTTGATATAAAAATTTCAGACGAAGATAAGTGCATTGTTTTTCTATGTTCTCTGCCAGATTCATGGGACATTCTGGTTGTTGCAATAGGTAGTAATTCAACTACCTTGAATTTTGATGAAATAGTCTCATCCTTGTTGTCGGAGGAGATGAGACGGAAAAATATGGAGAGCCAAAATGGATATGCCTTGTCTATAGGAGGACAGTCCCTGAACAAAAACAAAAATAATTCCTCGAGTGGGATATATAAATCTAGAGGGAGATCTAAATCTCCAGGAAAACCTATAAAGGTGTGCTGGAAATGTAGAAAGGAAGGGAACTACAAAAATGACTGTAGATCTAAAGCTCTTAAGAAAGTAAAGGGATCTCATGATGCTCAAACTACAGAGGTGAAAACTGCCTCAGATGAAGGTCGGGAAGTGTACTTTGATTCTTCTTCAAGTACACATGTATATCATGAGGCATGGTTAATTGACTCAGGTGCATCCTTTCTTCCTCATAGGGAGTGGTTATGCGAGTATGAGAAATATGATGGTGGTGGTTTCTTCTTAGGGGATGACAGGAAGGCTAGAATCATCGGGCGCAGAAAATTCAAGTTGAAGTTGCAAAGTGGAAGGATTAGAACACTTCCTAGTGTTCTGAATATTCTTGCATTGGCTAGAAATCTAATTTATGTGGATGAAGCAAGTGTAAAAATAGTGTTCGAGAAATATACCTACAAGATGGTTTGGGGAGAATTGGTATTGATGTGGGGATTTTGGATTGGAACTTTTTACAAGCTTCTGGGTAGCATTGTTATTGATGGGTGCAACCGTTTTGTGGTTCTTGAAAGTGGAGCAGAAAACCTAGTGGTCTCTAGAGAAAAGACCATGCTATGGCATCAAAGGCTTGGAAATATTGGAGAGAAGGGACTTCGAATACTTCATGGTAATGGTATGGTATAAGGTATGTCTAATTTCTCTCTGGATTTTGATTTCTGTGAAAATTGTGTATATCGGAAGCTGAATTGGATGAGTTTCCCCTCTGGTGTTAAGAGGGTGAAAGAGATATTATAGCTCGTGTACATTGATGTGTTATGACCTGTGTCAGTTCTATCATTGTGTAATTTTCTGTAGTATGTGTCATTTATAGATGAATTCTCAAGGAATACATGGATATATTTTCTCAAGAAGAAATCTAAAGTCTTCAACATGTTTAAAGAATTTAAGGCTGTGGTGGAAAATCAGATGGAGAAGAAGATCAAGGTGTTGAGGACAGATAATGGTGGATAGTTCTGCAAGAATGAATTTGAAGAGTTCTATAAGAATTGTGGTATAGCATAGCAAAAGACTACACCATACACATCTCATCAAAATGGAGTTGCAGGAAGAATGAATAGAATGTTGATGGAAAAGGCAAGAAGAATGCTCAGTGGTATCGGGTTAGGACAGGAAGTCTGGATAGAGGCAGTAGATATTGCATGTTTCCTGGTAACAAATCACCTTCATCAACGTTGGAAGATAAGAATCCAAATGAGGTGTGGATTGGTAAGAAACCCTCTCTTACACATTTGAGGGTATATGGATGTGATGCATGTGTACATGTTCCAAAGGAGAAAAGAACCAAGTTGGGTAGTAAATATGAAAGGTGCATTTTTATTAGATATAAGGATGGTATAAAAGGTTATAATATTTGGAACCTGGAGATGAGGAATATTGTATATAGTCGAGATGTGGTGTTTATAGAGGTGAAGTATGTTATTAAACAAGAAGTCCTACCAAAGGAACCTGAAAACATAGAGTTTGAACTAAAGGAGGAAGAATCAAACTCTACAGTAGAACTAGAATCAGAAGAAGAAGAGCCACAAACACCATTTTTGAGGAAATTAGTTCCTGAGAGAAGGCATCGAGAGAGGTATAGTCCATATTCTTTCTATTCAAATTTTGATTTATCTATTACTGATTATTATCCCAATAATTTCAGGGAGGCAATGGATTCAGAGGATGGAAAACTTTGGAAAGAGGCAGTGGTTGATGAAATGAAATCTTTGGAAAAAAATGAGGCTTAGGATTTGGTGGAGTTGCCAGCAGGAAGTAAACCCATTGGAAGAAAATGGGTATTTAAGAATAATATGAATACATAATGCAAGGCAGAGAAATACAAAGCTCATTTGGTAGCAAAAG
The DNA here is from genome assembly GCA_034641835.2 of Pinus albicaulis. Taxonomy (NCBI): domain Eukaryota; kingdom Viridiplantae; phylum Streptophyta; class Pinopsida; order Pinales; family Pinaceae; genus Pinus; species Pinus albicaulis. Next base: position 48,119,171 of record CM076579.1, read on the forward strand.
GTTATTCCTAGATGTCGGGAATTGATTTTGGTGATATTTTTTCTCTTGTTGCCAAGTTAGCTTCTATTAGATTACTTTTATTTGTTGTTGCTGCTTTTGATTTTGAGGTAAAATAGATGGATGTGAAGATAAAATTTCTTCACAAGGATCTAGAAGAAGAGATCTACATGAAGCAACGAGAAGGCTTTGCGGTGAAGGATAAGAAAGAATTGGTATGCAGGTTAAAAATGTATATGTGTGGGTTAAAACAATCACCAAGGATGTGGTATCATAAATTTGATACATACATACGGAGAGTTGGCTTAACCGGAAGAAAAGTGTATCACTGTGTGTATTTTAAATTAATTGGTGACCATGTTATTTATTTGGTCTTGTATGTGGATGATATGTTGTTGATTATAAATGACAAAGGGATTATCTTAGATTTAAAGACCCAATTGTCATCCAAATTTGACATGAAGGATCTTAGTGTTGCAAACTATATTTTTGGCATGAATACTAAATCAGATCAGGCAAAGAGGAAGCTCTCATTAAACCAAAAGAAGTACATTGAGACAATATTGTAGAGGTTTAATATGCATGATAGTAAAATGGTGAAGGTTCCTATTCATGTAGGTGTAAAGTTATTTGTTGAACAGTGTCCCAAGACATAAGAAGAGGAAGAGGACATTTCTTGTGTTCCATATGAAAGTGAAATTGACAACTTAATGTATGCAATGGTATGTACTAGAAAAGACATTGTACATGCAGTGGGAGTATTAAGCAGGTTTATGTCAAAACAGGAAAGGAGCATTGGATAGCAGTGAAGCGGATCTTCAGGTATTTTCATGGCACTATTAATTATGGTTTGTGCTACCAAGGAATACCAAGATTGGACATAGTTTTGGACATTCTTGGTTTTGTTGATGCACACTGGGCTGGAGATCTAGATCAGATAAGATCTACAAGTGGGTATGTGTTTAGCCTATTTGGAGGAGTAGTCAATTGGATGAGCAAAAGATAGTCTGTAGTGGCTCTTTCAACTACAGAGGTTGAATACATGGCAACCACTCATGCAAGAAAGGAAGCAATTTCATTGCAAATATTGTGTTCAAGTATGGGGTTGGTACAACGAGCTACAAGGATAGGTTGTGATAGCCAAAGTGCAATTTTCTTGGCAAAGAACCCTACTTATCATTCAAAGACAAATCACATTGATGTTCAATATCACTTTATGAGGGATATGGTTGAGGACAAAAAGGTGTTTCTAGTAAAGGTGTACACTTTGAAGAATGTTGTAGATTCATTGACGAAGTCTGTGAGCACTAAGAAGTTTTCTTGGTGTAGAGAAAAAATGGGCGTTGCAGGCATAGACCAATGACTAAGATCTCCTATGACCCCCTATGTGGAAAGAAAACAAAAAGTGGGAGAACGTTAGGTGTGTGTTATATTCTTTACATGACTAGTCCCATGTGTTGTACATTGCGTCGGGTGTAGTGAGGGGGTCACACGAGGTTCGGGGCAATGACCCAAGATTTTTTTTTTTTTTAATGCAGTCCCAAGGATGGGGGCAGAACCAAAGACGGTGGGAGGACCTACACAAGGTTTTGTGCATGGGTTTTTCACATGTTTTTTGGCATGATGGCTTTCTTCCCATGGTATTTTGTAGATCCAATCAAGGGAACGATGATTATGTTCTAATCCAAGGTCAATGGATTGGGGTTTATGAATGCTTCGACATGTATATATATTTATTGTAACATTGAAATGAATACAATGAAAAATCAATCTGGTAATCCCAGATTTGGGATCTAGGGGAAAATATCTCGGTATATTTATTTATGTTCTCACCGTTGTTTATTTTTCTATTTTAAGAATTAGTTTGCAGGTAATTTATGAATAGGGTTAAAAACTACACTAGTGATCTTGTTATTATATGACTTGTTTCTCACGAGAGAAGAAGGACTTACCAGACACAGGGAGTAATGGTGGCAGGAGTATTTTCTTCTGCGATAGAGGAAGTAGTTAGGATTACCATAGGCATCCTTGCTTTAGAGGGAGTTAACCTCTAAGTTTGAGATGAAGGATATTCACTTTATTCATTGCTTCTTGGGATTATAAGTATGGAAAAAGCCAAGTGAGATCTTCCTTTGTGAAGGGAAGTATATTATTAGGATTCTTCATAGATTTGGGATAATGGACTGCAAGTCCATGACCACTCCCATAGTGACCAATCTAAAGAAGTTGAGAGGCTCTGACTCAGATTTGGTGGATCCCCTCTATGTATCCATAATTGATCGGATGCTTGATGTATCTAGTTAATTACAAACCTGATATTTGCTTTGTAATCAACATTCTAAGTCAATTCATGGTGGAACATATGCATGTACATTGGATTCCCGCAACACATGTGTCGAGATATCCATAGTCAGGTATGGATTAATATATGTATCAAATGGTGAATTACAATTGCAAGGATATACAAATTCTGATTGGGAAGGAAGTATCGAAGATAGGAATAACGTATTAGGATCTTGCTTCAAGTTGGGTTCTGCTATAATATCATGGATGAGAAGAAAGTAGACATTTGTCGCACTCGGTACTGTAGAGGCTGAGTATATTATAGTTATTTTGGTGAGTTGTGAATAGTTTTGGCTTAAGAGTTTGCTCACTGGATTGTTGAATTAGTTTTTGGAGACAACTGTGATATATAGTGTCATTAAAGCTTCGGAGAAGCTTTTGAAAAATCTAGTTTTCTGTGATAGTTTAAAGTGCGTTAAATCAAGTACCACTACATCCAAGACATGGTGCAAGAGGGAGAGGTGAGGGTCCAATAAATTTCTATGAACGAGCACGTTTTTGACATTCTCACAAAGCCTCTACCCTAGATGAATTTTTTCTACTTCAAGGAAAATCTTGGAGTGGTTGAGAATGCCTCCCTTGGTGAGAGGGAGTGTTGATGTTGTAGCATTAAGGGAAAAAATTCTCTTTAGGTCAAGGGTATTTACCATGTGTCATGTAATGTGGCTAGGGAGATTGGTCTAGAGAGAATCATGGCCTAGAGTGCTCTGTTGATTAGAAGGTTTTGACCATATTTCCAAGGGTTACTTGGCTAGTGGGTAGATTGAGTGCCCCAAAGCATCGGGCAAGTGTTTTTACCATCATGTATCATGTGATGACATGGGAATGGTAAATTGGCCCAAGGCTTCACCATTGGTAATTGAAACTAATCTAGTTCCAAGTGATGACTTTAGTTGTGACCTAGATCATGTATCATGTGATGACATGGGAATGGTAAATTGGCCCAAGGCTTCACCATTGGTAATTGAAACTAATCTAGTTCCAAGTGATGACTTAGATAGTTGGTGACCCGGGACTAGTCGTGTGTTTGCTACGGTCATGGGGTACATGATTGTATCACCAAATGGTATTTGACTAGTGGGTAACTAGATCCTTTGGGTGGTGTTGATGCATGGTGTTTTCCACATAGTTTTGGAATAGAACATGAAGTGGATGGATATATTAACATGGAAAACTCTTTCAATATTTTCATAGGATAGAGAAATTTTTCAGCAAAGTGAACAACTAAGGAAGTCAAGGACAATACCTCCCTAACTAACAGGGAGCATTCATTTTTGGGTAGTTATGGGAGGCATTCTCCAGCTACAATTAGGCCCATGAAAAAGAGGGAAAATTAAAATTTTAAAATTTGAATTTAAATGGTTAGGTCGGCCCCAAAGTATAGGTCATCCTAACACAAAGAGACATTCCCCTTGGGCACTATTAGACCGCTATAAATACAAACTCAACCTCCATCATTTGGACACGAAAAAAACTCGGATCAACAACAAAACATATGTTCTTCTATTCACACGTGTGAAGGAGAGAGAGAAGAAGTTAAAAGTTTTACCAGAAGGTTGACTAAATTTGACCGATTTTTTCTAAGGTTTATTTGACTTATGTTAACTGAGATTTTTTTGGGCAGAATTGACTGATCTTTCTGGGCAGTTCAGGAGGCCAAATTTCAGCTTGTTTTAGCAGGTTTGACTTATGCTGAATTGTTTGTCTAGGTTGACCAAGTTTGACTTGAGATTATTAGATTGTATTTTTTTTTAACTGAACAATTTCTCCTAAGAAAATATTGTTGGGTTTTTCCCAATGTTGGGTTTTCCTAGTGTAAATTTGTCTCTTTTTTGTGTTTGGTTGTCTCTTTATGATCCTACTATCATTATTGCATTATTGTTGAGATTTTCTATGTATAATTGCTTAATGATATATGTAACACAAGTTAACTTGATTAAGAAATCACTGGAAAGTAATTATCAAATTAGAAGATCAATTTCTCTCATGAAAAATCAACACCTTTTATAGTTTAAGTTAAAAGATTAGATAAAATTATGGAGAGTAGTTATTATTGTCTACACAATATTATATATTTATACATCAAACTCATTCTTAAGATATATTCAATATTTAATCTAGACAATCTAATTAGTTAAGATATTATCTCAATCACACGCTAATCTAGGAACTATCTTAGTTAAACCGAAACTCTTAAATTCAACTAAGAACAATCTCCTAAATTATACAAATAGAAAACTCACATGAAAATTGGAATATTAACCCATACATATGATGAAATATCAACATTAAGCACACAAAAATTAGAATAATTGATACATATGATGAAATATCACACATTAAGCACAAAAAACAAAAAAAGAATTAATAATATAATTTTCAAATATGATTAAAGCTTCCTAATGTAAAATAAAATTATTATTTTTATGTTGTGTTAAAAATTTATATAATTTAGCGAAACTAATCACCTTAAAATTTCAAGTAAAATTTTTAAAATATAGAATAAAAAACTAGAGTTATAATTAACCTCCATACTCTAACTCAAATCTTAAGGGTTGCATTTTCCAAAACCTATAAATATAAAATAATTAAATTATTCATACTTATAAATATATCTCAATCTAAATCCAAATCGTATGAGTAGTTTCATGTATATATGATTTATGAACTTCCACATATATGGTAAAATAAAAATTCAAAATTGGTTTCATCTTTTGTCCAAAACAGAGGCCCTAACAGGTTGTTGGGGTCTCTGATTGAGGAATGGGAGCTGAAACAAGTGCAACAAGGGAAGGCAACAACAAAACCAGACTAGCAGGAGGGCATATCAGAAGACCACATGGAGACTGCACCATCTAGGGAAAATTGACTTGGGACAAGTCAATAGCTTGTGGTCAGGGCTTGTTGGGGCCTTTGTTTTGGACAAAAAATGAAACCAATTTTGAAGTTGTGGACTGTTAATTGCAGATATGGCGAGTCGTGGAGAGCCGTTGCGGGGTGCAAAGAGTCATTGCGGGTTGCGGATGGTTGTTGGGCAGGTGGCGGAGTGCAGACATGTAGCGACACAAGTGGCAAGAACAATTGAAAATAAACAAGGAGAAAGACTCTGAGAAGCAGAACAAAGCGCGGAACTTAATCAGGAACGACAGTGCGTAGCAAGGCAGCCAAGCAGGAAAGAAGGAAGGACTGCCAATGCGAGGGAAGATGGTAGATAAGGAGGAAAGAGAACAAAGGAGCCAGTATGTCATGTTGTGGGTTTTGTGAATAGAGCTCTGCGGAGACTCTGATACTAAATGTAATATGTTGTAATGGAAGTTAATATAATACATAGATGCTTATTGTGGTCATGGTTTTGTGTAATGAATGAATGTCTTATTGTCTAGGGAATTTTATTGGATTAATAAAAAAAATTCTGATAAGCTTTGTTTGAGGTATTCAATATGGATGATCTCTTCTTGAATGTTATGTAATAAGAATTGTTTTATGCATAATCCTAGTGTATTGATGTTGAATGATTGAGGATTAGGTTCGCATTGATGTTGTGGTTCTAGTTCTCCTACCTCATGAAGGTCATGACACACCTCGGGTGAGACTCCTTTCTCTCCTTTGAGCAAGGTGAAAATGTTGGCCTTGTCCTAGACTACATCGGGATCTTGTTGGCCTTGCCAAGAAGTCATTCTTTTGCGAACAACATCTAATATGATAAATAGATTATTAAATTGTGGAAAATTTATTTATGAATAACTCTCCCAGAAAGATGAGACATTGCCTTAGGAAGTTGGGAAGGGCGGACTTCATTAATGAACAAATAAATAGTACTTGCCACCTAATAGATAAGGGAGGAGGTAGTTACTAACTGCTAACATAATCTTGGAAAAGGGTCATTTTGTCCTATACTATAGTTAGACTTATGTAGTGCATAGCTAGAGGGAGGAGGTATAGTGGACAAAAGGAAAAAAGAGATCAAGAAATTTTTTGTTGGCTTGCAGTCCATTGAAGCTTGGGGGGACTCATCCACGAGGAAGAGTCAAGGTTGGGAGGAGCATTGCAGCTCCAGTATTATTTTCGACATTGACAAGTCAGTATACTAAACAAGTTATATTTTAGTATGCCAAACTGAACCAATGAATTTATTTGGAACAAAGTTTCAAAGGGCAACTTCAAACCTTCAAAAAGACTTATGATTGGCATGTGTTCAAGTTCTTTAAAATGAGTAAAATTTTGCTATAACACCTTCCACATCTACATCCTTATTTCTTGCAACACTACCTTTTTGTCACTCTATATTCATCTATAAAAAATTTTAAAATACCACAACTTATTACATTATCCATATCACAATTGTACATTTAAACTATATTAAAAGTCAAACATTCATCTAAAACTTTATTTATTTTTGTATATATAAAGCAACACAATTTTTTTTTTTTTTAAACCACATATCACCATAATTCTAAATCAATAAAATTCCAATTTTTAGAATAAGTTATTTTAATTTTGTAAATCAAAACAATTTATTACAAAACTTCATGAATCATTTTTAGTTTTAGCAATTGAATCGTTGAAAAAGGGAAGAAATTTCAGATCATTCTAATGCCTATTTTGATCATTTTATCACGGACAAATTTATTTTTAGTAGGCAATTTGCGCGTTGAATTCCATCCCTGCCTTTAAAAGCATGTGAGAAAGCACGTAACTATGGCGGGCGCGGTCATTGGATGTTATTGATGTCTGACCAATCTTACCAGATACATAAGACAAAGCACAGTACTGCTTTAAAAAAAACACAATAAATATAAAAATACGATAAATAAATATATTGTATTTTGACTGAAATACATAATCCCCTTATATCACGCTACTCTTGCTTTTTCCAAATTTGCAGAACTAAATGCCTTTCGGTGGCAATGGCATGATCTCGCTGTCTCATTAAAATCTAAAAATCATTGTCGACTTTAAATGTTTTAATATTTTCATAATAATGTAATGAATTTTAAATTATAAAACCAGAAATCTTTGCGAAAAATCATATCATTAAATTCCAATTAAAAAATAAAAAATTTACTTAATTAAATAATATATAAATTAATTAATTAATTTAAAGATAGAATTAAAGAGATATAATAAAATCATAGATTTGAATTATATTTTAAAATTAATTTTGTTTGAATAAGAGTTTGACGTAAAGAAATAGGTTAATAGCGCAAGACCCAAAAGCATTTGGCACATGTGAAAGCTTGACTCTTTAGAGACTCCAGGTAATTGTCCTCGTTACTGATTTGACAACTAAATTATGATAAATATATGAAGTGATATTTATATATAAGATAAAAGTATGTTGAAGAGAAGTAGAGGAGAAAAGAAACTAAATATTTGCTACATATAAAAGTGAAAAAGTTGTATAATAAGATTTCAAATTGTAATTGATCAATATATGAAGTAAATTATTCCAATTTTTGATATATGAATATAAGAGCAAACGACCTTTTAGAAGAAAACATATGAGAAGAAAAGTTATGTACAGCCTATATATGAAGGTGAAAACATTGTATCTAAGTAATATTCAGTTTGGTTTGGTTAAATTGATTTTTTTTAAATAGCTTAATTAGTTAAGAAACTATGACTTTCTCTAATTGTTTTATGTAAATTATTATCCAAATACATAAATTGTTATTCAAAATAGATAATTAGATTAATATTATTTAAAAAAATGTTCAAGAATTGTTTTGTAATTTAAGGTAAAAATTAGATTAAATTGTGTAGAGTAGGTATTATTAAAAGTGTGGAGAATAGTCATTATTGTACACACAAACTATATATATGATTACATATTTAAACTTGGTTTTAAAATAGATTAACTATCTCAACTAAAATAATAGTGAAATTATTTGAGAGAATATATCAAGCACATATTCATTTTGGGAGCTATTTTAGTTGGATCAAATCTCTTAAATCTAACTAAATAAAATAATCCAAGCAAACAACTCATATTGTAATGAGTAATACATATGATGATAAATATCACACATTAAATATAAGACAAGTGGAAATTAAAGTTTTCTACAAAATTGATATAAATTTGGTATAAATTTCAAATATGATTAAATTTTTATCACAATTAATGTTTATGCAAGAAAAAAAAGATATTATTAGAAATTTTCTATTTTAATTTTTAAATTATTTTAAGTTAAAGAGTATGAAATCTACATTTTGTATTTAGTATCAAAACATACTAAAAGTTTCGAATTCAACATTTTATATGGTGTATAAAAAATGTACATGAAATTAATTACTTTAAAGTGTCCAAACAAAAAAATTAAAACATATAAATCTAATTTTTTCTTAATTAATTAATTAATTTTTATATATAAATTCTAAAAATAATTTGATTGGAAAATAAATAAATAAATATATATATATATATATATATATATATATATATATATATTTTAAATTTTTATAAATTTTGATATATATTATAAAAATAAAGCGATATAATCTAAAGATTTAATTCTAGGGTTAGTCTAATTTAGTTTCATCTGTGTACATTTTTGGATATTTTTTTTTAAATATAGTTTTTTTCAATAATATATAAATTTAAAATAATTTGATTGAAATATTAAATATTATATTTATATTATAAAAATATATATGAATATTTTTTTAAACATATATTATATTGGATCTATTGTAGCCGCTATAACACCATCTAAAATTTAGATAATTTTGGGTTGCTATGTGCTTTTCAAGGCCTTAACAAGTATCTTTGTGGCTTGAACTAGTCAAAACCCTTTAATAACTTAGTTATCATCCAAGCTATAATTATTCTATGTCCATGAGGCACATCGCCAAGGGCTTCTTTATTAGGGAGCAATACTATTTGTAGGTTCATATTGGGATATATAATGGAAAAAATGACCTATTATTATATTAGAGTCATAAGGGTATTAGGGTTTTTTTATTGGTAGGTGTAAAAAATTGAGCTCAATTAATGAGAAAAAATATAAAGGGGGTATAAGAAATGTTGATGAAAAAAATGGATACATATTATACTGGTAATGGAGATTTTTAAATTGGGAAGGTGTGTTGGGTTTATATTGGTAGAGGGTTAAATAATTTGATTTTTAGAGGCATTTTCCAATATGTACTCAAATTAAGGGTATTGTTTAATATGTTATGATCGCACAGTGATATAGTTACTAATCATTAATTGAAGCCCACATTGCATCGCCTATGCTTACTTGTCTTGCTTCATCTTCATCATTAGGGTTTATGGCATTTGTATTCATTCATTCTGCAAAATATTTTGGCATTGCTTCTCCATTTATGTTCATGTAGGTTAAAGGAATTAGGTTGATAAGAAGTTGTCGAAATTATACTTACGCACACCTTTTTTATGTCCAGGGTTTGGACGATTCCACAATTGGACTAGAAGGATTATCATTATTAGAAGGAGATCTTAATGAAAAATTGATACTACTAGCACTAGCCTACCCATTGTTCTTAGTGTTACATTTTCGAGACTTTATATTCTCCATATTAGTAGTAGGAATCTACTTAGATTCATTTAGAATTGAGCTTATTTTAACTATGGTGCCGAAAAATACATTCTATATCAACTATCAACGTGACTTCTCAATAGCTAAAAGTGTTTTCTTCGTTGAACTGCCCAAGTCGACATCATAAATGATGGAAAATGAATGCAATCAATAAATATATCTTAAGTGTGAAGGATACATCAGATGAATCACAATGGCAGACATTGAACAAAAGCCTAGAATGAATTTCAACCATGATGAATGGCATAAATGATTGTATACATGAGATAGATGTAGATGTTGTTTACGATCTAAATCTACCAAATAGGCCTCTCTGTGACTAAAGGATGCTCACTTAAGGTAATTACTTTGTTGTTGCACAACCTGTTGAGCATGAAATTGGCATTGATGTCAAATGGGCAAGGATGGAATGTGCATGGTGTGTCAAGCTCAAGGGTATCCCTATGGTTTTTGTAGCTCTTCAGTAGAGAACCATCATAGTAATAAGTCAATTAAAGAAGCTAAAATATTATAATTATGATGATTGGGAGTTCCAGGCTTTGAAGACATTTTTTCCTTAGGAGATCAACTCAAATACTCTTGTAAATGGCATATCTGGATAATGCTCGGAAAGAGCGTTCCAATGGTATGTTGAAGTCCAAAAAATTCCTCCTGGATCAAATGTTATGGTGAGTCAAATTTATGAAGGCCAAAAGTCAAAATCAGTGACTTGGCCATGGACCCCATAGTCCAATCAATGTATAAGTGGCACTTAAGCATGTGTGGTAGCACTGGGTTGGTTTCCTTATGCTCAGGAGGGGGAAGCGCATGGTCTCTCTTAGACATGCAAGCCTAATGAGAAGACCCTAAAATTTACAAAGGCTATCACATATATTAAAGCTAAACGTGACAAGGCTCTAAGACGATGTGGTCAAATAGGTGAGCTGGAAAAATAGACTAATAAGCATGCAAGCGTAGTAGTCTCACATGATGCGCAATCCCAGAGATTACCTCTTGGGAGTCGCAGATTAGCTCTGAGACACGGTGGCATAAAAAATGTGGGGACCAACAGTTGCAAAGTAGCAAAGACACATATTATCGAAAGGGTCTGAATTGGGGAAAGCTCGAAAAAAGGGACCCACCACAATATGTATGCCTGGAAGGCTCATCTCAAAGGCAGTTAATTATGCTACAAGCAGTTTCTTTGAGCTAACTTGGCACCGAGACACTATGGTGTTGGTTTGTGTAGCTTGGGAGGTACTCCAAGCCCTAGGGTTCAATGTTTGGAGGGAAATGTACCAAAAGGGCGTATTGTGGCCTTGGAACCCAAGTGTGGGGTTTTGCACCCAATTGTGTTTGGGACATTTCCGGAAGCACATTTCTACATGTGATGGCATGAGATGATAGAGGGCATAAAGGAGAATCCAACGCTTTGAGAATTGTCGAATTTCAAATTGTAGAAGTGGATATTGAAAAGTGTAATTAGGATCAATCTTCATATTGATTATATAATTATGAATTTATGTAAAGAAGAAGACAAAGATAATAAAATTTATTTTTTGTTGTACTTGCTTCATGGGTTTCAGGAGACATATTTTTATTATAGGTCAATAGACTTCTTCTTGATGTCTATTAGGGTTTGTATTCTGTTTATAAGTGTAATTAAGAGTCATGAATATGAAGTGTCTAGTCTGAGGAATGTACTCCAAGACCTTGTGGAATAACGGCTTAAGTCAGCCCTCAAAAAATGATAGAAGATAAGCTCAAGATGTTGTGTTAAAGTCGGCCTACAAACTGTGTTAAAGTTAGCCTACATGATGGTTGGAAGGTCCTCTTATTAAATGGAAGGAACAACTATATATACCCCTACATATGTTGCATAGAAGACACAGAAATTTGTGGATCTGTCTGAGGTTTTACAGAGTTTAAAAGTGTGGATATGAGGACATAATTTAGTGTGGATTTTTCTAAGATCAGTGTGGATTTCAGGAAGGAGAAAAGTGCAGATTTCAGTGTGGGTTAAGGACAGAGTTAAGTGCGGATTCCTCTGTGATGAAGTGCGGTCTTCAGGAAGGGATAAGTGCGGATTACAAGATAGATTCTAATCTAATATATATTTGAACCAGGGTCAAACTGCAAGGAAGACTATAATTGGAAAACTCTAAGGAAATTGCAGACAGTTCTGAATTTCTTACAATGTAACAAGATCTGGGAGAAATAACTGTGTTTAAGTGTGGATCTATTTTGGATAAGGCTTTGTGTATTGTCATGAAGTAACATTTCAGATCAGAAGTAAGTATACACCTACAATTCATGTGAACTTTTACAATGCCCTATGTTTAGCAAAGTCCCTACATAATCAGAAGAAGAGGTCAGTTTGAAAAGTGTGAGAAAGTGAGGAAGGTAAATATGGGATTTACCTTCCTAACTACAGTTCAAGAAATAAATCTCCAAGTGTATACAAATTAAAGATGATTTAGCCTCTGATGTTTGACTAAGAAATTTAAAGAAGTAAAGCTTAGAGACCGAGTTCTCTAATATTGGTGCAGATTAGTGTTGGTTGGTAAAGAATAGAAGGATCAAGCTTGAGATCATCAAAGAAGCAGTAAAAAGTTCTTGCAGATATTCATAGTTCAAGGGTCTGTGTCTTGGTCATGGTACTTGTCATTTTAATATCTATAAGAATAATTCCTTACGGGTTTTCCTCTCCAAGAGGGAGAAGTTTTTCCCTGGCTCTAGGAGCCTAATTTGTGTGTCTCGTGTATTTTTATAATTGACTTGATGAAAGATTAATTAAGCTAAAGAAGAAAAGACATAAGTAACTAAAGTAAGCTCACATGTAATTATCAAGAAGAGAATTTGAATTAATCACTAGCCCTCCAAATTCTCAACATGGTATCAGAGCTAAGGTGCTAAACACAAGGGCTACTTGACAAGAAGACACTCCAGGAAGCAAATATCAAAGTTTGGGTGAAAATTCAAATAATTTTGAAAGGAATATCTCAAGCTATCTTCAAGAAAGATCTTCATCTCATTCAAAGGATCATCTCAACAAGAAAATAATCTTTGCCATTGTTGGGTGTGGAGCTTGATAATCTTGTTTATTTTGTATCACAGCGTTGGACCCCTGTACCTCAATGGGGCGGCAACGCCACCCGTAATTGTACGCTGCCTAGGGGGTCCAAGGGTGGGCATCTGCGAGTTTATGGAGCCCCCCCCTTGGCAGGGGGTTTCGGGGACAGCGCCCTCAAAGCTAAAAACAGATGTAAAATTGCCTTGTAAAAGTATAGTAATTTCTAGTAAATCTGGGCCATTCATTAGGTGGATGATCTGACGGTAGAAGTTATGTTTATTTTAGGGTTTTTTGCCCTATAAGGCAACCCCTCGCTTGGATGAGGGGATTGTATTGCGGCTGTGTATTGTATGTGTATTCTCAGAGCGAGAAACCTATAGGGAGATTGTGAGAGAGAACAGAGGATATTACAACAAATCTGTTGTAGGTTGTGTCTCTTCATTTTGCTGGATAATAGAAAGGAAGGATTGGCTGTTTGTGGTGGACGTAGCCCAAACTGGGTGAAACACGTATATCTGTGTCTCTCTGGTTTTATGTGTTTTGTGTGCTTGTGTTTTCCGCATATTTTATGTGTTGAATTGCTTTGTAATATATAATTTTCTAACTACTGGTATCAGAGCCGAAGGTCTATTTGGCTGATAAACTCGCAAGAAATAAGGGTTCCTGGTTTGAGTGGGAGCAATGGTAGAAGATGGTAAATTTAGGGTCAAAAAATTTAACGGCCAAAACTTCCCGCTGTGGAAGATGCAAATGGAAGATTATATGTATCAGAAAGATCTGTACCTACCATTGAGTGGAAAAACAAAGAAGCCGATGAATATGATAGACGCAAAATGGAAGATTCTTGATAGAAAGGCACTTGGAATAGTACGGTTGTGCCTTGTGGCGTCAGTAGCCTTCAATATTTCTAAGGAAACAACAACAGAGGGTTTGATTAAGGCATTGGAGAAACTATATGAAAAGCCCTCGGCCTCAAACAAGGTATTTCTTATGAAACATCTATTTAATATGAAGATGTCGGAAGGTGGATCTGTTGCAGACCATTTAAATGATTTTAATACAGTTACTAGTCAGTTAAGTTTTGTAGGGGTAAACTTTGATAATGAAGTTAGGGCTCTGTTATTTTTGTGCTCATTTCCATAAAGCTAGAATTTTTTTGTTATGGCCATTACAAATTCTGTCTCTGGATCTTGTACTTCAAAGTTTGATGATGTTATCGGTTCTATCCTTAGCAAGGAAATGTGACGGAAAAGCTCCAGTGAGACATCAGGTAATGCTTTGAGTTCAGAGTCTAGGGGAAGAAAAATGGAAAGAGGAAAGAGCTCGAGATATCCCAGTAAATCAAGGAAAGGTAGATCCAAGTCTAGATCGGGCATAGTGTGTTGGAAATGTGGAAATAAAGGACACTTGAAGAAAGACTGTAGATCTTGGAAGGGAAAAGAAGGAGACACACAACAAGAAAACAATCATAAAGAAAATGTGACAGGTGATGTGTTACAAGATAATTTGATTCTTTCTTTCGAAAATGTTACTGATTCCTGGGTGCTATATTCAGGGGCCTCATTCCATGCCACACTTGATAAGAAATATTTTCATGACTTTGTTCAAGGAGATTTTGGACAAGTCTATTTGGGTGATGATAAACCCTGTAAAATTGTTGGAATGGGTAAGGTTCTTGTAAAAAAATAGAATGGAAACCAATGGCTATTAAAGGAGGTAAGGCATGTTCCAGATCTGAAGAAAAATCTGATTTCAATAGGGCAGTTAGGCGGCGAAGGTTGTGTGAAAAATTTCATAGATAAAACTTGGAAGGTCACCAAAGGAGCCTTGGTAATATCAAAAGGCCAAAATATTGGTACATTGTATTTATGCAATGGTATTTCTATCTTTGTTAATGCTTTAAATTCCAAAGGAGTAGATGCAGCATTATGGCATCATAGGCTCGGATACATGAGTGAGAAGGGGATGAATATTCTTTACTTAAGAAATTTGTTGCTGGGTTTGAAGAATATTGATTTGGATTTCTGTGAGAATTGCATTTATGGAAAACAGAAGAGAGTCATATTTATCAGAGTTGGGAAAGAAAATAAGAGTGAAAAATTAGATCTTGCGCATAGAAATGTATGGGGACCTGCTCAGGTATCATCTCTCGGTGGCTCTTGTTATTATGTTAATTTTATTGATGATGCAACTAGAAAAACTTGGATTTATTGTATTCATAATAAACCTGATGTATTTGATACTTTCAAGAAATGGAAAGCTTTGGATGAGATTGAGACAGGAAAGTAGTTGAAGTGTCTAAGATCAGACAATGGAGGTGAATATTGCAGCAAAGAGTTTGATAGGTATTGTTCAGAGAATGGAATTCGCAGAGAGAAGAAAATTCCAAGAACACCACAAGAAAATGGTGTGTCAAAAAGGATGAACAGTACAATCATGGAGTGTGCAAGGTGCATGAGATTGCACGCAGGATTGCCTTTACAATTTTGGGCAGATGTTGTAGATACTGTTGTTTATCTAATAAACAAAGGGCCTTCAAGTTCCTTGGATGGTGGTATTCCAGAGGAGGCATGGACAGGTAAAAAGGTAAACTACTCTTTTTTAAAGCCTTTTGGTTGTGAGGCCTTTGTCCATATTAATAAAGAAAATAGAAAAAATCTTGAGGCAAAATAAAAGAAATGTACCTTTATTGGATATGGTGTTAATGATTTTGGTTATCGATTATATGATTATGAAAATCACAAAATCATTAGGATCAGAGATATCATATTCAATGAAAATGTCTTGTATAAGAATCAGTTGCAAGAAATGAAACATGAAAAAGAAAACAAAGAATACACAGTTCTTGATGAGATCAAAGAAAAAGTAAAGGTGCCTAAAAATAATAATAATCAATAGCCACAACAACATCAACCACTACAACAGCAATAGACACCTCAAACACCTGAAAGTGGTGTCATAAGATCTACCAGGATAAGTAGACCCCCTGAACGATACTCTCCTTTATTATATTATTTATTGTTTACTGATTCTGGTGAACCCGAATGTTATGAAGAAGAAATGTAGGTTGAAACTGGGAATAAGTGGGAGCTAGCCATGGAAGAAGAGATGGAATCCTCAATACATAACCAGACTTGGGACTTAGTCAGGTTTCCTGGAGGTAAAACAACATTGCAGAATAAATGGGTTTACAAGCTGAAGGAAGAAGATGGAGGAAAACAGAGGTAAAAAGCTAGACTTGTGGTGAAGGGGTTTGCACAGAAGAAAGGTATTGATTTTGATGAAATATTTTCTCCTGTTGGTAAGATGACTTCAATCAGAACTATTTTAAGTCTTGTAGTAGCAGAAGATTTGCATCTTGAATAGTTAGATGTAAAGACATCATTTCTCCATTGAGATTTGGAGGAAGATATCTATATGCAACAACCAGAAGGATATGGGGTCAAAGGGAAAGAAAAATTAGTGTGCAAGTTAAAGAAGAGCTTGTATGTCTTAAAACAAGCTCCAAGGAAGTGGTATCTAAAATTTGACAAGTTTATGTCTGAACAAGGTTATACTATATGTCACTCTGATCATTGTGTTTATTTGAAAAATCAAAATGATGGCAGCTATATTATACTGCTATTGTATGTAGATGACATGCTTATTGCAGGGTCTAACATGCAGGAAATAAATGTGCTCAAAAGAAAATTGGAAAATTCCTTTGTAATGAAGGATTTGGGAGATGCAAAAAAATCCTTGGTATGAGAGTACTGGAGACAGGAAAAGTCGCAAATTAATATTGTCTCAGAACGAGTACATACAAAAGGCGTTGAAAAGATTTAATATATAGAATGAAAAACCAGTTAGTACACCTTTTGCTAGCCATTTCAAACTTAGTAAGGAGATGTGCCCAAAGACCCACGAAGAAATGGATTATATGTCTAAAGTTCCATATGCATCAGCAGTTGGAAGCCTAATGTATACAATGGTCTGCACAAGGCCTGATATTGCACATGCAGTGGGAGTTGTAAGCAGGTACATGAAAAATCCAGGAAAAGAACATTGGATGGCAGTGAAATGGATTCTCAGATATTTGAGAGGTACCACAAATCAAGCATTGTGCTTTGGTGGTTCAAACATTGCTCTACAGGGATATGTTGATGCATATATGGTAGGTGATAGAGATAATAGGAGGAGCACTACAGGGTATGTATTTACTCTAGGTGGAATAGCTGTTAATTGGGTTTCAAAAAATCCAAAGTGTTGTTGCACTTTCAACAATAGAAGCAGAGTATGTTGCTACTACAGATACTAGTAAAGAAATGATTTGGTTACAAAGGTTTATGGATGAATTAGGTAAGAAGCATGATATGGGCACGTTATACAGTGATAGCCAAAGTTCCATTCATCTTACAAAGAACTCAACATTTCATTCCAGGACTAAAAACATACAGCTCAAGTACCATTTCATACTGTCAGTGTTGGAAGATGGACAGTTGAAGCTGGAAAAGATACACACTAGCCAGAATCCTGCAGATGTGCTAACAAAAGTTGTAACCAAGGAGAAACTAAGAATATGCTCAGTTTCAATTAGTCTTCAAGTATGATGATGAAGATGAGAAATATCCAGGTCCAAAGTGGAGTCATTGTCCAACAAATGAAGCAGCGGTGGAGCTGCTACAGTCAGTCTCCAAGTGGGATATTATTGGGTGTGGAGCTTGATTATCTTGTTTATTTTGTATCATAGTGTTGGACCCTTGTACCTTAATGGGGCGGCAAAGCCCCCTGTAATTGTACGTTGCTTGGGGGGGTCCAAGGGCGGGCAGCTGCGAGTTTATGGAGCCCCCCCCCTGGTGGGGGTTTTCGGGGGCAGCGCCCCCGAAGCTAAAAACATATGTAAAATTTCCTTGTAAAAGTATAGTAATTTCTAGTCAATCTGGGCCGTTCATTAGGCGGATGATCTGACGGTAGAAGTATGTTTAGTTTAGGTGTTTTTTCCCTAGAAGACAACCCCTTGCTTGGATGAGGGGATTGTATTGCGGTTGTGTATTGTATGTGTATTCTCAGAGCGAGAAACAGATAGGGAGACTGTGAGAGAGAACATAAGATATTACAACGGATCTACTATAGGTTGTGTCTCTTCATTTTGCTGGATAATAGAAAGGAAGGACTGGTTGTTCGGGGTAGACGTAGCCCAAACTGGGTGAACCACGTATATCTTTGTCTCTTTGGTTTTATGTGTTTTGCATGCTTGTGTTTTCTGCCTATTTTATGTGTTGCATTTCTCTGTAATATATAATTTTCTAGCAGCCATCAAATATTTATATTCAAAAACATTTTTGGAGGAAAGATCATATTTTGAAGATATCCTTATCATCAAGGATCCAAGAACACCTACATTGGAGATTTCAATCTTAGAAAAAGATCCTGATTTCATCTTCATCATCATCAAGGATGCTGCAACTCACTCTACTCAAGTATGTATCTATGAACTTACTTAAATATGTCAAGATGACTTATTGTAAAGAGAGCAACAAATTGGTTGGGTCATCAAACTTTAGTCCATGGAATAAGAGGACAGATTTGAATTTAATTGAAGACGAAGTTATGGATTACATCAAAGGATTTGCAATTCAACCCTCTAAAGAAGATGCTCTAGCTCATGCCATGTACATGAAAGGAGAAATCAGAGCCCAGAGGATTCTCATAGAATCCATTAAGGACTCACTCATTCCCTACGTATCAAAACTAAAGTCTCCTAAAGAAATATATGAGAAACTAGTGGATCTATTCTTTGTGAGTACAGTAGGAGAAGCAATCTCTCTTAGACAAGAACTATACAAAATGAAATTGCCAAGAGAAGAAGAATAAATTCATACTTTATGAGGATTTCGAGACCAACTGCAGGAGCTGGGAGAAGTATTGTCTGACACTGAGATGACTACAGTGGTGTTGAATTCTCTACCAGAAGAATGGGGAAAGTTCACTTCAAGTTTATACAAGAATAAATAATCCACACCATTCCATGATTTATAGTATCTATGTAAAATAGAGGAAACAAGATTGAAATCAAAAGCTGATACAGGATCAAATGAACGGAATGAAGCCTTTGCAGCCATATCCAAGAAGAAAGGAAGATTCATAAAATTTGGTCCTCAGAATAAAAGAAGAAATACGGACAAAGTATGATGCTTTGGATGTAATGAACTTGGGCATTATAAAAGAGATTTTCCTAAATCTAGAAAGGATAGGAGGAAAAAGGAAGAAGCCCATGTCTCAGATATAAGGGAAGAACCTAATGCAAAGAAATCTAAGAAAGAAGAAGCGAGAGATCTCTACTATGATTGAGATCATCTTCTCCTTTAAGTGATTTATGTTGGTTGTAAAATAGTATGATAGGAATCAATGTATATTAATAGCATCATGATATAATCATGGCAAGAGCTCTTGGTGAAACAACTCCTGGAAAACCTCAATAATACTGATGAAAGGCAGTCATCAAGATCAAGGGTCGACATGGAAACAAGTGCTGACATTTTCTAATAGAGTTCTCTATGAATTCACTAATTAGAAAGAAAGAAGAATGGTTTCATCAATAACTCTATGCTTGATGAAGCAGGTCAAGGTAATGAAGCTCTTCATTCTAGTGAAATTGCTATAGGATGACTCAAAGGAAAAAGGTATGAGGTATATATATATATTTATATGCTAACACTAGATGTTGTGAAGTCATGTCATATGGTTGCAAGTACTGGAATTATATATTTATAAGTATGATCTATGGAGGGGGATCTCTCTTGGTGCACTGACATATGAAATCAACATAATATATCCTCATATGGAATATGAGGTGGTTGTACATGAAAAAGGAATTGTAAATTGGAAGTTCCTAGGAATGAATATGTGCAGAAAGGAAGAGATCATGAAGTGAAACCATGTCAAGAGGCAGTTATCATCCAGAAGCCAAGAATATGTGACTAGAATATCTCCTGCGAGGATATGTAGAGTCTAATAGAAGTCTTGTAAAGAAGAATACCTTTGACAAAACATATCATTAGGAGAGGTGTCAAACTGAATAAAGGATGTCGATGCCTATAGGAAGATGTCATGGTGAAAGATCATTACTGAGGTAACTTTTGTTTTAAAATTTCATACGTATATGTTTCTCTGGATGAATTTGTGTAGGGTTGCTAATAATGAGAAAGGATGTAAGATCCTTGGAGATGATTTTAAAGAAAGCAACATGGCATAAAAGGTGGACCAAATAACAAAGACAGATGAATACTTCCTGGTAGATGACATGACTCATGAATGAAAGTAATGGATGATCTATGCCCTATGGAGCTAAAGTTGAAGATTCCTCAATATCAAAGTCCATGACATCGAGGGGAGGAATTATTCATGAGCAGCTAGGTGTCTCACCATTTCTGCTACAGATCCTTGATTGAGAGGGAGCTTGGTGATAAGTTTCTTACTTGGAAGAAACTAGGTAATTCCTAATAATGAGCTTAGGTACATTCCTTATACAGGAATGAGTATATTCCCTTGTGGAATAGGTCCTCCCCGGCTGAGAGGGAGAGATAGACACATCATTCTGGTCTTCACTTGGGAAGACAAAATGGAGGATTGGGTAATCATCTGGCATTTGATACTATTTGAGAATGTATTAGGGCATTCAAGATAAGAGTAGTCGGGGAACGATATTATTTGAGGGCTACCTACCCAAGAGAATAATAGTCCAATAAGGTCATACTTTGGAAACACCCAGGTGGAGTATGTACCTTGGAGAGACAATGACTATGGTGTTTATAAGTCATGTGTCTTGCCATCATTGTAGCCCATTGTCTCATTGGGAGATGGGCCATTATTCAAGGCCTTGCATTAAGACAATGCTAGTTGATATGATGCTATGCAAATGTGATTACCAATCTAATTCTTCTTATGAGATTCTTCAGTTTGAAAGTGTTCATGTACCTGTATGAATACCTCCCTAGTTAAGAGGGAGTGTTGAAAAGTGTAACTAGGATCCGTCTTCAAATTGACTATATAATTAAGAATTTATGTATAGAAGAAGACAAAGACAATAAAATGTATTTTTTATTGTACTTGCTTCATGGGTTTCCTGAGCAATATTTTCATTATAGGTCAATAGAATTATTCTTGATGTCTATTAGGGTTTGTATTCTGTTTATAAGTGTAATTAAGAGTCATGAATATGAAGTGTCTATTCCGAAGAATGTACTCCAAGACCTTGTGGAAGAATGGCTTAAGTCAGACCTCAAACAATGCTGGAAGATGAGCTCAATATGTTGTGTTAAAGTCAGCCTACAAACTGTGTTAAAGTCAGCCTACATGATGGCTGTAAGATCGGCTTATTAGCTAGTAGTAACAACTATATATACCCCTACATATGTTGTGCAAAAGACACAGAAATTTTTGGATCTGTCTGAGGTTTTACAGAGTTTAAAACTGCGGATATGAGGACAAGATTTAGTTCGAATTGTTCTGAGATCAATGCAAATTTCAAGAAGTAGAAAAGTACAGATTTCAGTGTAGGTTAAGGACATAGTTAAGTGCAGATTTCTTTGTGATGAAGTGTGGTCTTCAGGAAGGGATAAGTGTGGATTATAGGATAGAGTATAGTATGATATATATTTGGATCAGGGTTAAACTGTAAGGAAGACTATACTTGGACAACTCTAAGTAAATTGCGGACAATTCTGAATTGCTTACAGTGTAACAAGATCTGGGACAAATAACTGTGTTTAAGTGTGGATATATTATAAATAAAGATTTGCATATTTTCATGAAGTAACATTGCAGATCAGAAGTAAGTATACATCTACAATTCATGTGAAGTTTGACAGTGCCCTATGTGTAGCAAAGTCCCTACATAATCTGAAGAAGAGATTGGTCTAAAATTTTTGAGAAAGTGAGGAAGGTAAATATGGGATTTACCTTCCTAACTACAGTTCAAGAAATAAAAATCCAAGTGTATATAAAGTAAATATGATTTAGTCTTCGATGTTTGACTAAGCAATAAGAAGTAAAGCTTAGAGACCGAGTTATCTAATATTGGTGCAGATCAGTGCTGGTTGGTAAAGAATAGAAGGATCAAGCTTGAGATAATCAAAGAAGCAGTAACAAGGTCTTGGAGAAATTCATAGGTCAAGGGTTTGAGGCTTGGTCATGGTACTTGTCATTTGAAGATCTACAAGAAGAATTCCTTATGGGTTTTCCTCTCAAAGAGGGAGATGTTTTTCCCTAGCTCTAGGATCCTAATTTGTATGTCTCGTGTATTTTGATAATTGACTTGATGAATTACTAAATAAGATCAAGAAGAAAAGACATAAGGAACTCAAGTAAGCTCACAAGTAATTATCAAGAAGAGAATTTGAATTAATCACTAGCCCTCCAAATTCTCAACAGTGGAGATATGAATTTTTTAAGATAAATTATGGAGGTTTCACATATGTGTCAAGGTCAGCTTGGTGTAAATTTGACATAGGACAGTGGTTGAATCCCCTAATTTGCAATGTTGGAGGAGCCCTTGTGTTTGTATAAATACAAGGTGATTTGACGTGTTATGAGCATCCATTTTTTGGCAATACACACCAAAGATACCTCTGAAATTTTTGGTGGAGCCTTGATCACAGTAAGGGAGAAATAAGACAACATGGAGGAGCTTGGAAGAACAACATGGTATTTATTTGTTGTTGTTGGTACATGGTGTAGATTAGAGGGTTGTTTGAGGATTTTTCTCGGGTTGTTCTTGGCTGCGTTTGCAGGGCAAGGAGGCCGCAACATTAAGGAGGAAGAACAATTTTGTTTTGGGTTGGTTGGTGGAGGTCTTAAGGAGGGTTGCAGTCATACCTTGTTGCTGGGCTAGGTCATATTCCATAGCCAGTAGCTAGGCTACCTTGGTGTTACGTTTCAAGTGGAACAAAGCCAAGAAGAGCAACGTGGGAGAGGACAAGTGTCCCTTTGGTGGACTGCAGCCCTAGAAGGGACTTCTTGCTAAATTGTGTGGAGGAGTAGGGTTGTAGATGATGCCATAACTAGAGGTGCATCAGTGCAGCATGGTGTAGAAAAAATGTTTGTGGAGGTGTATTGGGTCAAGGTGTGACAGGTTTGGATCAGGATTTGTTGCAGCCTATTAATTCCATGTATATGACCTTCCGAGGTGGTAGAGTGTGATATTAGGAGTCGATTCAACAATGATTGGATTGAGTACCATAGGTATGTTGGAGGGAAGCGTGTTGGCTACCCAAAGTAGCCCTAGATGAGATATCTTGAAGGACGAAGAGCAGCTGAAGGTTGGGTGAAGATAGGTGCTGAAGAGAAACACTTTGATGGACAAAAGTTGTAACTTGCAAGCCTGGAAGATTGGAGCTCGAGTATTGGCCAACCTAGTGAGTAGATTGGATCAGCCAATGTAAGCTATGCATATGGACGTGAAATAGTGTTAGGTGTCAACCCTCCTAGAGTCTCAATATGTAGATGTCTTGATGGACTGAGGCACTACTAGTGAGTAGTATGGAAGCGAAGGATCAGAAAGATGAGTTTGCCATTGTATCTTGTATACCATAGACTATTGTGTTATTCATATTTGGTTTAATATAATGAGGATTTTTTTATTGTACATTATTGTACAATTTTTTTTAAAACTATGTATATTGTGCATATGTGATTTAATGCTTTATATTTTCCGTTGTGCAAAGTAGTTCATTATTGAGATTCTTGGTTTGGTAGCATCAATGAATTAAGACTCTAACCTAGACCCAAGATCCTGGAAATTAAACATGGTATCAAAGTGTTTCTGAGCTACTTTGGAAGTCAATAAATCAGATTTTGCGCAGCGAAGTACAATGTGAGAGGGAGTTGGTCACATTGCGAGTGAAGAATTAGCTAGAATGTCAAAGTTGTAGGAAGATCTATGATATGAGGACAGGTTGGAAGGGTTGTCCAATGCAAGTCAATGGGATATGGGATTTTTCCGAGAAAGAGATCAAGCAGCCAACCGATCCTAAGGAGTTGGATATATGGGAAGAAGCAGGGGTAGGTACAGGTTCCAGAGAAGCAGAAGAAGGTGCAGGCTTCAGAGGAGAAGGTACAGGTTCCCGAGAAGAAGGTACACTTTTTAGAGAAGGTCTAGGTTCCAGAGGCTCAGAGGGAGTTGAGTTTTATAGGGAGCTTTCAGATTCAAAGGGAGACTCTGCAACCCAAGAAGAGTGCATTGTTAGTGGGGAGCAAGGGTGCTTCCACATCTGGAAAGAAGGAGTCATGGTGAGATTGGAAAGTGATACATGAGAAGAAAAATAAGGAGGCTTCCAGTGACAACGACACTTTTGAGTAGGGCATAGTTCATTGTATAGGTATTTCTACGATTATTAGCGCTAGGAGCTGGGCAAGTGTTGCGAGTAGTGATGATGATGACAAAGTACTTCCTCGTCATGGATGTACCTCCCTTGCTAAGAGGGAGTGTTGATTTGTGTATCTTGGGAGGTACTCCAAGCCCTAGGGTTCAGGATTTGGAGGAAAAGTACCACAAGGGAAACTTGTGAGCTTGGGACCCAAGTGTGGGGTTTTGCACCAAATCATGTTTGGGGAATTTTTGGAAGAACATTTCTACATGTGATGGCATGAGACAATGGAGGGTGGAAAGGAGAATCCAAAGGTTCAACAATCATTGAATTCCGAGTTGTATAAGTGGAGATATGAATTTTTGAAGATAAATTATGGAGGTTTCACATATGTGTCAAGGTCGGCTTGGTGTAAAGTTTACATAGGATAGTGGTTGAAGCCCCTAATTTGAAATTTTGGAGGAGCCCTTTTGTTGGTATAAATACAAGGTGATTTGATGTGTTATGAGCATCCATTTTTGGGCAATACACAACAAATATACCTTTGAAATTTTCGGTGGAGCCTTGGCCGTAGTAAGGGAGAAACAAGACAGTGTAGAGGAGCCTGGAAGAACAACGTGGTATTTTTGTGTTGTTGTAGATGTGTGGATTATAGGGTTGTTTGAGGGCTTTTCTAGGGTTGTTCTTGGGTGTGTTTGCTTGGCAGGGAGGCCACAAAATTAAGAAGGAAGAACAATGTTATTGTGGGCTAGTTGGTGGAGGTTTTAAGGAGGGAAGCAGTCATACCTTGCTGCTGGGCTAGGTCGTATGCCATAGCCAGCAGTTAAGATGCCTTGGTGTTGCGTTTAGGGTGGAACAAATCCAAGAATAGCAACATGGGTGTGGAAGAGTGTCCCCTTGATGGACCATAACCCTAGAAGGGCTTGCTAGCTGAGTTGCACAGAGGAGTAGGGCTGTAGGTGATGCCCTAACTAGACGTGCAATAGTGAAACAATGCAACATGGTGTAACAAAAACCTTTTTGGAGGTGCATTTGGTCAAGGTGTGACCAGTTTGGATTAGGATTTGTTGTAACATGTTGATGCCATGTATATGAACTTCTGAGGTGGTGAAGTGTGATATTAGGAGACGATTCAGTAGTGATTGGATTTGGATCCATAGGTATGTTGGAAGGTAGCATGTTGGCTACCCAAAGTAGCCCTAGATGAGTTATATTGAAGGATGAAGAGAAACTGAAGGTTGAGTAAAGATAGGTGCCGAAGAGAAACACTTTGATGAATGAAATTTTTTTCTAGATTTTCAGATTGAAGCTCAGGTATTGGCCATCCTAGAGAGAAGATTGGATCAACCCATATACACTCTACATATGGACATACGACAGTGTTAGGTGGCAGCCATCCTGGAGTCTCGATGTGTAGATGCCTTCATGGACTAAGGCACTACTAGTGAGTAGTACAGAAGCGAAGGATCGGTGGGATGAGATACGACATTATGTTTGTCACTATATCTTGTATACCATAGACTCTTGTGTTATTCATATTTGGTTTAATATAATGAAGATTAGTGATTATACATTATTATAAAATTTTGTTAAAAATTGTGTATATTGTGCATATGTTATTTACTGATTTATATTTTCCGTTGTGCAAAGTAATTCATTGTTGAGATTCTTGGTTTGGTAGTGTCAATGAATTAAGACTCTAACCAAGACCCAAGGTTGTGGAAATTCAACATGTGGCATACAGGTATTCCCAACTGTCTTTGTATTAGTGCAGCGTGGCCCCACAATACATGTGACCCTGGAGGGTTTTTCTCGGAATATCAAGGAGGCGTATTATGAAGAGGTCAAGGTAACAGATCCGAGGGATGAAGATTTTGTCAAATTTTGACGGTTTTGTCAATTAACTAAAGGCACGCCCACGTCTCGGTTATTTAGTGTTTTTGTGTGTTTTGTGACCGAGGGCCTTTGGGTTTATTATAATGAAAAAGTGTCATGAGGAGTTCAAAAATGGCTTGGGGCTTGTGAACATGAGTGGGTTGGAAACCATTTAGCACCATGTGCTATGTTTAGAATTTATGCCATATTTAGGAGTCATCCTCTTATTGCAAGAGAAGGCTTGAATGTGTCATCAACATTTAGCGACTTCACCAAGTTTAGCAGTGCAACATGGACACTGTTGGAGTTAATAATGACTGCAGAGAAATTTTTTTCAAGGAAAAAAGGACCAAAAAACTCAGAGTTGTAATGGAACACCGCCTACATTAAAGAAAGCCATCCCTGCTCACTAATAATGAATGAGGAGAATTGAGAAACAAGGCAACGAGAAGGAAGCAAGGACCAGGATCTAGAAAAGAGTGTTAATGAAGATCAAACCAACAACTCAAAATTCCATGTTGAAGTACATCTTGAGTGTTTGAGAGCCTTGCTAGTTATACATATATAATTTATTGGAGGAACTCCTTGAGTATGTAGGTTGACTAAGAACTAATTCTCAACATTAAACTATTGTGCCCATTCTCAAGATTAATACAAAAAATGTGGTTGAATATTATTATGTAACAACATAATGGAGTGTCTCATAGGAGTACACTTGAGCATAGTAATTAACAAAGGCTACAAAATTGTTCTTTGGGTTGAAGAGGAACAAAACTATGGAATGGAATGAAAAAAGGGGGAAAGTGAGTGGAATTGTGAGAGTGCTTTGTGTGAGTGTATGTGTTGTTGTGAGAGGTTGTGTGTGCACATGAGAAGAATGGTGGATGAGATATGTAGTTGTACAAGTTAATTAAGGGTCGAGAGTAGAGTTTATTGAGTAGTGATAGAGAAGTGGAGAGTTAGGTTGCAGAGAAGAGAGGAAGGGGTTGTAAAAGACAATAATATAGTTTCTTTACATTTTTATGTAATAGAAATAGGCCACTGTTACTTAGTCTGAAAATTGTATGAAAATTAGGACAGTTGGTTGAACTAGGTTGTAGTATGTATTCATAAGAGGTTGGTGCCTCTTGGAAAGTTATGGCTTGTTATTTTCAAGGAGGTTGGAACCTCCCATGAGTGGGTACTCACAAAAAAACAATAAAAAATAGATTGGTGGTTTTCCATTTTTGGTTTCCACGTTAAATACTTGTGTTCACATATGTATGATGATCATATTAATGTTTTGTGTGTACGTGAATGATTTACTTTTCTACATATGTACTTATTTGTAAGTGTTCACATGAATGAATGTTGAATGAAAAGAGAAAATAAAAAAAATGTAAAAGTTGATATTAGCTCCAATCACTAATTCACCCCCCCTCTCTCAGTAATTCCTTAAGTATAACAATTGGTATCCGATCCAGGTTCCTTCAATAATAGTTTAACCACCGAAAGGTATATTTATAAGGAATCATGTCTAGACAAGAGATTCAATACGCTTACTCAAGTAATATACCTATATTTGACGTGAAAAACTAAATATTTTGGAAAATTATGATGGAAGCCTATCTCATGTCCCTAGGTGTTGAGAAGTGTAACTAGGTTAGTCTTCATGTTGACTATGCAATTACAGATTTATAGAAGACAAAGATAATAAAATGTAATTTTTGTTGTACTTGCTTCATGGGTTTCATGAACAAGATTTTATAATAGGTTAATAGACTTCTTCTTGATGTCTATTAGGGCTTGTCTTATATTTATAAGTATAATTAATATTCATGATAATGAAGTGTCTAGTATGAATAATTTCCTCCAGGACTTTGCAAAAGAATGGCCCATAATGGCCCTCAAAACTGCCCAATATCTACGTTGAAAGATCAGCTCATCCTACTCCTAAAGTCGGCCTCTAATAGCTGGACAAGTCAGCTTAGAATCTGTAATTAAAGTCGGCATAAATAGAGACTATATGGTCGGCCTAAAACAAAGTTAATACTATTATTAATAGACCTAGAGTTGCGGCTCATTTGGACAACAAAAAGATGTGGATTCTCTCTCAATCAACAAAAAATAGAAAGTGCAGATTTTGAAGAAGATGTACAAGGTTTTAGTGTGGTCATCATATGAATTTATTACAAGTGTCAAAAGGTCTAACCAATAGCATATCCACCTATGACTGAAATGCAGATCTTAGGTGTAGACCCCTATATGTAAAAGTGCAGAAAATAAAGTGTGGATTTCTCTATATTGTAACAGTTTTAAAGTCAAGAAGAATATGTGGATTCCTATGTGGATCTGAGTGGTAAATAGTGTCGGTTTGAAGGAGATGACAGCGCGTACTTCAGGAAGAAAGGGATGGGGATTTATATAAAGTGTCAATAATGAAAAGGTGCAAACTCTAATAGTCATGAAGTGCTGAATTCAACAAGAATGAAATGAAAATTTAAGAAGTAATCAATTGCAGATCATAGAGGTAAGAAATAAGGTCTACATTCTAGAAATTCGATGTGTATACAAAATATAAGAAGGAGGATCTCAAGATAAACTTAGAGACTAAGTTATCTAAAGCTAATGGAGGTTAGTATACATTGGTGAAGAATAAAAGGATCAGTGTTGGAAGAAGACTTAGAAGAAGTGTCAAGGTCTTGGAGGCATTCACAGGTCAAATGTCCGAGTCTTGGTCATGGTGCTCGTCATTTGAAGGTCTATAAGAAGAATTTCTCGTGGGTTTTCCTCTCCAAGAGGGAGAGGTTTTTCCCTGGATGGAAGAGCCTAAATTTTTGTCTTTCGTATTTTGGTAATTGACTTGATGAAAGACTAATTAAGCTAAGAAAGATAAGAAATAAGTATCTGAAGTAAGCTCACAAGTAATTATCAAGAAGAGAAATTTAATTAATCTCCATCCCTCTAAATTCTCAACATGGTATCAGAGCTAAGGTGCTAATCTCAAGGGCTTCTTGACAAAGGAGACACTCCAGGAAGCGAAGATCAAATTTTAGGTTGAAAAATAAAATCAATTTGCAAAGGAAGACTCTCTAGCTACTTCAAAAAGGACCAACTCAATCAAGAAAGTAATATTTGCCATCAAAGATTCTCATTCAAAACTTTGTTAGAAGAAGGACCTCAACTTTTGAAGATATCCTTCATCAAATATTCAAGAACAACTACTTTTAATATTTCTATCTTAGAAGAAACTATTGAATTCATCTTCAAACATCATCAAGGAAGCTTCAAGCCACTCTATTCAAGTAATTATGTATGACCTTACTTAAATCTGTCAAAATGAATTATTGTAAAGAAAGAAACAAGCTGGTTGGGTCATCAAAATTTAGCGCATGGAAGAAGAGGACAGATTTGAATCTAATTGAAGACGAAGTTATGGACTACATTAATGGATCGACAATTCAACCATCAAAATAAGATGCTCTAGCTCATGGAAAATACATGAAGGGAGAAATTCGAGCCCAGAGGATTCTCACAGAATCCATCAAGGACTCACTCATTCCCTATGTGTTAAAACTAAAGTCTGCAAAAGAATATATGAGAAATTGGTGGAGCTATGCTCTGTGAGTTCTGCAAGAGAAGAAATCTCTCTGATATCATCTGCAAGAAATAGGAGAAGTAATGTCTAACACTGAGATGACTGAAGTAGTGTTGGAAGCTATACCATATGAACGGGGAAACTTCATTTTAGGTTTATATGGGAAGAAGGAAGTCACACCATTCCATGATTTAGGGTCTCTATGTAAAATAGAGAAAAAAAGATTGAAAGCCAAAGGTGTTACAGGATCAAGTGAATGGAATCAATCCTTGGTAGCCATGTCAAGGAAGAAAGGAAGATTCGGTAAGATTGGTCCTCATTATAGTATGGAAAAAGCATGATGCTTTGGATGTGATAAGGTTGGGCATTATAAAAGTGATTTTCCAAAATCTCAAAGGGACAAGAGAAAAAGGGAAGAAGCCCATATCTCATAAATGAGAGAAGAACTTGATGCAAATAAATCTAAGAAAGAAGAAGTGAGGGATCTCCACTATGATTAAGATCATATTCTCCTTTAAGTGATTTTTGTTGATAGGAAGCAGTGTAGCATCATGATCAAAGCATGGAAGGAGTTCTTAGTAAAACAACTCCTGGAAAATCTCTCTGATAATATTACTAATGGAAGGCAGTCATCAAGATCAAGGGTCATCATGGAAATAGAATTTTGGGACGTGATGATAAATTGATGAAGCAAGCTAAGAGAATGAAGCTCTTGATTCTAGAAAAATTTCTGAAGGATGAATTAAATGAAAAAGGTACAAGGTATGTATATATTTATATACTGACACTAGATGCTGTGAAGCCATGTCATATGGTTGCAGGTAATATACTTCTATATTTATAAGTATGATCTATTAAGGACTAGGATCCCTTGGTGCACTAACATATGAAATCAACATAATATATATCCTCATGGAATATGAGGTGGTTTTATATGAACGAGGCACTGGAAAATGTGTAAGTTCCTGGGAATGAAGAATGTGCAGAAAGGAAGAGATCATGAAATGAAACCATGTCAAGAGGAAGTTATCATCCGGAGGCAAAGAAGATGTGACTAGGAGATCTCTTGGGAGGATATGTAGACTCTGACAGAAGTCTGGTAAAGAAGAATACCCTTGACAAAAACATATCATTAGGATATGTTTCAATCTGAATAAAGGATGTTGGTGCCTATAGGAATATGTCATGGTGAAATATCATCACTGAGGTAACTTTTATTTTAAAAGTTCATATGTATATGTTTATCTGGATGAATTTGTGCAGGGCTACTAATCATGAAAAAGGATGTATGATCCTTGGAGATGATTCGAAGGAAAGTAGCATGGCATAACGATGAACCAGATGAGAAATTTAGACGAATCACTTTTTGGTAGATGACATGACTCATGAATGAAAGTGATGGATGATCTGTGTCTTGTGGAGCTAAAGTTGAATATTCCTAGATATCGAAATCCATGACATCGAGGTGAGGAATTCTTCATGAGACGCTGGGTATCTCATCATTGTTGCTGCATGTCCCTGATTGAGAGGGAGCCTGGTGATCAGTTTCTTACTTGGAAGAAACTGGGTAATTCCTAAGAATGAGCTTAGGTACATTCCTTATACAGGAATGAGTACATTCCATTATGTAATAGGTCCTCCCTGGCTGAGAGGGAGAGATAGACACTCATTCTAGTCTTAACTTAGGAAGATAGAATGGAGGATTGGGTAGTCATCTGGCTTTCAATACTCTTCGAGAATGTGTTAGGGAATTCAAGATAAGAGTAGTCGGGGACTGATATTCTTTGAGGGCTAGATACCCAAGAGAGGAGTATTCCAAGAAGGTCATACTTTGGGAGCAACAGGGTGGAGTATGTACCTTGGAGAGACAATGATGATGGTGTCTATAACTCATGTGTCTCGCTATCATTGTAGCCCATTGTCTCGTTGAGAGATGGGGTTGTTAGTCAAGGCCTTGCACTAGGACAACGTTGGTTGATATGATGCTATACAGATGTGATTACCAATCTGATTCTTCTTACAAGATTATTCAGTTTGAAAGTGACCATGTATCTGTATGAATACCTCCCTAATTAAGAGGGAGTGTTGAAAAGTGTAACTAGGTCGGTCTTCATGTTGACTAAGCAATTACGGATTTATAGAAGAAAACAATAATAAAATGTAATTTGTTTTGTACTTGCTTCATTGGTTTCATGAGCAAGAATTTATTATAGGTCAATAGACTTCTTCTTGATGTTTATTAGGGTTTGTCTTATATTTATAGGTGTAACTAAGAGTCATGATAGTGAAGTGTCTAGTATGAAGAATTTCCTCCAAGACCTTGTGAAAGAATGGCCTGTAATGGCCCTCAAGACTACCCACTATCTACGTTGAAATATCAGTTCATCCTGATCCTAAAGTCAGACTCCAATAGATGGATAAGTTGGCCCAAAATTTGTTATTAAAGTCAGCCTAAATAGTGATTGTATGGTCAGCCTAAAATAGAGGTAATACTACTATTAATAGACCTAGAGATGCAACTCATTTGGATAGAAAAAAGATGTGGATTCTCTCTGAGTCAACACAATACAGAAAGTGCGGATTTTGAAGAAGATGTAGAGGATTTTAGTGCGGTCATCATATGAATTGATTACAAGTGTCAAAAGTTCTAACCAAAAGCATATCCACCTATGACTGAAATGTGGATCTCAAGTGCAGATCCCTCTATGTAAAAGTGCAGCAAATAAAGTGTGGATTTCTCTGTATTGTAACAGTGTTAAAGTCAGGAAGAGTATGTGGATCCCTATGCAGATCTGAGTGGTAAAAAATTCTGGTTTGAAGGAGATGACAGTGCATACTTCAGGAAGAAAGGGATGCAAATTTATCTGAAGTGACAATAGTGAAAAGATGAAAACTCTAACAGTCATGAAGTGTTGAAGTCAACAAGAATGAAATGAAGATTTAATAAGTAATCAAGTGCGGATCATAGAGGTAAGAAAGAAGTTCTACATTATGGAAAGCTAATGTGTATACAACGTATAAGAAGGAGGATCTTAAGATAAACTTAGAGACCAAGTTCTCTAAAGCTAATGGAGGTCAGTATACATTGGTGAAGAATAAAAGGATCAGTGTTGGAGGAAGACTTAGAAGAAGTGTCAAGGTCTTGGAGGCATTCACAGGTCAAAGGTCTGAGTCTTGGTCATGGTGCTTATCATTTAAATATCTATAAGAATAATTTCTCGTGGGTTTCCCTCTCCAAGAGGGAGAGGTTTTTCCCTGGCTAGAAGAGCCTAACTTTGTGTCTTTTGTATTTTGGTAATTGACTTGATGAAAGACTAATTAAGCTAAGCAAGAGAAGAAATAAGTAACTCAAATAAGCTCACAAGTAATTATCAAGAAGAGAATTTGAATTAATCTACAGCCCTCTAAATTTTCAACACTACGTACAAATGTTTTTAGCTTTGTGTTAGTGTATTATGTTGTCCCAACAACTCCTACAAATGAAAATGGTAAAAAGGTTTATGTGAACAAAGGAAAGGAAAATAATGTCATTCTTTACAGTCTTCGTCAATATGAACTTGTAAAGGTTATGCACTATAAGTCGGCCAAGGAAGTATGGGACGCATTTAATAAGAGTCATGAGAGAGATGAGAAAGTCAAGCAAACGAAGCTCCAAACCTTTAGAATGAGATTTGAAAGCTTAAGGATGAATGAATAAGAATGCATATTAGAATATATCATTAGATTTGATTATGTAACAAACATGATTAAAGTACTTGGTGAAGATATCAAAGAGGAAGTAGTTGTTCATAAGGTTTTAAGGTATCTCCCTATAAGATCCAATGTCAAAATATCAAACATCGAGGAGATGAAAAGCCTGAAAAATATCACAATGGATCAACTACATGGTACTCTCGAACCTAAGAGATGAGACTTGGAAAGGAAAAGACTGAACCAAATGAGGTTTCATTCAAAGTGTTTAAGAAGACTAAGGAGCACAAAGATCACCAACAATGTTCCAATTATGAATTTGATCAAGAGATGGTTCATTTTGCTAGAAAATTGACGGGAGGTTCAGGGAGGTATAAGGAAAAACTACCCTTCGAATCTTTTCATGTGGAAGAGTTTGGAATTTTTCTTCCAAGTGTCCTTATAAAGAGAAGCTTAATAAGGATAAAGGTAAAAATACTAAAGACAAAACTCAGAAATATAAGAAGAAGAAATCCTTCAAGAAGAAGGGGCTGTACTCCAAAGAGGATAGGTATACATTAGAATCTAATAACAAGGATTCTTTCGAAGGTGAGCCTAATGAATATTTTCTTATAATGGTACTTGAAATTGACACTAATACCAAGAATTACAAAAATTCTGAGGAGAAAGAAGGAGTAGTGGATCTTGAAGGGGAGCTCATTATTTCTCTTGATGATATGAAGAAGGCTGGAAATAATAACAAGAAACTAAAACATAAGTTGTTGTGACATGAATAATATATGTATAATTCTAATAACGAGGAGTTTTTTTATCAGAGAGAAAAACTTGAATACACCATTAAAGAAAATAAAACTTAGCACTTCAATTAGAAGATAAAAAAAAGCATGTGAAAATCTAGAGGAAGAGAAGATACTCTTGAAGCAATAATCTATCAAGACACATGAGGAGATGATTTCAGAAACATACAAAGGAGAAATTTTGTCTCTAAAAGTAAAGTTGGAGAAAGCAAAAAGAAAGGAAGAGGTTCTAAATGACTTGATCCTTGAATGGGAAGAGAATTATCACAACTTAGAAGAAGAAATAGTATCTTTGAGAATATATATTGAGAAGTCCACAACTGAGAATTATTTGGACAAAAAAGTTGTTGAAGGAACAGAAAAATTAGATCATATCTTAAGCAGTGATATGTATCTGGAAGATAAAGAGGGTATGGGGTACTCTGAATCACAAAATGCCTTTAAAGGAAAGATCAGTTTTACGTCCACAAGATTTGAAGGCCCCCAATTATTTTCAAATGAAATACAAATGAGCGTCAATAGAGATAAACCAATTACAATTCATAAGAGCACTCAACGTTGGAGCAAGAATACTAGCTTCTCAAATATTCCTCCACACAGAGATGTAAATCAACCAACAATACAAAAAAGGTACAAACAATTAGGTCAAGCTCGAAAATTTTCAAATATCAGGTACCCAAAGTTGTTTTATGGTCATTTCTATATATTTAATATATTTGGACATAAATCCATTAATTGCAGAATTGTTAAAGTTGAAAGAGATGAAAATTTCAAATATAGAAATTATCATAATTCTAGAGCTTGGAACTCATTCCACGAGAATATAAATCCTTTATCTCCCCTGATGGATGAAATCGAATGCTTCAAGTATAATAACTTTGGGCACAAGACAAGTGAGTGCAGAAGCAAGCGTGGGTACTCTCTAAACCACAACACACTTGGACGCCAACTTTCCTTATGGACAAAAGGAGTTGGAAGCATAAGACTAATAAAAACATGGAATGTGGACTTGCTAGATATACACATGATCAAGAAAATAAATGGCATGTGTATAGTGTTTTTTCTAAGCACATGACAGGGGAAAAGAGTAAATTCTTGTTTCTAAAAGAAAAAAACAAAGGGAATAATGTCACCTTTGGAAATAATGCTTTATAAAAAATTAAAGGAAAGGGCATAGCTAGTCTTAATGAGAAGACCAAGGCCCAAAATGTTTTGTATATGCAAGGAATTAATCACAATTTTCTCAGTGGAAGCCAAATGTGTGATAATGGCTATGATGTGACTTTTCGATCTAAAGACTATGTGATCCTAAAAACAATGAATGGGAAGTTTGTGGGAAAGTAAATCATGACCCACAATAATGTATATGTGTTTCATTACTCCAAAGTAAGCTTCTATCTGAGTAAGATATATCAAAATTATTTTTTTCATAGAACACTTAGTCATATAAATTTTGACAACCAGATAAAATTCAACAAAATAGAAGTAGTAAGAGGATTTCCAATATTCTCAAAACCTAATAGCTCAATTTGCAAGTCCTGTCAGTTTGGCAAGAAGACAAGGAATCGATTCAATATAAATGAGTTATCGACATCTAAAACCCTGGAGCTAATTCACACTAATATTTGTGGCCTAACAAGGAAAAAAATCCCAAGAAGAAAAAGGTACTTTATTTTATTTATTAATGATTTTACGAGAGCCACTTAGATAATGTTGTTGAAAGAAAAATCAGAAGCTTTGAAAAATTTCAAGATATTTAAAGCTCAGGTTGAAAATGAGAAAGATCTAAAGATTAAATTCTTAAGATCATAAAAATGTGGATAATTCACCTCAAGAGAGTTTCAAGAATATTGTGAAGAACATGGCATAAGGAGGAAAGACTCAGTGTCCAGAGCTCCACAGCATAATGGAGTAGTGGAGAGAAAGAATAGAATAATTCAAGATATAGAAAAAGCTACGATGGATGAACCAGAGGTTGCACACACCTTTTGGGGAGAAGCAACACAAGTAGTTGTATATTTAGAAAACATGAAAGAACTTAGGCTCAACAGTGATAAGACTCTGTATGAGTTATGGAAAGGGAGACTAACATCAATGAAAAATTTCAAAGTATTTGGGAGAAAATGCTATATGAAGAGAAATGATAGAAATAATGGACAATTTGATTCTTGAGCTAGTGAGGGTATATTTCTTGGGTACTTTATTAAGATTAAAGGCTACACATGCTTCAACAAGAGGAAAAAAAGGGTTGAATACTGCATTGATATTGTAGTGGATGAAATAATACCATGATCAGAGCCATCCAAAGAAAACGAGAACCCAGATAAAGGATAAAGTTCAGACTCCAAATTCTCAGATCAAGAAGAAGAAAAAGTAGAAGAATAAAATGGAGAAAAAATGCAACACAGAGGTGAAAAACTCATTCTAGGTATGTGCAAAAACAACACCCAGAAAGTCAAATCATAGGTGATCATAGACTTGGTGTTCAAACTAGAAGGACATTCCTTGGCAATCCAAGTTGTGAAAACCTTGCCCTGTTGTCACAAATCAAGCCCAAAAATCTTAGTCATGCAATTTAATACAAGTTTTGGATGAAGGAAATGAATTAAGAACTTGATCAAATTGAGAAGAATGACACTTGGGATCTTTACCCAAGATCCAAAGATAAAAAAGGTATAGGCACCAAGTGGGTCTTTAAAAATAAGCTAAATGAGGAAGTCCAAATGATAAGGAACAAAGCAAGACTGGTATGCAAAGGGTATGCTCAGATAGAAGGGATATACTTTGAAGAGACCTTTTCACCTATAGAAATATTAGAATCCATCAGAATGTTTCTTGATTTTTCCAAACATATGAATATCAAAATATGTCAAATAGATATGAGATCAACCTTTCTCAATGGAGATCTGAAATAGGAAGTATAAATCCAGTAGCTAGAAGGGTTTGTGCTATCAAAAAATAAATATTTTGTGTGTAGAATGCAAAAGGCTGTATATGGGCTCAAAAACTCCCCTAGAGCTTAGTATGCCAGGTTGGAAGAACATATTCACCAACAAGGATTCAAAAGAGGGACTACTAATAGTAACTTGTATATTAAATCCGACAATGATCATTTGTTGGGCTTGGTAGTATATGTAGATGATATCATCTTTGGAAGGGATTTGAAGAAGATGAGGCACTAGTTTGTTGAGTCAATATAAAGATAATTTTATATTTCTAAGATAGGAGATATATCTTTTTTCCTCACGTTGCAGATAACTCAATCTAAAAATGGAAATCTAAATATTTAAAGAAAACACTAAAAAAAATTGCGATGAAGGAATGAAAGCCAGTTAGTACCCCCATGGTCACTGGTTGTAAGCTATGTAAATAGGATGAAACATCTATGGTAAATCAGACAACTTACATATCAGTGATAGGAATATTTTTGTACGTCACAACCTCAATACCATACATCATGAAAGCAGTGGGCCTGGTGGCCAGGTTTCAAGCTTTCCATCGAGAAATCCATGTCATTGATGTAAAAAGGATTTTCAAATACTTGTAAGGAAGAACAAATTATGAGTTGTGGTATGCTAGTAGTAGATATTTTAAGATAAAATCTTATACTAGTGCTGATTTGGAAGGAAGCCTTAGTGACAGAAAAATCACCTCTGGAGCAACATTCCTTTTAGGAGATTGTCTAATGGTCGTGGGTCAACAAAAAAAGAAGACTAAATCTCATTATAAAAGGCTAATGATGAGTACATTTTTGCAACCACTTGTTGCACACAAATTATTTGGATGAAACATACTTTACATGACATCAAGGTAGAGTTTAATGATTCAATTCCAATCATGTGTGACAACACTAGTGCTATCAGCATCACTAAATTTCCTGTTGTGCATTCAAAGAGCAAGCATATTCCAATTAAGTTCCATTTATTAAGAGAAAAATTTGTTGCTAATAATTTTCGACTTGAATATGTGGCTACTGATGAGAAACTTGCAGATATATTCACAAAGCCACTGGCATGAGAACCCTTTCAATATATTAGGCAAAAAATAGGAGTTGTGTCTCCTCCATCCAAATGACTGAATTTAAATGACTATTGGCAGCTACTCATCATATTGGATCAATTAGAGAGTACATTGTAAAGTTTCAAGGGGAGTTTCTCCCATTAGGTGCATCTTTTTTTGTTGATGTCAAAGGGGGAGAAGAAGTTTCTAAGTGGAATGATTATTGATGATAGGGTTGGTGTAGAGATGGAGAGTGTTAGTCATCAGTAATTTTTACTATCTGTAGATGACTAAATATT
The DNA here is from genome assembly GCA_034641835.2 of Pinus albicaulis. Lineage (NCBI taxonomy): Eukaryota > Viridiplantae > Streptophyta > Pinopsida > Pinales > Pinaceae > Pinus > Pinus albicaulis. Next base: position 48,157,704 of record CM076579.1, read on the forward strand.
GGTTCTAGATTTCTAAAAACAAAATTCCCTGAATATTGTGAGTTTCAGAAATTTCACTCCCTTCATTATCCTTATAGAAAAATTTTCACCATTCTACCATTTTTCCATTCCATGGTCACCCTGCCACTCCTAAAGGACTCCTTATGGGCTTGTGCCACTCATTTCCATCCTTTTTTCCTACCTATGACCTCATTAATTTTTTTTTCCCTTGCCCATAAATTCATTTGCCATCTAGGGTTTCCTATAGCCAACTCATTCCCATAATCCCCAAGTTCCTCAAGCATTGATGATCTAAAAAATATCTCTGTAGGCTCTTTAGATAAATCAAGTACATTGGATTTTGGATCTTCAATCCAGCACTTTGACAAATATTATGTTTTCACTTGAAACCTCCAAAGCCAATTTTTATTCAAGTTTAGGTCAAAGAACTCCCCACTAGGTCAATTATGGTTTCATATGTTCCAAGGTCATCATTTCCAAAGAAGACTACCATTCAGTTTCAGAGTCTGCACATGAGGTAATGGACAAGCTTGACACTTTTGCAGAAGTGTTAAAATTTCCATCAGAAGAAGGAATTGATAAGGTAGACGGTCTGTTCCTAAGTCAAGACAACTCACAACAGAAGAAAGGGAAACACTTGTTATCGTAGAGAATTAGGGTTTTTAGCTTGATTGGGCCAGCAGTGTGCCAAGCAGGGATCAAATGCAGAAATGACCATGGAGGAGGCACACCAAAAACCAAACATGAAGAAAAGTCTTTTAGAAGATGATTAATGAAATATGGTAGAAAGGTGAGGTAAACTGGACAAAAGTGAATGAACTTGAAAGGGCTATAGAGAACTTAGAAGAAAACACTGATAATTGTCTTAAAGTAGTACAAACACCTAGGGTTTTGGGAAATTGGCCACAGAAATTAAAGGAATGAGTTCAACTCCATGCTGCAAGCAAAGGAATGATTTTGAATATTCCACTGTTTGATCAAATCCCAAACTTGTCAAAATGAGTTTTCCATGTCTAAATGAGCAAAAGATGAGGTTTAGCTCCAAAGGTGGAAGTAAAGGAGGTTTTAAAGGCTACTACTATGTCAAGATGAATAGGTCAAATCCTCAGGATCAAAAGGAAACACAAATTTCATGTCTCCAGCAAACTGTCAGCCAAGGTAAAGATTTTGTCTTTTTTTTTGAGTCCCAAAAGTGTCAAAATCAATCTATCATGCCTCTAGGATCAAAAGAAGAGAAAAATTCACAACTCCTGCAAATCACAAGCAAAAAGGGTGAAAAAATTAAGTTGGGTTTCATGGTGGGAAACATAGAAGGCTCTGAAGGGAATGGTATGTGTAAACATCACAAAATCATCAAGATAAACATGTCAAGTCTTCAAGGAGAAAAATAAAGAGCCACCTCAAGTGTTTTCAGTCATCTGCAAACAGAAAGGCATAACGAATATCAGTGAAAATTAGAAGGACTTGTAAAAAATAGAAAGTAGGATTGTCAAGGTTAAGATCAATTCATAAGCCCATAGAACTCATTGCACACTTCATATCAATCATGTTTCACTTGTAGAGAATTATAAGTTTCTAGGAGATAAGAAAATTTGAGTTTTCAAGGCAAAATTGGGCAATTTTTCTTGGCACTATGTGTCTGGAAAGTGGCACTGCACCCCTGGCATATTTTCCTGTGTATTTTATTAAGGCACTATGCACCTGGCAGAGCGCTGCGCCCTTTTCCGACTCGCCCACAACAATTTTCTCAGGTGCTGCGCCCTTGGCCTAGGTGCTGTGCGTTTGGCCCGGAAGGGCTCCTAAGCCCTCTAACATCTCAAATCACCTCAAAGGCTTCCAAATTCTTCCTAACGGTCCTCCAAACATAGTGAGGGGTAAGTAAAAGTTATCCACCCATCCTTCAAGCATTTTGTCATCATTTGAATAAATGGAATGAACCCCTAAGGAATAACCCTAAGGCTTGAAACTGGAAATCACTATTTACCATTATTTTCATCTACTTGAAAATTATCAATCAAAACAGAGGGAAATTGCACTGTTGAGGGTGGTATTACATCTAAGCCTGTCCATATATCCATCACCCATTTCCTTCATAAAAATTTGTCCCCTCACTTGCAAAAGCTACCATTCCATCACCTTCTGTCTCATCTCAAAATTCACATCAAATTCTAGGATTGGAAAAGCAGAGTTTTCCAAATGTCAAGAGAGGGAGATGACAATGAGGCACATATCAGTGAGGCAAATGTTAGTGAGGCAGATGCCCATGAGAAATAAAACAAGTGAAGAAAAGAGCAGTGATGAAGAAAGGGACAGTGATGAAGATAACAGTGAGAAATCAATCAGTGGGGAATATGTCAATCAAAGAGAGAAATGAATCAGATGTCACTAAGGAATCAAGCAATGAAGAGGAAGGTAATGAGGACTCAAATTGCAATAAGGAAGAAAACAATGAAGAATCAAATAGTGAGGAAAAAGCAGTGAGGGAAGTAAGGCCTATGAAAGGTATAATGAAACCAATAAGGCTAAAGATAAATAGAAACTTGGTTAACTTGCTGATCCATCCCCTACAAAGGCTCCCAAACATAATTAGCTGAACAAAATCCAACTTTGGGCACATTTTTGCACTTGTGATTTTTTTACTGTTTTGGATGGCCAAAGGCATAGCGCCACTGGTGCTGCACTCTTTTTTGGGGCACTCTTTTTTGGAATTGTTTGCATTTTCAGATTCATCAAGCCAAGGGAATCATCCACACAAAATTCATATCAGTTGGAGCAGATTTGGTCCTCCAAAAGTGACAAAAACACCCAAAAACCACATTTCTACCCTATTTTTAGACTTGGCGCTGCGCCCTGAGTAGTCTTGGGAGATTTCGTTTTTGAGCAGGTAATTGAAGTCCAATCAGAAAAATAAAGGCAATTTTGGAAATTAGACTTGGAAATATTTCCAATGAGCTATCATGGAGCTCATTTGGACATAGGGAAGGCCTTCAAAACTCAGCTGCAAGATGATCTATTTTTCTTGTGCAGGCGCTGTACCCTTGGCCTTAGCGCTACGCCCTTGCCTGCAAAGTCAACAAAAGACACAAATTTATTGAAAAAGATATTTTTGAAGGCTTTTGAGGCAAATCAATCCTATTTGGCTCAGAATTTATGTTAGGAGATATTTTTCATTTATTAGATTAGGATATTTGTGCCTTGGGCCTTGCATGGTCTCATAGGACAAATTTAGCATTTATGAGTAGTTAATGATATTTTCAAACCCCATTTAGGGTTTTGGTCCTCCTTGCTTGTTAAATATAGCATTGAGGCCTCATTCTAGATGTTGGTTGGTTGTTGGTTGATTGTGGAGAAAAACCTCATAGACTTTGAGTTGTGAGGAGTTTTTGGTTTTGGAGCATTGTGAAGATTTTGAACTGAATATCAATGAGACAAGCACTTTGCAAGATTCATGAACATGGTTAATGGTGATGTCTTTCTCATTTTGTAATTGTCATCTTCTGTTTAACATATTGTTTCATCTTTCCCTTTTAATAGAATAGAAATTTTAGCTTAAGATATGTTGTCAAAAGCACCTTAAGTCTGTCTGCTTCTCTTACTCTCATGTTTTCCTCTGCTAGGTCAGTTTAGATAATTCTTAGTTGCTCTCTAATCCCACTCAGCTTTTTTATCTCAAGAATGATTTAATGGAGTTAGTGCCAAAGTATTTTATGGTTAGCCCTTCCCTTTGGAATCACTTAAACATTGTTGTTGAGGTATTCTATTCAAAGTTTTTCTAATTAGGGTTTGAACGAAGAGGTTTATGGCTTGCCCTGCTCTTTTTTCCATCTTGAATGGTTGATTTGAAGTTATTTGTAGTTTGATTAAGGAATTTAGGAGTTCCCTACTCTTTGATCATTACTACTTGTTATCTTAAATGTTTTCTTTGCCTGAAGGTTAAATCACTAGAGAGTTTACAAGTTTACTACTCTCTAGGGTTTGCTGGATTGTTGTCTTAATGTTTACTTGCTTGGGTTTGGTCAAAGAAGTATGGTATTCCCTGTCTTTTTTATTTCTTTATGAATAGTATTATTAAAGACTGTTCTTGTTGTAGTATTTGTTAAAGGATTCTTAACTTCCCTTTGCACCTACTATGTTCACAATTTAATGTGCACTTCACTCACCTAAGCCTTGAAGATCCATTTAAATTTGTTATACTTGCCCTCTGAAGCATCCTTGACCTATTGTTCTACCTTTCAAGACCTTTTTCAGACTCCATAGCCCAATGGTCTAAACCTCTCCTACTCTATTTGTTCTTCTTAACAAACTTACCCAACCAACCAAACAAACAAACAAACCCTAATCCTTATAGCTAGCCTAAAATCAATAAATTTTACATCTTTTACACAAACATAGAGAGAGCCCTCTCTGAGTCTAGGAAGGCTAGGTCTTAGGACTCCAAAGACTGGTTTGATGTTACCCTTGTACATTTGGTCTTGTCAGTCTGACAAATTACGGGGACCTAACATAGAAAACCCTACTATGTGTTAGGGGAGGCTTGTTTTGTTACCATCAATTGAAAAAGAGGGAGATTGTTGAGCATGATGCTGGAATTGATGAAAAATGGGTAAGGATGGCATGTTCATGGTTTTGTTGAACCCTTAGTTAAACTAAGAGGGGGGGTGAATCAGTTTAATGCATTCAAGGTCTTGTAAAACTTTCTTTTACACTTATTTACATCTTCATTTCATGATGAACTTAATATACAATGGAATAACAATCTTAATAAGTGAGCAACAGGTATTAAGCAGATTAAATACAGAATATCAACACATAATCATCATGCACATAGAAAACAAATATAAGTGGAAACCCATAAGAGAGAAAACCACATCTTATTATTGTTGTGATGCAAAGGCAAGCTCCAACTCCCTCTCACCACTAATTTTCTGAAGGTTCCAACCTACAGGAGGCTACTACCACAATTCTGCAAGCTACAACTTGCAAGGAAGCTCCAACTCCCATCTATTTTCTGTAGGCTACAACCTACAGGAGGCTCCTACCTCAGCCAGCTACAACTGGACATCTATCAAGCTACAACTTGATATGGAAGCACCAACTTCCTCATTGTACAATAAAATCATATGCTAATTTACCTGGATATGAGCTCTTTTTCCTCCTTCTTTACTGTTGTCCTTCCAGCCTTCAAATTTTCTTTATATCATCTCTGGATCTTCACAACTCCTCTCTCTTCTCCTTCTTCTTCTTACATGCTCTCACCTCTTTCTCCATTCTCTCACCCCTTATGCATATGCTCGTAGCATTATTTATAGAGATTGTTAGCTCCCCGTAATTTGCAAGATTGGTATAGTCAAACTACAGGGAGAACACTATTTCAACCACTTTGGGATTCTAGGATCTAGCCCTCCTGAATCCGGAGAGGGATCTCTCCAATAAGTGCAAATATTGATTTATCTTTAAAGTTTTTGGGTAATGATATTAGGCTAGTTGTGAAGTCTGAGGGTTTTTTTTTGTTTTGTTTTGGATGGTTGAGCATAATTATTATTTGAGCGGAGAGTCCTAAATGGAAAGAGTTTCAAAGGTGTGAAGTTGCAAGCAATCAGAAAAAGATTAGGCTGGAAGATAGATATAATGCTAGTTTTTAGTTCATTGGGCTATGGAGTCATAACAGGGCTTTAATTGAGCAACAACATCAAGAGTGATCCAAGGGGCAAGTCATCTATATCACAAGATCATTTGAGATAAAATTATGGAATGGAAACAATAAAGTGTTGGAGGGGTGGAAACTGATAATAATTTCAACAAGGATTTATAGTCAGTCCAAACAAGAAAAGCCTCGTAAGTAACTATTTAAAACCAACCAAGGATAGGGCTAACCATAGACTTCTTGGGAAAGTTTGTATTAAAGCAACTCAATTGACAAAAAATCCAGTAATCCACATAATTACCTTCAGAAAGTATGGAAACACATAAGAGAAACAAAGTGCAACTTAATATCAGATAAGGTACTTTGAAACCTAGTTTGCTTTCAGCAAACACTTAGGGAAACTTTCAGAATCTACCTTTGGAGAATAGAAGCTAGAAAACAGGGCTCACCATCACTTTTCTAGTCTAACTTCAATAAGCAAATAATGAAAATAACATTCAAGAATAATGTTTAGAGAAAACAGTAGGACGAGGGAACACCAGCATTCCTAAGTGCTTAAACTATATTGAATCAATCTTAAATAAACAATTTAGAGGAAAACATTGAGATAAATCTTATCAGTCAGAGAAGGGTACTGTAAATAGTAGGTCCTAACTCTATGCTTGCTATTCTTTATCAGAGAATAATGGACAATATGGCATACACAAAAGGAAAAACAATTACAAAGAAAGAAGCACTTCACCAGTGATATAGACCAGGATCCCAAGAAATAGCTTGTTATTGATGTCAAACCAGTTACAGTCTGCAGGTCCAATGTTTCAATTCAACAATCATCTTCACTACTCAGCCAAAATGTTCTATCACAAACAGAGCTTCAAGAGCCTTTGAACACTATTTACAAGTAGAAAATTTGACCAAAAGTATATTTGAAAGTTCTGCAACCAACATTGTCTCATCTTCTACAGAAGTATTTATAGATGAAATGAGGAGGTGGGAGGGGATAAAATATCTCCCAGGTTCAATTAATACAGATTAATGCTTCTCGGCCTTTGAGGGGCTTAATAGAGAAGTTCATGGATGTTTTGTCAGTATTAATTGTTTTACATTTAAGAATCAAGCTCGGTGGGAGCTTTTGTTGACTTTAAGGCTCTGTTTCATGTTGTAATAACTCTGCTGATATTTTTTGCATTAAGTTCCTTTGGTTGAATTAACTATTCGAATGCGTTGAGGCAAATATCTGATTTTCTAATAACAACTCGGCCGTTGTTGAATGCATTGAGGCTACAGGTGGCATTAGGTAGCTGAGAGGAATCAATTTTCCTCTTATGTGGCAGTGGAGGCATCCTCTGTCTAATAAATGTTTATGATTTTCTTTAATTGTGTTTCAATTCGGAGGATTAGGCTTTTGATTTTCGATCTTAGCCGTAATCCTCCAAAACTGTGAAAAAAATCTTCAATCCTTCATCTATGCTATGGTGAAGGTCTTCAACACTGATACTCTTTTGTTTTGATTTAATTTCATGTGTCTTGTTGATGTGTAGGTATATAAAGGGTCCATATGGCATCAATTCTCATGAAGTATCGACGAAACATGAAGTTAAACCCTATGGATAGCTTCTCTTTTTTGAACAAAGGCACGGGGATGGTCATCCCCGACCTTTGGTTTTATTTTAATAACATTGAAAACCCATTAAAACTTGCAAAATACAAAAAAAATTAAGAAATCCTGCTTTATTGGGTGAAACTGCTTAGGAGGCTTCGGTTAGGAGCGTGGTCATTGGATGACGGCATCCAACGGTGGAGATTCGCTGCAGAGGTGAAAAGGAGGCGACTTGGAAGGAGCGGTGAATATTTTAAGTCAGGGTCGTTGATCTTGCAGAGATCAATGGTCGGGAGCGATTGTAATGATATAACGCGAAGGGGTCACATTATAATTACAATAAGCAGAAATGCGAAGAAATACAAAGGAAAAGGGGAAAAATTCCTTTGGCGAGGGAAAACTGTTAAGAATTGAAATTGGGGTTTCGGGATGATCATGGGCCATTGGATGAGATCAGGCCACGAGATCAACGATGGAGATTGCACGTCAAAAACCCTTTGGAAAAGGCGAAGGATGATGGTGTAATGAGAAATTAGATCTAAACCGTTGATCTGCAGAGATCAACTGCAAGGAGCGCATGCGATACAATATGATACAAAACGAGGAAAATGGTTTCGGGAGGGAAAACCACGGGTTTCACGTGGCAGAAGGGCAAGAAAGCGGTATTATATTTTTGGAAGTGATATGCGTAAGATGCCGACACATGGCTTTTGAAAACAACTTATATCGTGCATCCCTCAGGAAATTAACCTTCACGCTTGAAGCTACGCGAAAATGTGCATCGACTATTGGATCTGGGGTCTCAGATCTGACGATGGAGAACGAGCGCGATATTGGATAGATGCACGGGCAGAAGCCAGGGGAGTGGTTTCAATCTGAGCCGTTGGATCAAGGATTGGACGACTGAGATTAAATCTGGAGGGAGGCGGGACCCACAGGGGTCGGTCCCTTCGGGCTTAATATGAGCTGTTGGATGAATGAAATGGACGGCTCAGATTGTATTTGGGGATAAATGGAAACATAAACAAAGTGGAGGAAGGGTGAATAAGGGCCGTTGATCTGCAGAGATCAACGGGTGGGATTTGGTCAAAAACATTATGAAGTGGGCACACGAATTAAACCAAAGTTGGGAGATGCAATTTGGACCATCCGATATGGACACGTGGATGACCCAGATGCAATCGGAGCATGCGATCGGCGGGGGGGGGAGAACTTGAATGGCGCCGATGCGATTGAGCGCTAGCCGTCGATCTGTAGATTAGATCGACGGTGGAGGAAACAGCTTATGATCGGAGCAAATAAGGGCCATTGGATTGGGGATGTGGCAGATAGATCGAACGAAGGAGGATCCATCAGGGGTAGTCAATTAGAAGGGGGAGTAAAATGCACTTGATAAAAATTGCGATGCAATATTGCGCGATCTGTCTGATCACTTCAAATCGACGGTGGAGATTATCTCAAATATTGAACTGGCGGAAACCCTTTATAAGATATGAAAAACCAAAATTTTATGAAATACAAAGGTTTTATGGTGTCGGGGTGGGTTATACAATGAGGCCTGGCGCCCGATTTCGGGGCCTGTGGATATATGGAAAAAAAAGGCCTAGGGTTTATATGTATAGGGGCCAATCGCATCGGAAGCACAGTGCGGGACTTTTCAATCTACCCATTTTCATTAAAAACATTGCTATGGCGGGTTTAGACCAAAACTTAGGAAAAGTGGGTTTTTATGTTTTACAAAGGAAATTTACATCAGAGATGGGTTTATTCACAAGGTTTAAGTGCTAGATGCGGGCTCTGTGGTTATATGAAATAGCAATAAGATCGGGGGTTTATAAACAAAGGGCTAATCACATCGGAGGCTTCATCATAAGAAATAGACTTGTGCGCTCCGATTTATCTAATGCGATAAGCGCCAAAAGGGTTTAGCACTTGGTTCTACCGCCAGGGCACATGTGGGGAAGTGGTTAGGGCTTAGCTCAAAGGGGCTTAAGCCTTTATACAAAAAAGGTATCTTTTATGATTTTTTCAATGTTTTTTGATGGATTTGGGGATTTCGGCAAAGTTCAAAAGTGAGTTTTAAACTTTGTAAAATGGGTCTTATGAAGGGAAAACGGGGAAAAATGGAAAATAGAGGAATTCCATTGGGAATAAAAGGGGTAAAAAATGAAGGTTAGTTTGAAGTGAAAGGAAGGGAAAAATGGTGTTTTGCAGCAGTATTTTCTCCATGAGATCAGCATAATTTCTAAGTTTTAAAGGGAAGCAGTAGTGAAGATTAAACAAAGGACATGATGTCTCCAAGAGTCTTCAAGAGATAAAAAATATAGAAATAAAACTTGTTTCTTGAAGGCTCCAAAAATGATTTAGCCACCTTTTGATATAACAAATTTTATAGGTGGCTAACAATGGCTCCACTTGGGGATGGTGCCTTCTTGAAGGCATCAAGAACTTCAGACTTGCATTCTCTGGAGGTTGATCAGTGCCTCATCCATTGGGCTACAACTTCTTTACTTGGATGATCTTTTTTGTTCTGAAAAAATGTTAGCAGCCATGAAGAACAATGGATCTTCATCAACACAAGCTTTCTACCTACCCAATCCTACTGATCTAACATTTTTTCTTCTTTAGAGTGCACTTGGATTGGAAAACTCTTTTACAACATTTTATTCTTTTGAAAGAAAAAAATCTAATCTAATTATACTCCTTATTTCACCATGAACTCAAATTAAACAGTTGAGTCCATATGTTTCTCTACCTAATCTACTAATCTGTTAGGATTAAATAGTCTATCAGATTTTTATTCACTAATTTCAAAAACAGAAATTTAAAAACATACAATTCAGGATTGAACATTCTAACTTGTAGCTGATCTATGGCATAAAAAACAAGTTGCACATAGATATTATTTTGCAGAAAATTAAATCAAAATGGAAGGCTTAAGATCTAAAAGTTCAAGCACTTCCTTCATCTTTTTTCATCTCTGTTTTTTTACTCCTGTTTTAGCTGTTCTTTGTTTGTTCTCTGGTTAAGATTTTGAGTTGATTAGAACTATTTTACCTCTGAGTTTGACTCATGATTTAAAACATATTTGAGTCATTCTTCTTTTGGACACTTAGGTTCAGATTTTGAGCTTGTTTGAACCTTTAATTTCTAGCCTAATATACCTACTGATAAGCCAAGATTAAGCTGCTTGGAAAATCGAATTCACTAACCTATCAGCAGCAAATTTAAAACTAATTAGTCATGATTAGGCTGTATGACTAATTAGAAGTGTGTTTTTCAGGAGTGGAATTTAAGCTTGCACACTTTCAGATTTGTTTCATTTTTTGTTGGTATGGGGCGGTACCTTTATTGTTCTTACAATCTGTCCTCTTTTCATTCTTCTATTGTTTTTGTATTTTTGATTTTTATAACTTTGAATGCAATGGTGGATGAAAAATTTATAATGAGAAAAAAGATAAAAAGGCTTTCAGAACATGATAGGATTAAGAGAAGTAATGTTTAAGCATCCTGCCATTGACAGGACCCCCAAACAGCTCTGCTCCATTCAACTCTTGCAAAAAATAAGCATTATTACCAACGATAGAATGAATGAGATAAGGACCAAGCCATAAGTTGTAAAATTTCCCATGCTTGCCCTTCTCTTCTCTCCTTGAGTCCCATTTTAAAACTTTATCCCCAACATTAAAATTGCTGGCCCTTTTTCTTCTGTCAAAAATCTTTTTGATGATGTCCTGCCTTTGTAATGCTTTGTTATAAACCTCCACTCTGGTTTGTTGAAGATGAATTGTTTAATTAATCCTTTTGATCATGTCATTGTCTTCAGATTGAACCTCTTGAATAAACTTCATAACTGGTACACCAAGAATGGTAGGAAAAATTGCATTTGTACCATACACAAGCTGGTAGGGTGACAAGCTTTGTGTGCCAAGACTTCCTGTTGTCCTCAAACAGCTTCTTGATTATGTTCACCAAACTCTTGTTTGAGGATTTTGCAAGTCCATTACCTTGAGGGTAATAGGCTGTGGCATGACCCAATGTTATCTGATATTTGTGATAGAATTCAACTATCTTCTTCGATCCAAATGTTGTTGCATTATCAGTGATGATCTTGGTAGGACAACCAAATCTAGAGAGAATATTAGTCTCCATAAATTTTATAATGACAAAATCATTGGCTTGCCTACAAGGGATGGATTCTTTCCATTTGGTGAAGTAGTATGTGGCAATGAGAATCCATCTATGCTGGGCAGAGGATGATGGATGGATTTATCCTATGAAGTCAAGTCCCCACTATTGAAAAGGGGCTCCAACAGTGATTGGATGTAGAGGTAAGGGTAGCAACTTCCTTTTGCCTTCAAAAAGTTGACATTTATGACAGGAAATGATCATCTTGTGTACATCAAGGAAGAGGGTAGGCCAATAGTAACCAACGCTCAAGATTTTGTTGGTTTTTGTCTTCCAGTAGAGGTGGCCTCCACATTCTCCCTCGTGGAAATCGTGCTTAACCTTCTCTGCATCATACTCAGGAAAAAATTTAAGCAATATGTTAGGGATCTGTAATTTTAGTAGACTGGTGAGACTAAAAATGCAGAAACAACATCGTTTCAACCAAATTTGGGATTCTAGAATCTAGCCCTCTTGAATCCAGAGAGGGATCTCTCCAACAAGTGCAAAGATGGATTTGTCTTTGAAGTTTGGGGTAATAATATTAGGCTAGTTATGAAGGCCAAGGGTTTTGTTTGTTTTTGGATGGTTGAGCATGAATACTATTTTGAGGAGAGAGTTCTAAGTGCAAAGAGTTTCAAAGGCGAGAAGTTGCAAGTGGATAGAACAGCTAGTTTAAAAGATAGATATAACGTTGGTTTTTAGTCCATTGGGCTATGGAGTCATATCAGGGATTTAATTGAACAAAAACATCAAGAGTGATCCAAGGGGTAGGTCATCTATGTCACAATATTATTGAGATTGAAATGATGGAATGGAAACAATAAAGTGTTGGAGGGGTGGAAACTGATAATAATTTCACAAAGGATTTATAGTCAGTCCAAACAAGAAAAAGCCTCTTAAGTAACTGTTTAAAACCAACCAAGTGCAGGGCCCACCATTGACTTCTTGGGCAAGTTTGTATTAAAGAAGCTTAATTGAAAAACAATCCATTAATCCACATAATTACCTTCAGAAAGTATGAAAACACATAAGAGAAAACAAAGTGCAACTTAAGATCAAATAAAGTACTTTTAAACCTAGTCTTGTTTCAGCCAACACCAAGGGAAACTTTCAGAATCTGCCTTTGGAGAATAGAAGCTAGAAACAGGGAAAACCATCACTTTCTAGTCTAACTTTAATAAGAAAATAAGGAAAATAACTAAGAACAATGTTTAAAGCAAACAGTAGGATGAGGGAACTCTAGCATTCCTAACTGCTTAAACTGTATTGAATCATTCTTAAACAAACAAATAAGAGGAAAACATTAAGATAAATATTTTCAGTTAGAGAAGGGAACTGATAAATAGTAAATCCTAACTCTGTAAATGCTGTTCTTTATCAGAGAATAGTGAACAATATGGCATACATAGAAGGAAAAAACAATAACAAAGAAATGGGCACTTCACCAGTAATATAGACCAGGATCCCAAGAAACAGCTTGTTATTGATGTCAAACCAGTTACAGTCTTCAAGTCTAGTGTTCCAGTTCAGCAATCATCTTCACTATTTAGCCTAACTTATCTATTACAAACAGAGCTTCAAGGGCCAGTGAATAATATTTACAATCAGAAGTTTCCAGCTCAATTACATAACAATGCTCAGCAACGTAGTCAACCCACCTTTTCTCATCTTCTACAACAGTATTTATAGAAGGATGAGGAGGTGGGATCTAACAAAAGATCTCAAGGATAATTAATACAATTTCAAGACTTCTGGCCTTTTGAGGGGCTCGATGAAGAAGTTTACATGTGGCTCTCTGTATTAACTATTTTACATTTATGAATTAAGCTTGGTGGGAGCTTTATTTGACTTTGAGGCTCTGTGTCATGTTTGGAATAACTCCGCATATATTTTATACATTTAAGTTCCTGGCGAAAATAATCTCTGGTTGCGTTTGAAACAAATATCTGATCCGGTTAATAACTTCAGCCTCTGTTTTTAATATTTTAAGGCACAGGTGGCACGTATGGTAGCTAAGGAATCAATTCGCCTCTTTTTGAAGCGGTGGAGGCCTTTCTTCCTGTTAGATCTTTTGATTTTCCTTTAATTCTATTTTCTAATTTGGGAGATTAGGCTTTTGATACTCAATCTTAGCCGTAATCCCCGCAAATCTGTATTCTATCTTCAATCTGCTGTGCGCTGTCTTCAAAAACTGATACTCTTTAATCTGTGTTTTCAGTACAGTGTCTTGTTGATGTGCAGGGCCGCGCAGGACTCTTTATGGTATCAGTGCCCATGGAGCGTTGAATAAACATGTAGTAGAGCTCCTTTTTAGTTTTTTCCCCTTTGATAACCAGAGGCTGAAAGATCTGGGCCTTTGGATTCCCTTTCCCCTTGTAATATGGAAAAAACCTTTTGGAACCTGCAAAACAAACAAACATTATGAAATCCTGCGGAATTAGGTTTAAACTGCTTTAGATGGCGGGGAAGGAGCGTAGCTGTTGGATGAAAGCATCCAATGTTGGAGATCTGTAAATAATAGGAAAAATAAGAGTGGGAGAAGAAATAAAGCGGAGAGATCCTAGACTGTCCAATCTGGACACGTGGATGGTCCAGATCTAATTGGGAAATCGCAATCGACAGAAGGAGGAAAGGAATGCGATGAAGAAACTCCGATGCGATTGCGCTATCGAAGGCCTGATGTGATTAAGTGATGGCCGTTGATCTAAGAATGAGATCAATGGTGGAGAGTGAATCGGGGGAGTCACAATTGGAGGATAAAAACAAATGTCTGCGATATAAACTTGCGACGCGAGTTAGTGCGGATCTTTGATCTGAAGATCAGATCAACGACGGAAAATAAATTGGGGATCGGCTATCGGGGATGGTAAATAAACGCGGCGATTGAGAAAATGCGATGCGATTAAGAAATGCGATGCAATTTGAAAGCTCTGATGCGTTGGAGCGCTAGCCGCTTGATCGTTTTAAGATCAACGATGTGGATTAGTTTTTGAAACAATCAGCGGAAAACCCTTATATAATATATAAGACCTAAAGTTTTTACATAAAACAAAGGTTTTTTATGGATCGGGGGCCGAAAGAAAATATATAAAAAAGGTCTGGCGCCCGAATGTGGGGCCGTTGGATATATGAACTACAATGGGCCCGGGGCTTTATATATTCAAAGGAGTGAATTGCAATCGGAGCCTCGGGCTAGTCTTTCAATCAACCCATTTGAAATATTGCGATGCGATTCAACGCCTGGGGTTTTTAACACTTGGTCCTGGGCGTAGGTTATATGGAACAAGGCGGGGGTAGAGCTTATATATATGGGGACTCAATTGCATCGGAACATTTTGATGCGGTCTTTTCGATCAACCCATTAGATTTCTCTGATTGCGATTGTGCGATCGGTCTTTTTAATCTACCCATTGAAATATTTCAACATGTGACTTAAAGTTTTCAAGTTAAAAATTTGGATAAGCGGGTTTTGGGTTTTTACAAAAATAATAACGATCGGGAGTGAAATGTATTAGGGTTTTAAGCGCCTGAGGCGGGCTCTATAGTTTATATGAAAAAAAAAAATATGATCGGGGGTTCAGACACAAAGGCTATTCGCATCATAGTTTTTCAGAACATGGTAAAAGACCTGCGCACTTGTTTCTTTCCGATGCGATTAGCGTTCGGGATTTAAACTCTTGTTTTTCTACAGAAGAAACACGAGACCCGGGATTCATAATAAAAGGGGCTGATCGCAATCCGAGACCTTTGCAACACAAAACTAATCACAAAGATTTGCGTTCTTTGAAAATTTGCGATGTGATAAGCACCTTAACCTGTTAGCGTGTGGTTCCAGCCCCAAAGCGTATGGTGGGGAAGTGGTTTAGGACTTAAGCCCAAGGGGGCTTAAGTCCATAGGAACAAAACTTTGTTTTTTATGAAAAATTTCAATGTTTTAAATGGATTTGGGGGTTTTGGCACGGTTCAAAAAAGAAGTTTTAAACCATGTAAGGAGGATTTTCATGAATGGAAGGAGAAAACTCATGAAAGTAGAGGAATAATATGGAGAAAAGGGGAAGCAAATGAAGGTTTTTTATGAGTGGGAGAAGGGGGAAAAATGATGGTTTTTCAGCAGTTTCTTACATGAAATTAGCAAAATTAATGGTAACAACAATGAGGATTTTGGACAGAGGCATGAGGCCTTCAAGGAGTCTTCAAGAGCCAACAATTTTTAGTGATAAAATTTGTTCTTTGGAGGCTCAAAAAATTCTTAGCCACCTTTGGCTATAATCAAATATTATAGGTGGCTAACAGTGGCTCCACTTGGGGATGATGCCTTCTTGAAGGCATCAAGAACTTCAGACTTGCATTCTCTGGGAGGCTGATCAGTTGCCTCATCCATTGGGCTGCTTTCTTTTGCTGGGATGATCTTGCTCTGAAAAAAAATTTAACAGCCATAAAAACAATGGATCTTTCATCATCAAGCTTTCTACCTACCCAATCCTACTTATCTAACATATTTTCTTCATTAAGAGTGCACTTGGATTGGAAAACTCTTTCACAACATTTCATTCTTTTGAAAGCAGGAAATCTAATCTATTTCTACTCCTTATTTCTCCATGGACTCAGATTAAACAGTCGAGCCCATATGATTCTCTACCTATTCTATCAATCTATTGGGATTAAATTGTCCAACAGATATTTATTCTCTAATTTCTACAACAGAAAATTAAAAAGTATTCAAGTGAAGATTAAATAGTCTTACTTGATGCTGGTCCATGGCATAAAAGACAAGCTGCACATAGACATTTATTTTGCAGAAAAATTAAATCAAAATGGAAGGCTTTAAGATCTGAAAATTCAAAGTACTGCCTTCTCTTTTACAGCTCTGTTTTAACTTTGTTTGAGCTGTTTCTTCTTCTTTCTTTGGTTCAGATTTTGAGGTAATAAGAACCAGATTTACATCTTTTTTGACTCAGAAAACAAAATAGATTTGAGTAAATTTCTCTCTTGGAAATCAAGGTTCAAATTTTGAGCATGTTTGAACCTTTGATTTCTATCTTAAACTATCTACTGATAAGCCAATATTACACAGTTTGGCAAATCGAATTCACTATTCCTATCAGTAGAAATTTAAAACTAATTAGTTAAGATTAAACTGTTTGACTAACAAGAAGTGTGCTTTTCAGGAGCGGCATTTAAGCTTGCACACTTTCAGATTTCTTTCTCTCTTTTTTTGGTATGGGGCCATACCTTTCTTGTTTTTCACAATCTGCCCTCTTTTCTCTTTTCTTTTGTTTTTGTATTTTATTTTTTTAAACTTTGAATGCAATGGTGGATGAGATATTTATAATGGAAAAAAGATAAAAAGAAGGCTTCAAAACATAATAGCATGGACTAAGAGAAGTAATGTTTGAGCATTCTGCCATTGACAGGACCCCCAAACAATTCTGCTCCATTCAACTCTTGCAAGAAAAATGCATTGTTACCAGTAGCTGAATGAATAGAGTAAGGGCCAAGCCATAGGTTGTCAAATTTTTCGTGCTTGTCCTTGTCTTCCCTCCTTGAGTCCAACTTTAAAACTTTGTCTCCAATCTTGAAATTGCTGGCCTTTGTTCTCTTGTCAAAAAACTTTTTGATGCTGTCCTGTTTCTGCAATGCTTTGTTATAAACTACCTCTCTGGTTTGCTGAAGATGAATGGTCTGATTTATTCTTCTGATCATGTCATTATCTTCAGTTTTCAACTCTTGAATCAACTTCATTACTGGTACACCAAGGTTGTTTGGAAAAATTGCATTAGTACCATACACAAGCTGAAAAGGTGACATGCTGATATATTTCTTCAAAGTCAATCTATCAGCCCAAAGTGCATGAACAAGCTTTGTGTGCCAAGAATTTTTGTTATCCTCCAACAGTCTCTTGATTATGTTCACTAGAATTTTGTTTGAGGACTCTGCAAGTCCATTACCTTGAGGGTAATAGGCCGTGGAATGCCCCAAAGTTATCTGATATCTACGACAGAACTCAACCATCTTCTTTGATCCAAATGCTGCTGCATTATCAGTGATGATATTAGTAGGACAGCCAAATCTGGAGAGAATGTTAGTCTCCATAAATTTTATAATAACTGAATCATTGGCCTATCTACAAGGTATGGCTTCTATCCACTTAGTGAAATAGTCTGTGGCAGTGAGAATCCATCTATGCTGGGCAGAAGATGAGGGATGGATTTATCCTATGAATTCAAGTCCCCACTGTTGAAATGGGGCTTCAACAATGATTGGATGCAGAGGTAGGGGCAGGAGTTTTCTTTTTCCTTCAAAAAGTTGACATTTATGACAGGCAATGATCATCTTGTGGATATCATGAAAAAGAGTAGGCCAATAGAAACCAGCCCTCAAAATTTTGTTGGCTGTTGTCTTCCAGTACAAATGACCTCCACACTCTCCTTCATGGAACTCTTGTTTAACCTTCTCTGCATCAAACTCAGGCAAACATTTAAGCAATAGACCACTTGCATTTTTCCAATAAAGACATCTATCTACAATGTAATAGTTTACAACTTTCAATTTAAGGAATCTTGCCTTTGTTTTTGTCAAACCAGGAGGTGTATTCAATTTAAGCAAAACATAAATAATATCAGCATACCAAGGAGAATTCATAAAATGATCTTCAACTATAGAATTTGAGAATTCTTCTTGGTCATCCAAAGCATTAATCATATTAATATCAAGAACTTCAAAGTTGGATTCAACCATCAATCTAGCTAGACCTTGGCCTTTGATGAGTTTAGTGGGTTCTATCTCTATATAATACTGAAGAATAACAACAATCCACTTACCTCTCTTACCATCTGGGTCCTGTGTTAGAATGTCTTTAACCACTGAGTTTGGGACAAAGGCAATGATGTGTGAGTGAAGGATGTATACTCTGAAGTCTTTCAAAGCTTTAACCAAAGAAAAAGCTTGTTTCTCCATAATGTTATACTTCAAAGGGGCATCCCTCAATGCCTTGCTAAAAAATGTAATAGGCTGCTCTTGTCCTTGTGGATTTTTTTGTAAAAGGACAACAGCTATGGTATGCTCTGATGCAAATGAAAAGATATAAAAATCTTCTGAAAAATCAGGACTTATTAGAACCGGTGTTTTGGTTAAGGCTTATTTCACCAGCTCAAAGGAATTCCTTGCTTCCAAGGTCCATTTTACCCCTTGCTCCTTCTTCAACATATTTGTGATATTCCTAAGGAGCTCAGCCAAGTTGGGGATAAACCTTCTCAAAAAGTTAATCTTTCTGATGAAAGACTGCAACTCTTTAATGTTTTGAGGATGAGAGATTTGCAATATGGCCTCAATCCTCTTGGGATCTATCTTTATACCCTCCTCCGAAATAATGTGCCCAAGAATTTTACCTTCTTGGAGACCAAATAGTGTCTTCTTAGGGTTTAAAGATATCCCAAACTTTCTGCATTTCTCGAAAACCTTTCTTAAATGTTCCAAGTGCTCTTCATCTATTTTTGAAAACATAGTGACATCATCTAGATAGATAATGATGAAGTAGCCCAACTCTTCTGAGAATGCTATGTCCATGGCTCTTTGAAAAGTTGCTCCAACATTCATTAGACCAAAAGGCATTTTCACATACATGAAAGTGCCCCATGGTGTAGTGAAGGCTGTCTTTAATTGATCAGCAGGGTGAACTAAGATCTGATTGTACCCTGAATAGCCATCCAGCAAAGAAATTCTTTTAGACCCTACCACCCTTTGTAAAATATGGTCCATCTTAGGTAAAGGGTAGTTGCCTTTTAACGAAGCTTTGTTTAATTCTCTAAAGTCTATACAAAGCCTGATTTCTCCAGTTTTCTTCCTAACAGACACCAGATTAGATACCCATTCAGAATATCTAATAGGGACAATAATACCAGCATTGTTCATTTTCATGATCTCCTTCTGAACCAGCGGTAACTGAATAGGGTTTATTCTGCACAGTTTCTGTTTGAATGGTTGTTGGTTCTTCTTGAGGGGAATTTTGTGTTGTATTATTTCAGTGTCATAGGATTTAAGATCTTCGTAACTCCAGGCAAAAACATCGGAAAAATCTTTAAACAGCTCAATATATTTAAGTTTAATGTGAGCTGGTAAAGTCTTAGACAGTTTAATCATCATAGGTTTAAGTTCACTTCCTATATTGCACTCTTCTACCTCAGTCTCTACAGGTTCTAGTTTTGGTTTATTTGCCACATTATTAAAATCGAACAACTCTTCTAAAGGAGCTAGACCTTTTGGCAAACTTTCATCTTTAGAATGCAGAGTTTATAACTCCTCTATTATGGATTCTGCATTCATTTTTGTTTCACTTTTAAGTTTTCTTGACAACAGATTTACATTAGCAAGTTCGGGAGACGGTTCTTCTTTATCAAGAAAATTTTCTTCCTTGCAGTCTATTTCATAGTTTGAGTCTGAACTGTTTAGTTCGAATTCATTTTTGAATTGCATGAAGTCTTCTATTTTTTTGTCATTGTCAAACACCTGCCAATATTTCTCATTATCAGGAACAGCTGGTCTGAATTTTATCTGAGTTGTGCAGTCTTTGGTGTTATGTGGCGTCAAGAATGTTCTAGCTGCGTAGGCTAAGATGTGGGCCGCAATGTTTTTCTTTCTTGGGACAAAAATCAATTGGGACTCTTCAAAATTTTCCAAAAGGTCCACGACATCATTTCGGTAGGCCCGAAGTCTGGGATGATGAGCGTTATACTCCCCATTGACTTGCCTAATGATTAACTCTGAATCCATGTGAACTTTAATTCTCTTGGCTCCTATCTTTTTTAACAAAGGTAAGCCTAAAAGCAGGGACTCATATTCCTCTATGTTATTAGAACACCGAAAGCTTAGTTTACAGGAAATGTTTTCTATGTGATTTTTTTCAGTATTAGTAATCCAAACACCTTTGCCTACATTAGTTTTAGTGAAGGATCCATCAAAAAACATACTCCATAGAGGACTGTTTTTGGTTTTGACTGTTCGGTTACCGTCCTCTTCAACTAACGTGTTCAACAGTTGTGGAATGTCAGCACTTAGTCATATTTGTTTTGATTCACCAGGATTTGCGTTCATTTGAGGATCGTTTTCTTTAATGTCAAGGTTCAAAAGCGAAGGACGTATGACTTGTAATTCAAGACTCTTATTTAGTTTGCTAACGTCTTCCAACGCAGCAAACTGTTTTGTTAGTTTTGTGGTATTTACCTCCTCCTCTCTATCGACCTTTAACTTTGTTAAAGTTATTTGTTCATCTAATGTTTCGTCGTTAAGAAGGATAAATGAATCAAGGCCGGTATCTACAGAGTATAAAGGGGAGTTCTGCGGTCTGTCTTGACTTGTAACCGTGTATTGCATATGAGACTCCCTGTAAAGTCTTCTATTCTGATTGAAAATAGGGATAGTCACGTAGGTCATGTCCATTTGCATAGTCCTCTGTAACTTAGCTCCCCAAGACCTTGATAGTAACATTCCATACTTGGGGGGGACATCAGCCACAACAATATCCATAACAAGGCATTTGGCTGGAATTTGGGCTAAGTTAACACAGAGGTCTTTGATTAATCCTAAACACCTTACTCTGCTGGAATCAAAGGAGTACAGGTCTTTATATGGTCTGGTAATTTCTAAACCAAGGCTCTCCATCACAGCTTTAGGCATTAAATTATGAGAAGCCCCAGAATCATGCATAGCGTTGTGTAAAATTTTGTCATGAACATTTAAACTTACATAAAAGGGAGGAACAGGTCCTTCTTGATATTTACCTTCAATCTTTGGACCAAAAATAAGCTCTGGCTGGTCATCATTAAGATTGACTGTATCCCCACTTTCATCTATATTTAAAGCCTTCAAAATTTGGGTTCTATATACATGTTGGGCAGCTAACTCAGTCAAGGGAACAGAGATTTTGATTTTGGAAATTTCCTGCTCCAGGCTGAAAGGATTTTGGCTTTTAAAAATGCTAGTTTCAGCCTTATTAAATGTCACTCTATCAGCATTATCAACTTGCTGATTTGTTTTATTTACACTTGACACAATAGTTTTAACAGGAGTACTAGCTGAAGTGTTAGTACTACTAGTGTCTGCACTCTGTTTTTCATTGTTTTGAGTGCTTTTCCCTTTACCTTTATCAGAATTTACAACTACTATTTTGTCCTTTTGTTTGACAACTTTAGGCTTGGTTATAGTGCTGTTTTGTGAAGATTTGTCAGAGGTTTTGGTGTTGGGAGTTTGTTGACTAGTTTTGCTTCTAAGGTCATATTCTCTTTGAGACTCAATGATGACATTTTCCATGTATTGATAATCATTTACATCATTATCTCTTTTATCATCATAAGGTGTATATAGACCTTGTTTTTTATCATAATGAATCTCAAAATCATCATCCTCCACCCCGAACATGTTGATATCGTCTCCCTCTGTTATCTCATATGTTTCCTCAACCTCACTCACATAATTTTGATGAAAGGGAGGAGAGATCTGCTGATCATATTCCCTAGGCCTGTTTGGAGGTTGGTTCCTTCTAACATTCTGATTCTGGTTCTGGTTTCTATTTTGAGGAGCAGTTTGGTTTTGATTTT
This sequence comes from Pinus albicaulis, assembly GCA_034641835.2. NCBI lineage: Eukaryota > Viridiplantae > Streptophyta > Pinopsida > Pinales > Pinaceae > Pinus > Pinus albicaulis. The sequence goes on from CM076579.1 coordinate 48,179,710, forward strand.
CTTGTTCTCTCTTAATTATGCTCATCTCTTTCATCATTTCCTCCATCATTTTCTCCATCTTTGAGTTTGAAGTAGAAGGTGTGTTCTCCTCTCTAAAAGACACTCTATTTTCATTTTTCATTCTTTCTCTCTTCTCCATTAAGTTTACTTCCACAGAAAGAAAACCCCTTTGCATATCTTCAAGAGTTGCAAAATCTCTTTCTCTCAGCTGATAGGTCATGTTAGAGTCAAACCCTTCAAGAAACTTGTTTAAATCCGAGCCTTGTGGAGGTTTTAGTTCTGGGGAAAGTGCATTGTACACACTGTTGAATCTAGTACAGTAAGCTTGCACACTTTCCCCAGTGTTTCTATGGAGGTTCTTGTAATCAGAAAGGACTTGGAGAGGATTTTTTTTTTACTTCCAATTTGTTTAACAACGTTTGATGGAAGCCTTGGAGATCATTAATGCTATGGGGGGCTAGACTTTTGAACCATTTTCTTACTTATCCCTCTAGACTTTGAGAAAATAATCTAAGCTTGACAGAATCATCATCAATTTCATTTATGTCAAAGTAGTCATTCATTTTATCTACATGTTGTGATGCAGTTGTAGCATTTTTAGCATCGTATAATGGAATTTTGGACTGATAGTCCTGTGGAAGATTGACTAATGGTACAGGGAGGACTAAGGGAGCATACCATGCTGCCATGATAGGTGGTGGGGGTGGATTTACAAGGAGCGGATTAATAACAGGAACAGTGGGCTGAGGTGTAGTGGTTTGAACAGTGGATGAAGGGTGAGCAGAAGTTGATGGACCAGGAATAGATTGCTAAGCTGATCTAGGATGAGAGACACCTAAGTTGTGAAGGAAATGTAAATCAGGAGGTGTTGTTTCTCTATTACCAGGATGTTCACTTGCCTCAGGGGATGAAAGTGAAAATTTAGAGTCTAGCTGAGTTATATCATCAAATTACTTAGTTCTAAATGGATTTACTAAGTCAAGTTGTGATTGTTGTAGAGCTATAAGATTTTTGGGAACTGAATTGGCTCTCAAGGGTGATCTGAAAAAAATTGATAATTTAATCCTAGGAGACTTCCAAAGGATACTTTCTGGGTCATCAACTATCTCAGGTGGATCCGGGTCAGGATAGGCTCTAGTGTGAATCTCTTTAGAAGCCACTATGCTATGTTTTCTAGACCCAATAAACAAGAAAAGTTCAACCATATATAAAAATATTTAAGAGGTTAACTAGTCTGTTTGAAACTCAATCCTACAGTCCTCTAACTGAGGTTGAAAGATGTTATAATGATAAGGGTTCTTCCCAGTGGAGTCTTAAGGCCTGTTAAGGATTGTGGAGTCGCCAAGTGGAAGTTTTTAGCTCCTAAGGAGGTAAAAGGTTTTATGGTCCACCACCATGTTTATTGAGAACCAGTCTGAAATATCTTTAGGTTTTTCTAAGTTATTTTTCAGTTGTATGGTTTTTAAGAATATCCTGACTTTGTTTCAAAACTTAGCTATGGTTATGAGACAAAAAGAGTTTACTCTTATGGCTAAGACAACTGATCTTTCAAGGTTAGATAAAGTCTTAAGAGAATCCTAGGTCTTATCTAGTTTGGAGACTGATTCAAACAAGTTTTATCATGATTACCATGACTTGGTAGCGCTTGAAAAGGCTGCTTTTTACTCTCAAGGTTTTATGAAGTGTTTGAGGGAAATGCGTCCCCAGTGGAGTCGCCATAAATGTTAGGGATCTGTAATTTTAGCAGACTGGTGAGACTAAAACTGAAGAAACAACATCGTTTCAACCAACTTTGGGATTCTAGGATCTAGCCCTCCTGAATCCGGAGAGGGATCTCTCCAATAAGTGCAAAGATGGATTTGTCTTTGAAGTTTGGGGTAATAATATTAGGCTAGTTATGAAGGCCAAGGGTTTTGTTTTGTTTTTGGATGGTTGAGCATGAATACTATTTTGAGGAGAAAGTTCTAAGTGCAAAGAGTTTCAAAGGTGAGAAGTTGCAAGTGGATAGAACAACTAGTTTAAAAGATAGATATAACGCTGGTTTTTAGTCCATTGGGCTATGGAGTCATATCAGGGATTTAATTGAACAACAACATCAAGAGTGATCCAAGGGGCAAGTCATCTATGTCACAAGATTATTGAGATTGAAATGATGGAATGGAAACAATAAAGTGTTGGAGGGGTGGAAACTGATAATAATTTCACAAAGGATTTATAGTCAGTCCAAACAAGAAAAAGCCTCTTAAGTAACTGTTTAAAACCAACCAAGTGCAGGGCCCACCATTGAATTCTTGGGTAAATTTGTATTAAAGCATCTTAATTGACAAACAATCTAGTAATCCACATAATTACCTTCAGAAAGTATGAAAACACATAAGAGAAAACAAAGTTCAACTTAAGATCAGATAAAGTACCTTTAAACCTAGTCTGCTTTCAGCCAACACCAAGGGAAACTTTCGGAATCTGCCTTTGGAGAATAGAAGCTAGAAACAAGGCAAACCATCACTTTCTAGTCTAACTTTAATAAGCAAATAAGGAAAATAACTTTCAAGAAAAATGTTTAAAGTGAACAGTAGGATGAGGGAACTCCAGCATTCCTAACTGCTTAAACTATATTGAATCATTCTTAAACAAACAAATAAGAGGAAAACATTAAGATAAAGATTTTCAGTTAGAGAAGGGAACTGATAAACAATAAATCCTAACTCTGTAAATGTTGTTCTTTATCAGAGAATAGTGAACAATATGGCATACATAGAAGGAAAAAAAAATAACAAAGAAAGGGGCACTTCACCAGTAATATAGACCAGGATCCCAAGAAATAGCTTGTTATTGATGTCAAACCAGTTACAGTCTTCAAGTCCAGTGTTTCAGTTCAGCAATCATCTTCACTATTTAGCCTAACTTATCTATTACAAACAGAGCTTCAAGGGCTAGTGAATAATATTTACAATCAGAATTTTCCAGCTCAATTACATAACAATGCTCAGCAACGTAGTCAACCCACCTTTTCTCATATTCTACAGCAGTATTTATAGAAGGTTGAGGAGGTGGGATCTATCAAAAGATTTCAAGGATAATTAATACAGTTTCAAGACTTCTGTCCTTTTGAGGGGCTCGATGAAGAAGTTTACAGGTGGCTCTCTGTATTAACTATTTTACATTTATGAATTAAGCTCGGTGGGAGCTTTATTTGACTTTGAGGCTCTGTGTCATGTTTGGAATAACTACGCATATATTTTATACATTTAAGTTCCTGGCGGAAATACTCTCTGGCTGTGTTTGAAACAAATATTTGATCTGGTTAATAACTTCGGCCTCTTTTTTTAATATTTTAAGGCATAGGTGGCACGTATGGTAGCTGAGGAATCAATTCGCCTCTTTTTGAAGCGGTGGAGGCCTTTCTGCCTATTAGATATTTTGATTTTCCTTTAATTCTGTTTTATAATTTGGAAGATTAGGCTTTTGATACTCAATCTTAGCTGTAATCCTCGCAAATCTGTCTTCTATCTTCAATCTATTGTGCGCTGTCTTCAGAAACTGAGACTCTTTAATCTATGTTTTCAATACAGTGTCTTGTCGATGTGTAGGGCCGCGCAAGACTATTTATGCTATCAGCGCCCATGGAGCAATGAATAAACATGGAGTAGACCTCCTTTTTAGTTGTTTTCCCTTTGATAACCAGAGGCCGAAAGATCTGGGCCTTTGGCTTTCCTTTCCCCTTGTAATATGGAAAAAACCTTTTGGAACCTGCAAAACAAACAAACATTATGAAATCCTGCGGAATTAGGTTTAAACTGTTTCAGATGGTGGGGAAGGAGCATAGCTGTTGGATGAAAGCATTCAATGGTGGAGATCTATAAATAATAGGAAAAAGAAGAGCGGGAGAAGAAATAAAGCGGAGAGATCCTGGACCATCCAATCTGGACACGTGGACGGTCCAGATCTAATCGGGAAATCGCAATCGGTAGGAGGAGGAAAGGAATGCGATGAAGAAACTCTGATTCGATTGCGCTATCGAAGGCCTGAGGCGATTAAGCGATGGCCATTGATCTAAGAATGAGATCAACGATGGAGAATGAATCGGGGGAGTCACAATCGGAGGAGCAAAAAAAATATCTGTGATATAAACTTGCGACGCGAGTTAGCGCAGACCGTTGATCTGAAGATCAGATCAATGGCGGAAAATAAATCGGGGATCGGCTATCGGGGATGGTAAATAAATGCGGCGATTGAGAAAATGCGATGCGATTAAGAAATGCAATGTGATTTGAAAGCTCTGATGCGATGGAGCGATGGCCGTTTGATCGTTTTAAGATCAACAGTGTGAATTAGTTTTTGAAACAATCAGCGGAAAACCCTTATATAATATAGAAGACCCAAAGTTTTTACATAAAACAAAGGTTTTTTATGGATCGGGAGCGGAAAGAAAATATATAAAAAAGGTCTGGCGCCCGAATGTGGGGCCGTTGGATATATGAAATACAATGGGCCCGGGGCTTTATATATTTAAAGGAGCCAATCACAATCGAAGCCTCGGGCTGGTCTTTCAATCAACCCATTTGAAATATTGCGATGCGATTCAGCACCTGGGGTTTTTAACACTTGGTCCTGGGCATAGGTTATATGGAACAAGGCGGGGGTAGAGCTTATATATACAGGGACTCAATCGCATCGGAACATTTTGATGCGGTCTTTTCGATCAACCCATTAGATTTCTCCGATTGCGATTGCGCAATCAGTATTTTTAATCTACCCATTGAAATATTTCAACATGTGACTTAAAGTTTTCAAGTTAAAACTTTGGATAAGAGGGTTTTGGGTTTTTACAAAAAGAATAACGATTGGGAGTGAAATGTATAAGGGTTTTAAGCGCCTGAGGCGGGCTCTATAGTTTATATGAAAAAAAAAATATGATCGGGGGTTTAGACACAAAGGCTAATCGCATCAGAGTTTTTCGGAACATGGTAAAAGACCTGCGGACTTGTTTCTTTACGATGCGATTAGCGCTCGAGATTTAAACTCTTGGTTTTCTGCAGAAGAAACACGAGACCCGGGATTCATAATAAAAGGGGCTGATCACAATCGGAGACCTTTGCAACACAAAACTAATCGCAAAGATTTTCATTCTTTGAACATTTGCGATGCGATAAGCACCTTAACCTGTTAGTGTGTGGTTCCAGCCCCAAAGCGTATGGTGGGGAAGTGGTTTAGGACTTAAGCCCAAGGGGGCTTAAGTCCATAGGAAAAAAACTTTGTTTTTTATGAAAAATTTCAAGGTTTTAAATGGATTTGGGGGTTTCGGCACAATTCAAAAAAGAATTTTTAAACCATGTAAGAAGGATTTTCATGAATGGAAGGAGAAAACTCATGAAAAGTAGAGGAATAATATGGAGAAAATGGGAAGCAAATGAAGGTTTGTTATGAGTGGGAGAAGGGGGAAAAATGATGGTTTTTCAGCAGTTACATGAAATCAGTAGAATTAATGGGAACAACAATGAGGATTTTGGACAGAGGCATGAGGCCTTCAAGGAGTCTTCAAGAGCCAACAATTTTTAGTGATAAAATTTGTTCTTTGGAGGCTCAAAAAAGTCTTAGCCACCTTTGGCTATAATCAAATATTATAGGTGGCTAACACAATATACCACTTGCATTTTTCCAATAAAGACATTTATCTATAATGCAATAGTTTACAACTTTTAACTTCAAAAACCTTGCCTTTGTTTTTTTCAAACCAGGAGGTGTATTCAAATTAAGCAAAACATAAAGAATATCAGCATACCATGAGGAATTCATAAAATGGTCTTCAACAATGGGAGTTGAGATTTCCTCTTGACCATCCCAAGCATTTATCATATTAATATCAAGAACTTCAAAATTTGATTCAGCCATCAATCTATCTAGACCTTGGCCTTTGATGAGTTTAGTGGGCTTTATCTCTAAATCATATTCAAGAATAATAGCTATCCACTTACCTCTCTTACCATCTGGGTCCTATGTTAGAATGTCTTTCACAACTGAATTTGGGACAAAGGCAATGATGTGCGAGTGTAAGATGTATACTTTGAAGTCTTTTAAAGCCTTAACCAAAGAAAAGGCTTGCTTTTCCATAATGTTATACTTCAAAGGGGCATCCCTCAAAGATTTTTTAAAGAATGCAATAGGCTGCTCTTGTCCTTGTGGATTTTTCTATAAAAGGATAGCAGCTATTGTATGTTCTAATGCAAATGAAAAAATATAAAAATCTTTTGAAAAATCAGGATTGATTAGAACTGGTTTTTTGGTTAACGCTTGTTTCACCAGCTCAAAGGACTTCTTTGCTTCCAAGGTCCATTTTACCCCTTGCTCCTTTTTCAGCATGTTTGTAATGTTCCTAAGGAGCTCAGCCAAGTTGGGTATGAACCTTCTCAAAAAGTTAATCTTTCCAATGAAAGATTGTAACTCCTTGATGTTTCAAGGATGAGAGATTTGCAATATGGCCTCAATCCTCTTTGGATCTATCTTAATACCCTCTTCTGAAATAATGTGCCCAAGAAGTTTACCTTCTTGGAGATCGAAAAGTGTTTTCTTAGGGTTTAAAGATATCCCAAACTTTCTACATCTCTCGAAAACTGTTCTCAAATGTGCTAAGTTTTCTTCATCTGTCTTTGAAAAATAGTGACATCATCCAGGTAAATAATGATGAAGTAGCCCAATTCTTCCGAGAATTCTATGTCCATGGCTCTTTGGAATGTTGCACCAGCATTCATTAGACCAAAGGGCATTTTCACATACATGAAAGTGCCCCATGGTGTAGTAAAAGCTATCTTTAATTGATCATCAGGTTGAACTAAAATCTAATTATACCCTGAGTAGCCATCTAGCAAAGAAATTATTTTTGAACCAACTACCCTTTGTAAAATATGGTCCATCTTAGGCAAAGGGTAGTTTTCCTTTAATGAAACTTTGTTTAAGTCTCTAAAGTCTATACAAAGCCTAATCTCTCCTGTTTTATTCCTAACTGACACCAGATTAGACACCCACTCAGAATATCTAATAGGGACAATAATACCAGCTTCATACATTTTCTTGATTTCCTTCTCAACCAAAGGCAACTGAACAGGGTTAATTTTGCGCAGATTCTGTTTGAATGGTTTTTGGTTTTCCTTGAGAGGGATTTTGTGCTGAATTATTTTAGTGTCATAGGATTTCAGATCTTCGTAACTCCATGCAAAAACATCAGAAAATTCTTTAAACAACTCTATGCATTTGAGTTTAATGTGAGTTGGTAAAGTCTTAGACAATTTGATTATCATTGGTTTTAGTCTACTACCTGTATTACAGTCTTCCACTTCAGTCTCTACAGGTTCCAGTTTTGGGTTCTTGGCCACATCGTTGAAATCAAACAACACTTCTAAAGGGGACAGACCCTTCGGCAAACTTTGATTTTCAGACTGTAGGGTTTCTAAATCCTTTGTTTTTGACTCTGCAATTATTTCTGTTTTGTTTTCAAGTTTTCTTGACAGCAGATTTATATCAGCAAGCTCAGGAGACGATTCTTCTTCACCAAGAAAATTTTCTTCACTATTGCAGTCTGTTTCATAATCTGAATCCGAACTGTGTAGTTCAATTTCATTTCTGAATTTCATGAAGTCTTCTATTTGTTTGTCTCCGTCAAACACTTGCCGATACTTTTTGTTATCAGGGATAGCTGGTTTGAATTTAATTTAAGTTGTGCATTCTTTGGTTTCATATGGCGTTAATCATGTTCTAGCCGCAAAATCTAAGATGTGGGCCACAATATTTCTTTTTCTTGGGACAAAAATTATCTGGGACTCTTAAAAAGTTTTTAAAAGATCCATGACATTGTTTTGATAGGCCCTAAGTCTGGGGTGATTAGCATTGTATTCCCCGTTGACCTGCCTAATGATTAATTATGAATCCCCATGCACTTTAATTCTTTTGGCTCCTAACTTTTTCAACAGATGTAAGCCTAAAAGCAGGGATTCATATTCCGCTATGTTATTTGAACACTGGAAGTTTAATCTACAGGAAATGATTTCTGTGTGGTTGTTTTCAGTGTTACGAATCCAAACACCTGCACCAGCATTACTTCTAGTGCATGACCCATCAAAGTTCATACTCCACAGAGGACTAGTTTTAGGTTCATCTGTTTGGTTACTGTCCTCTTCAACTAAAGTGCTTTCGAATTGTTCTTGAATATCGGCACTTGGCTGAATTTGTTTTAATTCCTCAGGGTTTTCACTGCTTTGAGGAAAAATTTCTGGACTATCAAGGTTAAAAAGAGATGGATGCATGACTTGTAGCTCAAGACCTATGTGTTGTTTGCTGTTGTTTAAAGGTTCAGCAAACGGTTTTAACATTTTTGTGTTGTCTCCCTCCTCTTCTCTATTGGCCATTAATTCAGTTAAAGTGAATTGTTCACTAAATGATTCATCGTTAAACAGGATAAAATAATCCAGGCCTGTATTTACAAAATATAGAGGAGATTTTTGTGGTCTGTCTTGACTAGTAACCATGTACTGCATATGTGACTCCCTGTAAAGTCTTCTGGTCTGATTAAAAACAGGGATGGTCGCATAGGTCACGTCCATCTGCATAGTCCCTTGTAACTTAGCCCCCCAAGATCTTGATAACAACATTCCATACTTTGGGGGTACATCAGCCACAACAATATCCATGACTAAGCATTTGGCTAGAATCTGTGCTAAGTTAACGTAGAGGTCTTTGATTAATCCTAAACATTTTACTCTGCTTGAGTCAAAGGAGTAAAGGTCTTTATAAGGTCTGGTGATTTCTAGACCTAGGCTCTCCATTACAGCTTTTGGCATTAAATTATGAGAAGCCCCGGAATCATGCATAGCGCTGTGAAAAATCTTGTCATGAATTTTTAAACTCACATAGAAAGGAGGAATGGGTCCCTCTTTATATCTACCTTCAATCTTTGGACCAAAAATAAGCTCTGGCTGGTCATCATTAAGATTGACTGTGTCATTATTCTCTTCTATGTTAAAAGCCTTTAAAATTTGAGATCTGTATACATTTTGGGCAGCTAACTCAGTAAGGGGAACAAAGATTTTAATTTTTGAAATTTTCTGCTCCAAACTGAAAGGGATTTGATTCTTTGAAGCGTTTGTCTTAGCCTTATTAACTGCCACTCTGTCAGCAAAATCTGTTTTCTGATTTGCTCTATTTACATTTGAAAAAATTGCCTTAACAGGAGTATTAGCTGAGGTGCTAACACTACTAAGGTCTGCACTCTATTTTATACTGTTTTTAGTGCCTTTCTCCTTATCTTTATCAAAATTTCTAGCCACTGATTTGTCCTTTTGTTTTACAATTTTGGGTTTGTTTACAGTGCCGTTTTTTGAAGATTTTTCAGAGGTTTTGGTTTTGGGAGTTTCTTGATTGATTTTACTTCTGAGGTCATATTATTTTTGAGACTCTATGATAACATTTTCCCTGTCTTGATAATAACTTTCATCCTCATCTCTTTTGTCATCATAGGGTGTGTAAAGACCTTGTCTTCTATCATAATGAAACTCAAAGTCATCATTGTCTACTCCCGGCATGTTGATATCATCTTCCTATGTTGGCTCATCTGTTTCTTCAACCTCGCTTACATAATTTTTATGAAAGGGAGGAGTGATCTATTGATCATCTTCCCTTGGCCTATTTTGGGGTTGATTGCTTTTAAAATTATGATTCTGGTTCTGGTTTCTGTTTTGAGGAGTAGTTTGGTTTTGAATTGCTTGTGCTCTCTCAAGGATGCTCATTTTCTTCATCATCTCCTCCATCATTCTTTCCATATTTGAGCTGGAAGTAGAAGGTGTGAATTCCTCTCTAAAGGACACTCTCTTCTCATTCTTCATTCTTGCTCTTTTCTCCATCAAGTTAACTTCCACAGCAAGAGCCCCTTTTTGCATATCTTCAAGGGTTAGAGGATCTCTTTCTCTCAGATGATAGGCCATTTCAGGGTCAAACCCTTCAGGAAACTTGTTTAACTCTGAGCCTTGTGGAGGTTTTAGATCTGGGGTAAGTGAATTATACACACTGTTAAATCTAGTGTAGTAAGCTTGTACACTTTCCCCAGTGTTTCTATGGAGGTTCTTGTAATCAGAAAGTATTTGGAGAGGATTCTTCTTCACTTCCCATTTGTTTAAGAATTGCTGATGGAAGGCTTGGAGATCATCTATACTATGGGGGGCTAAGCCTTTAAACCATTTTCTTACTTCTCCCCCCAGACTCTGAGAAAATAGTCTAATCTTGACAGATTCGTCATCAATTTCATTTATGTCAAAGTAGTCATTCATCTTATCCACATGTTGTGATGCAGTAGTAGCATTACTAGCATCATATAATGGTATTTTGGACTGATAGTCCTGTGGAAGATTGACTAGTGGTACAGGAAGGACTAAGGGAGCATACCATGCTACCATGATATGAGGTGGAGGTGGATTAACAAGAGAAAAAGTGGGCTGAAGTGGAGTGGTTTGGACAATGGATGTAGGATGAGCAGATATGGATGGACCAGGAATATATTGCTAAGATGATCTTGGATGAGAGACACCTAAATTGTGAAGGAAATGTAAATCAGGTGGTGTTGTTTCTCTACTACCAGGATGTTCACTTGTGTCAGGAGATGAAAGTGAAGACTCAGAATCTAGCTGATCTAAATCATCAAGCGACCTAGTTCTAAATGGATTTCTTAAGTCTACTTGTGATTGTTGTAGAGCTGCAAGGTTTTCAGGAACTGAATTAGCTCTCAAGGGTGATCTGAAAATAGTTGAAAAAATAATCTTAGGAGACTTCCTAAGAATACTTTCTGGGTTGTCAACTATCTCAGGAGGGTCTAGATCAGGATAGGCTCTAGTATGAATCTTTCTAGGAGTCACTATGCTGTGTTTTTCAGACCCTAATTAAACAAGAAAATTTTAACCAAATATGACAGTATTTAAGAGGTTAAGTGATCTGTTTTACACAAATTTTAATCCTACAGTCCTCTAACTGAGTTTGAATGATTTTACAAAGATTATGGGTCTTCCCAGTGGAGTCTTAAGGTCTCTTTAGGATTGTGGAGTCGCCAAGTGGAAGTTTTTAGCTCTTTTGGAGGTAAAAGGTTTTATGGTCTACCACCATGTTTATTGAATACCAATCTGAAATATTTTTGGGTTTTTCGAGTTATTTTTCAGTCCTTATGGGTTCTAAGAGTATCTAAAATCTTTTTCAACACTTAGCTACAATTATGAGACAAATATAGTCTACTCTTATGGCTAAGCTAGCTGATCCTTCAAGGTTAGATAAGATCTTATGAGAATCCTAGGGTTTTCCTAGTTTGTCACTAATTCAAACAAGTCTCACCATGATTACCATCTACTTGGTAGTGCTTGAAAGGGCTGCTTTAACTCACAAGGTTTGTATGAAATTTTAAGGGAACCTAAGATGAAAATTCAACTCAGTTCCCCAGTGGAGTCGCCAGAGATGTTAGCTCCCCGTAATTTGCAAGATTGGCAAAGTCAAACTGCAGGGAGAACACTATTTCAACCACTTTGGGATTCTGGGATCTAGCCATCCTGAATCTAGAGAGGGATCTCTCCAATAAATGCAAAGATTGATTTATCTTTAAAGTTTTTGGGTAATGATATTAGGCTATTTGTGAAGTCCAAGGGTTTTTTGTTTGTTTTGGATGGTTGAGCATGATTATTATTTGAGTGGAGAGTCCTAAATGGAAAGACTTCAAAGGTGTGAAGTTGCAAGCAATCAGAACAAGATTAGGCTGGAAGATAGATATAACGCTGGTTTTTAGTCCATTGAGCTATGGAGTCATAACAGGGCTTTAATTGAGCAACAACATCAAGAGTGATCCAAGGGGCAAGTCATCTATATCACAATATCATTTGAGATAAAATGATGGAATGGAAACAATAAAGTGTTGGAGGGGTGGAAACTGATAATAATTTCAACAAGGATTTATAGTCAGTCCAAACAAGAAAATCCTCTTAAGTAACTTTTTAAAACAAACCAAGGACAGGGCTAGCCATAGACTTCTTGGGCAAGTTTGTATTAAAGCAACTCAGTTGACAAACAATCCAGTAATCCGCATAATTACCTTCAGAAAGTATGAAAACACATAAGAGAAACAAAGTGCAACTTAAGATCAGATAAGGTACTTTGAAACCTAGTCTGCTTTTAGCAAACACTTAGGGAAACTTTCAAAATCTACCTTTGGAGAATAGAAGCTAGAAAACAGGGCTCACCATCACTTTTCTAGTCTAACTTTAATAAGAAAATAATGAAAATAACATTCAAGAATAATGTTTAGAGAAAACAGTAGGACGAGGGAACGCCAACATTCCTAAGTGCTTAAACTATATTGAATCTTTCTTAAATAAACAATTTAGAGGAAAACATTGAGATAAAGCTTATCAGTTAGAGAAGGGTACTGTAAACGGTAGGTCCTAACTCTATTCTTGTTGTTATTTATCAGAGAATAATGGACAATATGGCATACACAAAAGGAAAAACAATTACAAAGAAATAAGCACTTCACCAGTGATATAGACCAGGATCCCAAGAAAAAACTTGTTATTGATGTCAAACCAGTTACAGTCTTCAGGTCCAATGTTTCAGTTCAGTAATCATCTTCACTACTCAGCCTAACTGTTCTATCATAAATAGAGCTTCAAGAGCCTTTGAACACTATTTACAAGTAGAAAATTTGAACACATGTATATTTCAAAGTTCTGCAACCAACATTATCTCATCTTCTACAGAAGTATTTATAGAAGAAATGAGGAGGTGAGGAGGTGGGAGAGGATAAAAGATCTCCCAGGTTCAATTAATATAGATTAATGCTTCTCGGCCTTTGAGGGGCTTAATGGAGAAGTTCACAGACGTTTTGTCATTATTAATTGTTTTACATTTAAGAATCAAGCTTGGTGGGAGATTTTGTTGACTTTAAGTCTCTGTTTCATGTTATAATAACTTTGCTGATATTTTTTGAATTAAGTTCCTTTGGCTGAATTAACTATTCGGCTGCGTTGAGGCAAATATCTGATGTTTTGATAACAACTCGGCCACTGTTAAATGCATTAAGGCTACAGGAGGAATTAGGTAGCTGAGAGGAATGAATTTGCCTCTTATGTGGCAGTGGAGGCATCTTCTATCTGATAAATGTTTATGATTTTCTTTAATTGTGTTTTAATTCGGATGATTATGCTTTTGATTTTCGATCTTAGCCGTAATCCTCCAAAACTATGAAAACAATCTTCAATCCTTCATTTCTGCTGTGGTGAAGGTCTTCAACACTGATACTCTTTTGTTTTGATTTAATTCCCTGTGTCTTGTTGATGTGCAGGTATATAAAGGGTCCATATGGCATCAATGCTCATGAAGTATCGACGAAACGTGAAGTTGAACCCTGTGGATGGCTTCTCTTTTGTGAACAAAGGCGCGAGGATCGTCATCCCCGGCATTTGGTTTTATTTTAATAACATGGAAAACCCATTAAAACCTGCAAAATACCAAAAACAATTAAGAAATCCTGCATTATTAGGCAAAACTACTTAGAAGGCTTTGGTTAGGAGCGTGGTCGTTGGATGATGGCATCCAACGGTGGAGATTCACTGTAGAGGTGAAAAGGAGGTGACTTGGAAAGAGCGGTGAAGATTTTAAGTCAGGGTCATTGATCTTGCAGAGATCAATGATCGAGAGCGATTGTAATGATATAATGCAAAGGGGTCACATTATAATTACAATAAGTAGAAATGCGAAGAAATACAAAGGAAAAGGGGAAAAATTCCTTTGGCGAAGGAAAACTATTAAGAATTGAAATTGGGGTTTTGGGATGATCGTGGGCCGTTGGATGAGATCAGGCCACGAGATCAAAAACGGAGATTGCACGTCGAAAACCCTTTGGAAAAGGTGGATGGCGATGGTGTAATGAGAAATTAGATCTAAACCATTGATCTGCAAAGATCAACGGCGAGGAGCACACACGATACAATATAATAGAAAATGAGGAAAGTGGTTTCGGGAGGGAAAACCACGGGTTTCGTGCGGCAGAAGGGCAAGAAAGCGGTATTAGATTTTTGGACGCGATATGCGTCAGAGGTCGACACGTGGCTTTTGAAAACAACTTATATCGTGCAGCCCTCAGGAAATTAACCTTTGCGCTTGAAGTTACGCGAAAATGCACGTCGACCTTTGGATCTGGGGTCTCAGATCTAACGATGGAGAACGAGTGTGATATTGGATAGATGCATGGGCGGAAGCCGGGGGAGCGGTTTCAATCTGAGCCGTTGGATCAAGGATTGGACTGCTGAGATTAAATCTGAAGGGAGGCAGGACCCACAGGGGTCAGGCCCTTCGGGGTTAATATGAGCCATTGGATGAATGAAATGGATGGATCAGATTGTATCTGGGGATAAATGGAAACATAAACAAAGCGGAGGAAGGGTGAATAAGGGCTGTTGATCTGCAGATATCAACGGCTGGGATTTGGTCAAAAACATTATGAAGCGGGCACATGAATTAAACCAAAGTCGGGAGATGCAATCTGGACCATACGATCTGGACACGTGGACGACCCAGATGCAATCGGAGCATGCGATCGGCAGGGGGAGAACTTGAATGGCGCTGATGCGATTGAGCACTGGCTGTCGATCTGTAGATCAGATTGATGATGGAGGATGAATCAAAGGGGTTCTAGGCAGAGAAAACGGCTTATGATCGGAGCAAATAAGGGCCGTCAGATTGGGGATGTGGCAGATAGATCGAATGGCAGAGGATCCATTGGGGGTAGTCAATTGGAAGGGGGAATAAAATGCACTCAATAAAACTTGCGATGCAATATTGCGCGATTCGTCTGATCACTTCAGATCGACGGTGGAGATTATCTCAAATATTGAACCGGCGGAAACCCTTTATAAGATATGAAAAACCAAAATTTTATGAAATACAAAGGTTTTATGGTGTCGGGGCGGGTTATACAATGATGCCTGGCACCCGATTTCATGGCTTGTGGATATATGGAAAAAAAATGCCCAGGGTTTATATGTATAGGGGCCAATTGAATTGGAAGCATGGTGCGGGACTTTTCAATCTACCCATTTTCATTAAAAACATTGCTCTGGCGGGTTTAGACCAAAACTTAGGAAAAGTGGGTTTTTATGTTTTACAAAGGAAATTTACATCGGAGATGGGTTTATTCACAAGGTTTAAGCGCCGGATGCGGGCTTTGTGCTTATATGAAACAACAATAAGATCTAAGGTTTATAAACAAAGGGCTAATCGCATCGGAGGCTTCATCATAAGAAATAGACTTGTGCGCTCTGATTTCTCCGATGTGATAAGCACCAAAATGGTTTAGCGCTTGGTTCTAGCGCCAGGGCACATGTGGGGAAGTGGTTAGGGCTTAGCTCAAAGGGGCTTAAGCCTTTATACAAAAAAGGTATTTTTAATAATTTTTTCAATGTTTTTTGATGGATTTGGGGGTTTTGGCTAAGTTCAAAAGTGAGTTTTAAACTTTGTAAAATGGATCTTATGAAGGGAAAATGGGGAAAAATGGAAAATAGAGGAATTCCATGGGGAATAAAAGGGGTAAAAAATGAAGGTTAGTTTGAAGTGAAAGGAAGGGAAAAATGGTGTTTTGCAGCAGTATTTTCTCCATGAGATTAGCAGAATTTCTGAGTTTTAAAGGGAAACAGCAATGAAGATTAAACAAAGGACATGATGTCTTCAAGAGTCTTCAAGAGA
This sequence comes from Pinus albicaulis, assembly GCA_034641835.2. NCBI lineage: Eukaryota > Viridiplantae > Streptophyta > Pinopsida > Pinales > Pinaceae > Pinus > Pinus albicaulis. The sequence goes on from CM076579.1 coordinate 48,195,466, forward strand.
TAACATTTTTAGCAATAAAACTTGTTTCTTGAAGGCTCAAAAAATTATTTAGCCACCTTTTGATATAAATTTTTTTATAGGTGGCTAACAGAGATCACCTCATAACTGTTTGCATTCCACAGGGAATTCGAAATGAACAGGTATGACTCTTTGCCTTCCCCCTTCTCATTTTCTTGTCCAACACATTTAGAATAATATAACAGAATGTATACATTTGTGTATTATAGTGGAGTTATGATTTTCCTACAGATACTTGCCTTTGCATCACAAACAATATAAATTCAATTACATTTTCAGTTATAAAAAATATATTTCACCCAACCTTTTCATCTCTTTTCTCATTGTGCATTTGTCTTTTCTACTGCTGTTAAAGTCGTTTCGGTTTCCACTATTACATTCAACACAGTTCTGCATAACTGTCATTTTGGCCTAACTCGACCCAGCTGTTGTGTTTCCAGCAGTGCCACTATATTCTCCTTTGCTCTCCGAAACGATTTAACAAAGGGAAATCCCATACTTCCGGACTTGAAATTCTTTAGGCTTCAGTGTTGACCTGCATCACGTCCACTTCATTGTTGCAATTCACACTTCGGTGTTTCAATCCTTCTTTGCTATATGGATCCTTTGCTCTCCGATGCGATTTACAAAGGAAGACCACATATTTCTGGACTTGAAAAGACCTTTAGGTTTCGGTTTGATCTTCATCACGTCCACTCTCTTTATTGCACTTCGACGATTCAGTTATCCCATGTGTCTTCGTCCATCTGATCTCCCGATATGCGATATGTGAAGGGTCCCACCAGGTTGTATCGTGGCGTTTTGGATATTTCTCTTTTCCTTCGTTTCTCTGTTGCTCTTTCATCCTCCCAATGCGATTTCTCAAATGGAAACCTTATACCTTCGGATTTGAAATCCTTTAGACTTTTTCTTTGAAGTTGCATCGCATCTGATACTCTTATCACATTTCGCATTTCGGCAATTCAACCTTGCTCTTACGATCTTCACCCCGCCGATATTGCGATTTGCGATATGCGGGCCAGGTCCACATCATCTCCATGTCATCGTGCCATGTCACCTTGCCACGTCATCACCACGTCACTGCCATGTCATCTTTCCACGTCGTCTTGATTTATTTGCGATTTTTGGGGTCAGGTCCACATCATCTGCGACATCACTAGCCACGTCATCGCCACGTCACCATATCGCACTTTGCATTTTCTGTGACTTCTAAGTTTGTGTGATATCTCTCCTGCCCTGATTGCGATGTGCGATCACATCACAATTTATCCATCACATCGCATCTATCCATCACATCGCAACTTTGCTCATCCACTTCATGGTATGTGATGAACTTCGCATCGCCAATGTGCGATATTGCGCTGTGCCGCCACGTGTCCCTTCGCATCGCCACATCGCATCACAATATCACATCGCGTTGCTGTTGCTTCCGATTTATGATCTGATTTCCACCGATGTGATCATCACCGTTGATCTATCCAGATCTACGGTCCTCGTTGTTGTTGGCACTTCCGATTAATACTCAAGCACTAGCATAATATCATCTCCGCTTATGATTCTCAACTCTATGGTTTAAACCCAAAATAAACCATATAAATATTTACGGGCCCACAACTTTATTTCAACGTACCTTTTACACCGTCGATCTAATCGCTCATATATCCAACGAATATCGCATAACAAAGATACATGACCTTTAATTTTTCAATCTCACGCGAAATAGCCAGTTTTGTGTTGCTACGTGTCAACTCCTTAACGCTATCGCGTTCATTTCAACTTTTACCACTTACCACTCTAAAGTTGCGCAAAAACCCATTTGTTGTTTTGCGAAACCGCTTCACTATTCCATCTTCACTATTGGCTCACAGTTACACTCTTCAAATTTATCATTCTATTGTGCCTTCTCTTCTCGTTTCTATGCCATCTCAGTTCTTGGTTCCACTTTACTCTTGCGCGTTCTCCACTATCTTATCAATTCACGGTTCCATCACTTCTGGTTCACCATTCATTCATTAGGTTAGTTACAAATCATTCAACTTCCTATTGCTTAATTCAACCAGGAACTCTGTCTCTATACTGTGCGCAATTGACATCAATTTGAATGGCTAAATTTCTCTTTAAAGGCATCGATCCATTCTGTGATCGATGCTCAATCATATGTTATCCATCCAGAATTTGATTTCAAGTTGAATGTTCAAATATTTAAACTCACAGTCTCGGAATTCCTTTAAATATGTCTGATTCATCTGCACACATATATTGTGCCAAACCCTGAATTTCACACGAGTTAAAACTGAATCAAGCATTCAATGTATATAACATATGAATTTGGAACCTATTCTCTGTATTAATAGTAAATATTTACATTGGAGTTCCTTTTTGTCCTGATATTCTAATCAGTGGCCTTTCTGTCTAAATTTCTCGTAGGTTTACAAAACAAAACCCTAATTATTAAAAAAAAAACTACTTCCTATCTAAACCCTCCTCTTGTAGCCTCTACCACTTTATTTTCTTTCTTTGCAACAATTCCATCTGAATCTGATCTGCTCCCTTGTCTTGGTGTTGCTCCTTTGTGCTCCTTTGCCATCAATGACAATATTTCCAACAGTATCCCCCTTTGGCATTGATGGCAATAATCCAATGCTTCCTCCAGGACTTCCTCTGCTTGCTTTTCAGAAGACCCTTTCTTCTTTTTCTTGCTTTTCCTCCCCCTTTGACATCAATGGAAAAGGGTTGCACTTTTCCCAGTGTGGTTTCTATCTTTTCATAATACTTTGATCTTGAGGACCTGTTCCATGCACTGCTCCATTGCTCTAGCTCTTTTGTGAGAATTTTATTGACTTCTCTCCCCCTAGAAAAATGCTTTCTTGAATGATACAGACTATCACTTGACTTCTGTTCTGATCCCATTATTTGTATGTTATATATATATATATATATATATATATATATATATATATATATATATATTTGAATTTCTAATCATATCAGAGAGTAACATCTGCAGACACTACCCCTAGTTTGTCTCTTAGATATTCGAATGGTTCTTTAGCAAGAGGTTTTGTGAATATGTCTGTTGTTTGTTCCTTAGTTGGTACATACTCCAACTTCACTAGTTTCTGTGCTACTTGTTCTCTGAGGAAGTGGTACTTTATTGGGATGTGCTTTGTTTTTGAATGAAGTACATGATTTTTTGATATACTTATTGAACTTGTATTGTCACATTCAATAGAAATGGGTTCATCAATGCTTGTCTTCATGTCTTGGAGAGTTTGTTCCATCCACATTACTTGTGTGCAACATGATTCCACTGCTATGTATTCTGCTTCTGTTGTTGATAGAGAGAGAAGTTTGCTTCTTGATTAGCCATGCCACCAAAATTTTTCCCAAATAAAATGCACCTTCACTTGTGCTTTTCCTGTCATCCACATAGCTGGCCCAATTTGCATCTGTGTATGCTGTCAATGTGAAGCTTTTTCCTTTTGGATACCATAGGCCATAATGTGAAGTTCCTTGTAGATATCTAAATATTCTCTTGATTGCAGGTAAATGATTTTTTTTTTGTGCTACTTGATATCTTTCCACAAGTCCTACTGCCAACATAATGTCTGGTCTAGAAGCAGTTAGGTATAGTAGACTTCCTATCATGGATCTGTAAATTTTTTGATCTACATGTGTTGATCCATCATTAGCACATAGTTTTCATCCATTGATCATGGGAGTTGACACATGTTTGCAGTCTTCCATTTGAAACATTTTCAACATTTCTCTTAAGTATTTTTCTTGTGAAATGAATATTCCTGTGTTATTTTGTTGAATTTGAAGTCCTAAATAGAAGGTGAGCTCTCCAATCATTGACATCTCAAACTCTGATTTCATTTCTTCAGCAAATCCTTTTGCTAACTCATCTTTGTTGTTTCCAAACATGATGTCATCTACATACACTACTACAATTAAGAGTTCATTTTCATTAGCCTTTATGTACAAGTTGTTGTCTACTCCTCTTTTCTTGAACCCTTATTTTTGCAAGTATTTGTCCAGCCTTGAATACCATGCACGAGGAGCTTGTTTTAGACCATATAAGGCTTTCTTTAATCTTCACACATAGTCATGTTTATCTGTTAATGAGAATCCTTTAGGTTGTTCCATGTAGACTTCTTCCTCTAGATCTCCATTCAGGAAGGCAGACTTCACATCCATTTGATATACCTTGAAATCATGATAGCAAGCAAAGGCCAAAAACATTCTAATTTCTTCCATTCTGGCTACAGGGGCAAAGGTTTCATCATAATCAAGACCTTAGATTTGAGAGTATCCCTTGCATACAAGTCTGGCTTTATTTCTGATTACCTAACCTTGTTCATTCATCTTATTCTTGAATATACATTTTGTGCCAATGACATTTTTCCCTGTGGGTCTTGGAATTAATTCCCAGGTATTGTTCTTCTCAATCTGGTCTTGTTCTTCATTCATAGCATTTACCTAGTTTTTGTCTTTGCTGGCTTCTTCGAACTTCTTAGGCTCTATTTGAGATAGCATGGCTAGCTATAATTCTTCTGTCTGTTCAGCAAGATGTCTTCTTGTCTAGACTCCCACACTCTTTTCCCCAATGATTTGATCTTCTGGATGGTTCTTTTGAGTGTGTCGTGAGGGACCTTTTGAGTTTAATTTAGTATCTTCTGTTGTCTTGCTATGTTCATCATTATCTTGGTTCTCAACTTCATGATCATCTGGAGGATTGGCACAACTTTTGTGTCTTGTTCTGTTTGGTAGATATTCGTCAGATCTTACATCAATGCTTTCCACAATTTTGTGTAGTCTTTTGTTGTAGCACCTGTAACCCTTACTCTTGGATGCATATCCTAAAATTATTCCTTCATTAGCTTTTGCATCAAACTTCCCCAGTTTTTCATCATTATTTTTTATGAAACACTTGCTTCCAAAGACTCTAAAGTGCTTGATTGATGATGGTTTACCATGCCATAATTCGTAAGGAGTCTTGTTACAATTTTGTCTTAGATGAGATTTGTTGAGAATGTGAACAGCTGTGTGTACTACTTCTGCCTAGTAGGTTTGGGGAATGTTACTTTCTTGCATCATAGCTCTGGAAATCTGTTGTACTGAACTGTTTTTCCTCTCTACCACTCCATTCTATTGAGGTGTACCCGCAATTGTAAACTTTTTTTTTATCCCATGCTCATTGCATAGGTTTGCAAAATAATAGTCTGTGAATTCACCTCCTCTGTTCAATCTGATGCATTTTATCTTGCATCCTGTGTTATTTTTTCCCAATTCCTTGAATATCTTGAATTTCTCAATTGCTTCAAATTTATATTTGAGAAATTCCACCCACGTCAATATGGTAAATTAATCTATTATTAGCATGAAATAAGATTCTCCAGCTGGTGCATTAGTTCTTGAAGGTCCACACAGGTCCATGTGAACAAGCTGAAGAGGCCTACTTGTAGATAGCTTCTCTTTGGTCTTGAAAGATGTTCGGGTCTACTTGCCCTTTTGGCAAGATTTACATATGGTATTTGGAGGCTTCTTTATTGCAAGCATATCTCTGACTGCATTCTTCTTGCTCATATTGATGATGTGGTCAAAGTTTAGGTGTCCTATTCTTCTATGCCATAACCATGATTCATCAAGTTTGCTTATGTGGCATGCTTCATTCTATTCTTTCACTGTATAGACATTACTTTCTATTCTAATACCTTTGATCAAGGTCTTTCCTATGGTGCTCGATTTTACTTCACAGTCTTGGGCTTTAAAAAGGACCCCACAGCCTTTATCACACATTTGACTGACGCTTAGCAGATTGGCTTTCAGCCCATCCACAAATAGTAAATCTTGAGCTTTTCCTCTTTCATTATTTAGACTGACTAAGCCTTTTCCTTTGATTTTCCCTACTTTATCATTGCCGAATGTTACATTCCCAGATTTATTTTCATCAAAGGTTACAAACTTTCTTCGATCTCCAGTCATATGCTTTGAACATCCACTGTCCAAATACCATTGGCTTTTCTAATCTTGGGCTATTAGAGCCAGGTCACACTTATTCAACTTCTTTTTCCACTGCATGCATCCTTCTGTTTGGTACCTTTTTCTAAGAAGATGGACCACATTCTCTGAGAGGACATTTGTGACACTTGTGCCCGATTTGATGGCAGTCAAAGCATTTGATTATGTTTCTGAATGGATTATGTACACGACTGAATTCTCCATTGTTCATCAATCTCCTTGAGTTTTCATACATCAGTTTTTGTCCATTCGCTCTACACTCCATGGCTTTATGGCCATACCCCTTACAATAAAAACAATACCCATGGAAACGATTAGTGTACCTGGTGAAGGGTTGTTCTCTCCATTTGTTTGCTTGAGGTAGTATTTTCATTTTCTACATCCTTTGCTAGTTGGAATCGATTCTCTTTATCTGAAAGTATGCAACAATATGTCCCAGTTTTTGGCAGGAAAAACAAGTGACCTTTCTCATAGGAGGAAAGAATCTCCTTTGACGGCTTCCGAATTTTCCATATTCAGGAGTGTAAGAGATTTTTCCAGCTGACTATTTATTGATTTCATTATTTGTTATTTGGGATTCCTTCTTGTTTTTGTTTACTTCATTGCAGGTCATGTTCTTGTTGGCTTCTACTTCTGTAGGAATCTTTTGAGTTGCTTCCTTATCCTATACAGCGTTTACAAAAATGATATTCTGGTTATCTTTTACCTTGGATTTGCTGGTTTCTCCTTCGTAACCTATCCCAGTTTTTATGAGAGGAGATCTTTGAGCATTTGGTATTTTATTCAATTGTTTAGAGCTTGTCATTTGAGGAGTGTTCATTGACAATTTCCTTTGGGTGTTTTCTAATTTCTTTCTCAAGCATACTACTTCTTCTTCCAATTTCTCTTGCTTCTGAATTTTATCCTCAATTTTCTTTAGTAGAGTGTCTTCCACCTTCTTAGCTTCTTCAAGTTTTACTTTCAACTGACTGAGGTCTTCTGAAGTTGGTTCTTCTTTTACGTATTTGAGGAGAATATCTTTCTATTTTCTGCACTTCAGTTTAAGTCTGTCAATTTCCTCCAGGGCACTTCTTAGTTTCCCCTCAAGATCTACCTCAAATTCTTCCTCCTCTTCTAAAAAGAATCCTTCTAATTCTTCTTTGGCCATTAACACAAATTCAGAGGTTCCTTCTTCATTTTAGGATTCATCTGAGTTTTCAAATGCACTACTATCTTGCTGAGCATAAAATGATCTTCTATTGAATCTCTTCCCTTTCTACCAGTTATTTGTTTTGGTTTTCTCTGTCTCTTGAGTCTGATTCTTTGTTTTCTTATGAGGACACTTAGATGCAAAGTGCCCAACTCTTCCACAGTTAAATCATTTAAATAGAATTTTACCTTTATACTTTCCTGAGCCTCTATCCAATCTTCTGACAAATTTGGCCTCTTCTTCATCAGAGCATGAGCATGTATCTTTTTTTTCTTCTTTGCTCTTCTTTGTCTTAAAGGTTGCCTCCCTCACATTTGACTTCCTCTGTGGAAGTCTCATCTCATAGGCTGTTAAGTTTCCAAGTAATTGGTTCATGGTCAATGTTTCCCAGTCAGTTGTTTCTTCTATGGCAGAAACCTTGGGGTTAAAACTGGATGGTAAATATCTCAATATATTTTGAACAATTACACATTCTCTAATGGTTTCTCCTAGAGCTTTCATGTTATTCACAATTTCTGCAACCCTTAAGAAGAAGCTAGCAACATCTTCTTCTTCATTCATTTTAATATTTTCAAACTGGGCTCTCTAGACTTGCAGCTTGGCAGCCTTCACCTTTTTATCTCCCTCATGGATACTTTCTAATGTATCCCATATTTCTTTGGCAGTCTTTTTGTGCATTACTTTGATAAATTCTGCCTCGCACAAACCACTTAAGAGAGCATTCATGGATTTTGCATTCGCTATAAAATCTTGTTTGGCTTATTTCTCTGTGTCGAAATCCTTTGGGGCATATCCTAATTCCACAGCAGCCCAAACTTCTATTCCTAGAGACATTAAGTACGTCCTCATTCCTATTTTCCAAAAGGCATAGTTTGTGCCAGTAAACAGAGGGGCTTTATTTGTTTACCATCCTTCTAGACTAGTCATCTTTGGGACCAAGGATCTCCTTCCAGTTGTTAAACTGATACAGAAGGAACCTGATCTAATACCAATTATTGAACCCTTGGTTAAACTGAGAGAGGGGGGGAGGGGATGAATCATTTTAATGTAGTCATGGTCTTGTAAAACTTTCTTTTACACTTATATACATCTTCATTTCGTGATCAACTTAATATACAATGGAACAACAATCTTAATAAGTGAACAGCGGGTATTCAGCAGATTAAATATATAATATCAACATATAATCATCATGCACATAGAAAATGTATATAAGTGGAAACTCATAAGGGATAAAACCACATCTTATTATTGTTGTGATGCAAAGGCAAGCTCCAACTCCCTCTCACCACTGGTTTTCTGTAGGCTCCAACCTACAGGAGGTTACTACCTCAATTCTATAAGCTACAACATGCAAGGAAGCTCCAACTCCCATCTATTTTCTACAAGCTACAACCTACAGGAGGCTCCTACCTTAGCCAGCTACAACTGGACATCTATCAAGCTACAACTTGATATGGAAGCACCAACTTCCTCATTGTACAATAAAATCATATGTTGATTTACTTGGATATCAGCTCTATTTTTCTCCTTCTTTACTGTTGTCCTTCCAGCCTTCAAATTTGCTTTATATCATCTCTGTATCTTCACAACTCCTCTCCCTGCTCCTTCTTCTTCTTACATGCTCTCACATATTTCTCCATTCTCTCACTCCTTATGCATATGTTGGTAACATTATTTATAGAGATCACCTATAAATGTTTGCATTCCACAGGGAATTTGAAATGAACAGGTATGACTCTTTTCTTTCCCCCTTCTCATTTTCTTGTCTAGTACATTCAGAATAATATAATAGAATGTATACATTTGTGTATTACAGTGGAGTTATGCTTTGCCTACGGAGACTTTCCTTTACATCACAAACAATATAAATTCAATTACATTTACAGTTACAACAAATATATTTCACCCAACCCTTTCATCTCTTTGCTCGTTGTGCATTTGTCTTTTCTGCTGCTGTCAGAGTCGTTTCGGTTTCTGCTATTACATTCAACATTGTTCTGCATAACTTTGATTTTGGCCTAACTCAACCTAACTGTTATGTTTCCAGCAGTGCCACTATATTATCCTTTGCTCTCCGGAATGATTTAAAAAAGGGAAATCACATATTTCCAGACTTGAAAAGACCTTTAGGATTCGGCTTTGATCTTCATCGCATCCACTCTCTTTATCGCACTTCGGTGATTCAGTTATCCCATGTGTCTTCGCCCATCTGATCTCCCGATATGCGTATGCGAAGGGTCCCACCAGGCTGTATCTCGGCGTTTCAGCTATTTCTCTTTTTCTTAGTTTCTATGTTGCTCTTTCATCCTCCCGGTGCGATTTCTCAAAGGGGAACCTTATACCTTCGGATTTGAAATCCTTTAGACTTTTGCTTTGAAGTTGCATCACATCCGGTACTCTTATCGCATTTTTCATTTTGGCGATTCAACCTTGCTCTTACGATCTTCACCCCTCTGATCTTGCGATTTGCGATATGCGGGCCAGGTCCACGTCATCTCCATGTCATCGTGCCACGTCATCTTGCCACGTCATTGCCACGTCACTTCCACGTCATCTTGATTTATTTGCGATTTGTGGGGTCAAGTCCACATCAGCTGCCACGTCACTTGCCGTGTCATCGCCACGTCATCATATCACACTTCGCATTTTCTGTGACTTCTAAGTTTGTGAAATATCTCTCCTGCCCCGATTGCAATGTGTAATCGCATCGCATCGCATCTATCCATCGCATCGCAACTTTGCTCATCCACTTCACAGTATGCGATGAAATTCGCATCGCTGATGTGCGATATTGCGTTGTGCTGCCACGTGTCCCTTCGCATTGCCACATCGCATCACAATATCGCATCGCATTGCTCTTGCTTCCGATTTATGATATGATTTCCGCCGATGCGATCAGCACCATTGATCTGTCCAGATCTATAGTCCTCGTTGTTGTTGGCACTTCCGATTAATACTCAAGCGTTAGCTTAATATCATCTCCGCTTATGATTCTCAACTCCATGGTTTAAACCCCAAATAAACCATATAAATATTTATGGGCCCACAACTTTATTTCAACGTACCTTTTACATTGTCGATCTAATCGCTCATATATCCGACGACTATCATGTAACAAAGATACATGACCTTTAATTTTTCAGTCTCACGCTAAGTAGCCGGTTTTGTGTTGCTACGTGTCAACTCCTTAACGCTATCGCGTTCATTTCAAATTTTACCACTTACCACTCTAAAGCTGCGCGAAAACCCATTTGTTGTTTTGCGAAACCGATTCACTATTCCATCTTCGCTATTGGCTCACAGTTCCACTCTTCAAATTTATTGTTCTACTGTGCCTTCTCTTCTCGTTTCCATGCCATCTCAGTTCTTGGTTCCACTTTACTCTTGCATGTTCTCCACTATTTTATCAACTCACGGTTCCATCACTTCCAGTTCACCATTCATACATTACGTTAGTTACAAATCATTCAACTTCATGTTGCTTAATTCAACCAGGAACTCTGTCTTTACACTGTGCACAATTGACATCAATTTGAATGGCTAAATTTCTCTTTAAAGGCATCGATCCATTCTGTGATCGATGCTCAATCATATGTTATCCATCCAGAATTCAATTTCAAGTTGAATTTTCAAATCTTTAAACTCACAGTCTCGGAATTCCTTTAAATATGTCTGATTCATCTACACACATATATTGTGCCAAACCCTTAATTTCACACGAGTTAAAACTGAATCAAGCATTCAATGTATATAACATATGAATTTGGAACCTGTTCTCTGTATTAACAATAAATATTTACATTGGAGTTCTTTTCTGGCCTGATATTCTAATCAATGGCCTTTCTGTCTAAATTGCTCATGCGCTTACAAAACAAAACCCTAATTGTTCAAAAAAACGACTTCCTGTCTAAACCCTCCTCTTGTAGCCTCTGCCACTTTACTTTCTTTCTCTGCAACAATTCCATCTGAATCTGATCTTCCCCCTTGTCTTGGTGCTGCTCCTTTGTGCTCCTTTGCCATCAATGACAATATTTCCAACAACCTTGTTGATATTGGCTTTTAAACATTTTTACCTTGTCTTCATACTGGATTTTAAACATTTTTTAACTAGCATAGCAAACTTAATTTTTTCTTCTTCTTTTTTGTAAGTCCGGTAATATTTTTTTTTTTTTTTACTCCATCTTCATCAAAATGTCCAGATACATCACCCAATAGGAAGGGAATTGAACCTGTGATGAGTGTTATAACAGCCCCATCGTTTAACCAAAACCCCACGAACAACATATCAAACTTAATTCATAAAAATGTGGTAAGAAAATATTAAATAAGAAATTTCATCAATATGAAATAATTGTTTCTCTCATATAATTAAACATTTCACCCTTTAACTCTTAGTTAAAAATACCAATAAGTAAGTGTAAGATATTCTTTAGGATATAGAATTGTACAACAAGAAGCCTCAAAGTCAACATCAATTCAACATATTACCCGTAAAAATTGTGCTTAAATAAAAAAATAACAATCCTTCCTTTCAACCACTTAAAATAAACCTTATTAAAAATCAAGTTTTAAAATAAATAAATATATAAATATATATATATATATATATATATATATATATAACAAACAAACGAACGAACCCCACATTATTCAAATACTACACAACTCACAACAATTTTGAAAAGCTCAACAACAAAAGAAACTTAGTTGATAAAAATAAACACCTCATTGTTCACTTCATTGCCTTAAGACTATAAACTTTAACACTTGATTAAATAAATATTGGCAATACTAATACACTATTAGCATGTTTTCCACAATGACTTGCATATATTTTATTAAAGAAATGCTTGCATTGTAAATGATCCGTTGTATTAAATTGCTAATGTAAAAATATTCTGTAAAAATATGTTTGTATGGAATATTGTCCATTATATTTTCAGTAAAAATTATGTTGAAAAATTATATTATTATTTAAAAAAACCTATTATATTTACAAATACTTTTCTTATAATTAATTTAAATTTTTATATTTTGTGCATATTCCCTGAACCATTTACTGTTTTGGACCCAACTTTCCTCATACTTATCAACGGAATTCCAGGTCACGAATGTGTTGAGAATGCTAAGAATGCGTGTACGTTAGAAACGCCTCACGCTTTTAAACTCTGAAATTCTATATTTTTTCGAGTATCCTTCTTATCTAGGTTTTGATATATATATATATATATATATATATATATATATATAATAATTTCCTTTTGTTTCTTATGCGGGTAGTTAAGTGTTCATGTCCCAATATTGTAAACGCTAATGTTAGATTAAGAAAGTTGACTTGCCATTAATTTATTTTATATATCCCAATTCGAATTAACAAACAATACATGTAGGTTGGACAAATCATAATATACAGTAGTTAAGTGATAGGTAAATGAAAATGATTGTAGTATTGGGTTTACATTCTGACCTGTAAATAAGTTTTGTTGTAAATATATGGATTGACATTATGTTTTATTAATATTATATGTTTAAAAAATTATAAATATGATATTTTTTTAATTAATTAATTTAATTAAAAAAATAAATTTATAACTATTTTAAAATAAATATTAATTTTAATAAAATTAATTTTAAAATTTTAAAAATTGATTTATATTTAAAATAAATCTATAATTTATTTATTTTTATGACTTTTTTATGATATTAAATATATTAATTTACAAATTAGAATCTTATTTATGTAAGAGGGGTTTTCGCAATGCATTATATTAGAGATATCATTTTTGAGATTTAACTGGGTTAAGTAAGTTATTCATTTATAATAATTTCTATGAGAGGTAGTCTTATCTGACTAATTTCTCATGATTTTTTAATAGTCTACTTAGCACTCATTGCATCGGGTGATGGTCATAGGGGTGAAGAAGTGGACTATTCAAAAATCACAAAAAATTAGTCAGATATGACTACCTCTCTTGGAAATGGTCATAGATGAATGACTTACTTAACGTAGTTGAATCCCAAAAATGATATTTAATATAATGCACTGTGGAAACCCCACAAATGATATTTAATATAATGCACTGTGGAAACCCCACATACTTAAATACAAAGAGTAAAGGGAGCTAAGTGGGCTTGATTGTGGGAAAAAACTTGTTAAGGTTTTGCAAATGGGGTAACAAGCTAAGTGGGCTTGATTGTGGGGGGAAACTCCACAATTAAATGCGCTTGAGCCAGGAGTTATGGGATGGGTGACCTCCCAAGAAGTCTTGGTTAACGAGTGCAAGCCTCGATGATGATTGACGCTATGTGATTCATTTCACTAGTTTCAATCCCACTTCTTCACCCCTGTGAGCATCACCCGATGTAATGAGTGCTAAGTGGACTATTCAAAAATCATGAGAAATTAGTCAGATACGACTACGTCTCATGGAAATGGGATGCAATGAGTGTTAGGCGGACTATTCAAAAATCATGAGAAATTAGTTACCTCTCATGGAAATGGGATGCAATGAGTGCTAAGTGGACTATTCAAAAAACATGAGAAATTAGTCAAATACGACTACCTCTCATGGAAATGGGATGCAATGAGTGCTAAGTGGACTATTCAAAAATCATGAGAAATTACTCAAATACCACTACCTCTCATGGAAATGGGATGCAATGAGTGCTAAGTGGACTATTCCAAAATCATGAGAAATTAGTCAAATACGACTACCTCTCATGAAATGCTCATAGATGAATGAGTGCAAGCCCAGGAAATGATAATAGATGCTATGTTATTCATTTCACTAGTTTCAAAATTAGTCAAATACAACTACCTGTCATGGAAATGGTCAAATGGTCATAGATTAAAATACTATTGTGTGAACAAGGTACTCTGTGTAGCTATATTGAGTGAATATCCCATAGAGAACAAGTGAATGTCAAGCCATATTAAATGAATGTCAATAAAACATACAATTGAATCCCAAAATAATATCTAATAGAATCTTATTAGTAGAAATTCTTTCGGTAAAAATCACATGTAAAAGAACGTGGTCGACGCGTTTCGAACCAACCAGTGTGGTTCATCATCAGGACTATGAGAGATCAGATCCAGACATTAAGTATAAATAGATGTAGAAATTGCTCAACTAGCCGTTAGGATAACGGCTAGTTTGACTAAGAAAAAATAAATATTCCATTATTTATTTATTTAATTGATTAATTAATTTCTATTTCTTTATTTATTATTATTATTTTAATAAATTTTTACAACCTTTAATATATTTAAACATCTAATTGACCAATTCAATAATATAATGGTAAATAATTTAACCAATCTTAGTGCATATATGTAAATTTTTTTATATAATAATCAATTCAATAATATAATGGTAAATAATTTAACCAATCTTGGTGCATATATGTAAATTTTTTATAATAATCAATTATTATTAATAATTAATAAATATATTTAAATCTTATCCATGTAATTTAACAAAGTATCAATTCAATAGTCAAACAAGGAGTCAAACCAAATATAGAGAACAATAAATAAATAAATAAAAATACAAAATAAAATAAAATAAAATATAAATATAAATAAATATAAATAAATAAATAATAAATAATAAATCATAAATGAAAAAAAAACAAAAATAAATAAATAAAAACAAAAATAAAATATAAATACAAATTAATAAATAAAAATAGAAATTTTTTATTATTATTATTATTATTATTATTTTAAATAAATAAATAAAGTATAAAAAATAAATAAATAAAATTAATTAAATAAATAAATATAAATATAAACATAAATAAATAAGTTAATTTTTTTTTTTTTTTTTTAATAAAAATAAATAAATAAATAAAATTAATTAATTAAATAAATAAATATAAATAAAAATAAATATAAATATAAATAAATACATAAATAAATAAATCAAGAATATAAAGCAGGAATCCAGCACCTGCTGATATTCCAACCGTCGTCTCTATTGAGATTAACGGGTCGTTTTTCAATTTCAATAGCCTCTCTCAACTTACGATGATGGAAATGGTCGATTCTAGCAATGACCTTAGCATCTTCTATGCAAATATGATGGTTAGTATTTTCTGCATGCTCAGCTAAGGCGGACGAGCGAGATCTTCTATGCTTGATATCAGCAGCATGCTCACAGATCCTTTGATTAATAGACCGACCCGTCTCACCAATGTAAGGAGTCCCACAGGAACAGGGAATGATGTAGACACCTTTTCCATCCTTGGGGTCAATCGGATCTTTAACCGATTTTAGAGAACTACGAATTGTATTAAGAGGCTTGAAATAAGAGGATACCTTATGCTTTTTAAGGATTTTAGAAATCTTATCAGTGGTACCCTGGATGAACGGAAGGCTGACACTGCCATACCATTCACCCGGTTCTTTTTTATTTTTATTCTTAAAAGAATGACCTTTCTCCGCTTTGAGGAAAGCTTGATCTGATCTCTCATAGTCCTGATGATGAACCACACTGGTTGGTTCGAAACCCGTCGACCACGTTCTTTTACATGTGATTTTTACCGAAAGAATTTCTACTAATTTATATTATGGATCACAGAAGCTTAGATTCCAAAGAATCTTATTATCAAAAAAATGTTTCAATACCTATCAATATTTATTAATTATTTAATTTATATTATTCTATTCATTAATACTTAAATTAAAATTCTTAATAAAATAATTTTTTTAATAATTATTATAAATTGATACCTTGCCAACTTATTGAAATTTGCCAACCAAAAATTACACTGATATATTTGTTAAATGTTTTCAGAGTTACGTTACACACTTTCAACAACTGGCATACATATATGATTTGTATTATCCTTGAAAAATAGTGAAACCAAAAAAATGTACAGCAAATGAATCAATTACATACATCTGTAGGCTTACAATGGCAACCAAGGTCCCCTGCTCACTGGGAAGCCTGAGCCAAATTCAATTCCCTGCCCCACCTTACTATCCGCTTCATCATATTTACTTAAATCGGTATCATTATTATTGTACAACAACAGTTCCTGTTTTGCGTAGCTGCCCATCAACCAAGGCTGCAAGTTACCAGCGCTGTGGCTTTGGGCATGAGAATCCACTGCATTACCACTCAAAATATTCAGGTAATTTACAGGGTCGCAATCATCATCAACAGGGGCAGGTAAGTTGAGGTCCAACAGCTCCACTCTTTCAGGCCTCTGTTCCTGCTGCATAGGGGTGTCCTTGTTGCTAGAAATGGTACTAACAGTATCAGAAGCTCCAGCACTACCCGAATGGAATCTCTTGTGACCACCCAAAGCCTGACCCGAAGGAAAAACCTTGTCACAGATTGAACATTTATGGATCCTTAAAGTTGTCCTAGAACGCTCATTTGCCCTCCTTTCATCGCTGGTTTTGACACATGAATCCTTACTCCTCTCCTTTGGAGGAGGCTTGCTGGAAAAGTCCGATCCACTAGTGACCTCCTCATCTGTAATCTTTTCCTCTACCCTCTCCTTCTCGCCATCAGTAATCTGCGAAAAATAGCACCTGGCCTTACTGTGGCTAGCCATGTGGCCTCCCAGAGCCTGGTGGGAATGAAAAACCTTATTGCAACTGTTGCATTTGTACCTGGTTTTCTCATCATTATAAAGACCAGCATTTCCATTAATTTCCTTATATTTGGGCCTCTTCCTCGCGCATTTCAGAAGCTGAGAACCGGTGTTGGGAACATTGAGGTCACCTGATCCAGTCTGCTCAACCCCTGTTCGGAATTGTGGGTTTTGAGCAGAGTTTACTCCACTTGCAAGCATCACAAGACACATTGCCGCAACCTCTTCTTCATTATTCGTTTCCCAATCTAATTGCTCATGGGGATTAATTTGTAGGATTTCTCTTCTTGATTTCCCGCTTGCATGGTCAACATCCAGCTCAATCTCAGCATCACTCTCACTTTCTTCCTCTTCGTCGTCCTCTGTCTTATTTTGCTGCGACTTTTCAAGATTGTTATCACTGCTATCTTGATGGGTTTCAGAGTGGTACTTCATGTGACCAAGCAGGCCTTTCGATGAACTGAATTCTCTCCCACGCAGATCACAATTTATAGAAGAATCGATGGGTTTGGAATCGAACCCGTGACCTAACTGATACGAGTAGTCCCGATCTGCAAACCGCCAACTGCGCTTGGGATTCTTTCTCAGAGAATACAACCCATTACTATCCAAATCCTCTTCCTGCTGCTCCTTCCCCTCCATTGATTTGTGATCCGAAGCTGATCTGGGCAACTTGCTCTTCTGAAAATTAGTTTCAGTGAGTGTGTCTGCAGCGATGGAGGCGGTGGCGTGGACTCTCATATGACCGCCAAGAGCTCTTCCTGAAACAAATCTTTTACCGCAAATGTTGCACAAGTAGCTCAATGGGTGCTCTCCCCTGCCTTGTTTCTTGAACATCTCCATATCTTGGTAGCTAGGAAACTCAACTCCACCTTCACTGCGAAGCTTCCTTTCTACACACAGAGTACGTATCAAAAAAATCCAGTGGACTGATAATTCAAGCAAATCAATCAGTGTAGTATAACTATGAGCTTCTACGAGCGAGCAAGGACTCCTTCCATATAAATAAATAAATAAAACCACGCGGCCCCTCGTTTAATTGCGTAAGAGACGGGGCTCCTGGATTGGAATTAATTGACTTTGAGTGGTCAATTTCGAGTTGAGAAGATGCATATGAGTGAATCACAGCGAAGCAAAGAGAGAAAAATGATGGATGGGCGTGCAGTCCTCATTTTTCCTTCTCCTGCGGTTACCAATCCTCCTTCCATTCACATGGCCTGTGCGTTGACCTCATCTACGTTTATATTCTGATATACCCTCAATATCCGCTTGGTTCGTCCATGGAATAGTGTCTGACTGGATCCGCTTACCAATGCCCTGCCCGGTCAAGTTGCTAGGTATAAGCGTGGCATCACGGTTATATCGCCACCTTTTGGGTATTGCATCACTGTTTAGGTCGGTGTTAAGAATAATTGGTACTTAATATGTGAACCATTAAATATGTGATGATTTTATAGAGTTTTTGTAAAAACAATTGTAGTTTTTAAGGTAAAACACTCTTATTTTATAATTTTTGGGTGAATATTTTTTTAAAATTTGGAAATTGATGATTTTGGTTTTTTGGAAAATGTATGGAAAATAATTCATTTTCCAAAATTAGCCTTCAAAATTTTTTGTGCTGGATGGTTTGCTCCCTTCTTCATTTGGGTTTATTTTTTTGTAAATGGCACGTTGATTTGTGGTGATGTGGATGTGTCTTTAATGTTTGAGATCTTTTTAAGTTATAAGTTTCTAGCTAGGCACTAGTTTGTGGGCTATTGGCACTAGCCTAAATGTTATAAAAAAAACAATTTGAATTTAACATGGACCTTACTCAAGTTCGTTAATTCATCTATAGGTTCAAAAAACTAAAAAAAATTCATGTTGGAAGTTAGGGTTCCACCTCTATCATAGGAATTTTGTTCAAGAAACTTTGTTTCTAAGAATGTTTTAGCTAATTTCAAGATAATTCAAATTGTCTTTTATTTTTAAAAGTGATTACAATGCATGGAACTTGACTCGCAACAAAAATGGGCCTTCATAGTTAATTCCCTTGGAATACTTCTTCTTGGGTAAAAAAACCTTGTGTGGTTCCCACATTAAAAAGTGATTATGTTTGTTTTCTTCCCAGCGAACAAAACATCTATGAAATTCAAGAAACGAATACCTCATATGGGTTTGCAATTTGATGTGTAAATCCAAAGTCATGTGAACACTTTGATGCATTTATGCATTGTTTGATCAAATGCTCAACAAGGTTGTAACCGCTTGCACATGAGATTAGGTAGACTTCCCAATAGATAAAAACACACTCCTTGATAGTGTCACAAAATATGTTCCATGTATTGTTGTCATTTGTACTAAATGTAGAAGAAGGATCCTCATTTAGCTCAATGTAGAATTCTTATAATGGAGATTGTCACTATTACCACATTTGAGTGACTCCTTCCACGGGGATGTGAGCAAGAATGAAGCAGCCCAAGTTCTGTAGCTTTCATAACACCTACAAAATTTGGATTGGTGTTATAGAGCACACAACCCAACTCATTGGATTTCGGCTATTGAATTAATTAATTTAATAACTAAAACACATAGCACAAACAAAGAGCAATTCAAGTCTACTCACAAGAAAAAAGAAATGATTCAAATACTTTTTATTTATTCAAAATGTGATGTTACAATCATGAATGCAGATCTGAGAGTGAAGTGTTCAGAGTACTTGAAATTCCTATGTTGTTGCACAACAACCAGACACGCTCACCAACTCATACAACAACTAGTTGTTCTCTCTAAAATTGTGTAATAGCGAAGATCAATGTTAATAGCCCAAGAGCTAAGAGCCAAAGACGAACCCAAAAATAACCAACAGGAAACAAGAAAAAGAAAAGGGCCCCGAAATCCCCTTTTCTTTCGTGCTCTTGCAATTTATCCTCATGCTATTGACCTCTTCACATTCCAACTGAGAAAAATCGTATTCCATGTTATTGACCTCTTCACCTTCCTAAACTAAACTGATTTTCTTCCACTTCGTGTGCATACAAACCAAAATTTGTAACTTACATATCATTCTAGAAGCACTTCTAGCAAGGTTCGTCCTATAGCAGCACGACTAAACAACTATTGATTCCGGAGGTGTCAGCAACTCCACGCAATAGGAGTATCAACACATGATCTTGGGAGTATTAGCAACTCAAGAAGAATCTTCTCTTTGATAAAATGTAGCTACATGAGTAGCAACAATTAACAATTTAGTGTATTAACAATTTTAAAATGCATGGGAGTAACAACTTTAAGTACATTTGATGTTTTCGCTTTTGCCCAAGCTTATATTGAAACCCCTTCTACACGGAAACCAATATTTCCACTGCTATCCGCCCATTAATGCGGTGGCAGATACACTGCCCACCATTAGATTTAAAATTGTTTAAATCTAACAGTGGGTAGTGTATCTGCCACCGCATTAATGGATCGATAGCATTGGAAATAAGCTTCGCCCTTCTACACCTGGGAACCTTTTTTTCGACTCTTCTCATGTCAGTTATCTCATAGATGATGAGCATAAAGGCCCTATTGATCCTACCTCAATTGTTGAAGAAAATCTAATTCAATCCCCTCACCAAACCCCTGGTTCATCACCCCACACTGCATCACCATCTACCACCATCTTTGATCGTTATGACCTTGATAATACCATTGGTGATGTCACATACATGTAAGTTGAATCAAATCCCAAGGATACAACCCACATGGAGTAGACTACAAAATTCACTCCTTTGCCGTTGGTACAATGTTCATCTGTTGCACAACCAAATTATAATTCAGGTGTTTCGTCTACCCAACTTTATCCTTTTGCTCAGGATCCTACTTATTGAAAAGAGACATTACATTTGTTTTCCCATTATATGGATCTAGTTATTCTTTTACCTACGTCTGTTATTGCTAAAATACGAGAGGAGTCTCACCAGGAGCAGATCCAGGATCGTGAAACCTCACTGCAAGGAAAATCAAAGAAATATATCGCAAGCATCCAACCTTTGCAGGAAATGTTTCCCCGAGTTGATAATTTATCTACCAGTTATCTCCAATCTTGATCATCTCAGTATTTATTTTAGTTCATAAGGGCATCGTCTATTCAATTGGAAGATCAATTAACTGTGATTGATTTAAAATATAACAAAATGGTCAGTTTGCAAGAATAACAACTAGTTAGTGTTACATATGAATGTGACCAGTTGCAAGGTGAAAAGGAGAAACTGGAAAAATAGATTGGCAACATTAGTTCCAAATTACAACCTATGTGGCCAATTTTTGTTGATTTGGCCGTTGTGGCGCAAGATGATTTTTTAGTCTGTCCACTTGAGCAGAGGATTGAATTCTTCCATACTGCTTGCACAAAGCTACTAGGTTCCAACAACGAGTTGCATAATATAGTTTTCGGTCTATGCAAATC
Source organism: Pinus albicaulis (assembly GCA_034641835.2). Lineage (NCBI taxonomy): Eukaryota > Viridiplantae > Streptophyta > Pinopsida > Pinales > Pinaceae > Pinus > Pinus albicaulis. Next base: position 48,216,738 of record CM076579.1, read on the forward strand.
AATTGATCCCAAAGAACAACTTAAAAAAAAATTGTTCAGGAGATTGAACAAGCATCTTATTTTCGTGACACACTTTAGCATAGGACCAGAGATTCTCCGGAAATATTTCGCCAAGTGCAAGATTAGTCGGGCCTATGTTCCAAAAAGAATCAACCTCTTTATGAGTTACGAAAGAAAACACAATTTTTTTTTTGACCAATCTCTCGTCACTATCGATCTCGCAAAACAATAGAATCTATTTGGTCAAGTTGAATTATTTGAAAAGAAAATTCATCTTTTGGAGGAGGAATTACATGCATCTAAAATTCTATTATTGACTCCCAAATCTTAATGATGTGATTAATCCGAAAAGACATTTATCTAATTAATTATGAAGTCAATTCCCAATGGTATAAAATTCTTGCTTCTCATCCCGAGTATCCCATTACCGATAATACAGCTCAATTTGTCGACCAAGTCACTACTTTGCTTTCCACTTGGAAATATGTTGTGCAAGATTATAACAATTTTAAAGATAAAGTTTTGCAGGAAGTGCCAAAGTTGGTTCCTTCATTTGAAGGTCATGTAGTAGAACAAGGAAAAATTACATCAACAATGGATGCACAAAAACAAGAGGAATTAGTGCAACCAAAGAATTGACTTTAGGGTGAGTCAATGGATTGTGTCAAGGCTTGTTGGGTCCTTTGTTTTTGGTAAGCTTTGATCAATTTTGGCCAGAGAAAGGTTGTGGAAATGATCAGTGGGTGTGGAAAACTAAATGGTCAACCAAGCCAGAAAGCAGGACTGGAAATAAGCAAGCAACAATCAAAGAGAGGAAACAACTACTAAATGGTACTTGTGAAGTCATGAAAGAAGGATCTACGCGTTGGTTTTTGAAAGGATCAAGAAGATAAGGACTAAAGCACTTGGATTCCATCAAAGGGATCAAAGTGATCAAGGAAGACCAGATCAAGCGATTGCGGATTGGAGCGAATAAGTAAATTTATAAAAGGCTACAAGAAATAAATTGAATGAGAGAGAGATCAATCATGTGTCGAGATGCTTTCAGAATGAAAACTTAATGTTCTGTTGTGCTTGGTTGTAATCAGATTTGATATTTTCACTGTCATATTCTCTAAAATATCTTGCATATGTTTGTAGATTTGTAATGTATATAGGTCCTCTTTTATAATATAAAGGAAGTGTTTCAAGGATAAATTATGTGTCTATGCATGTTAAATGTTTATGATTTGGTTGGCCTCTTTTAAAAAAAACTATTTTGTTTCGATGCATTGTATGTTATTTATTTTTGTAAACGCTTCAGTCTTAAATATATAAAGATCTTTGAATCACCATGCGCATGTTGTGTAATTATTTAAATAATGAACCAATCATATGCTAGTATGTTCTCAATGCTATGTATAAGTCCTCTTTATCCTTAAATGTCTCAGCACACCTTGGGTGAGACGTTTATCCCTTACGAAGGAATGAAGGTGTCAACATTGCGCTAGACTGCAAGGAAGTCTTTTGTTGGAAACCAATGGCCGAACCCTAAGTATTCCAAGTAAATTTTGTGCCAACACTTCTACTCTCATATAAACACTATCTAGATTCTTCTTTGCTCATGGTTTCCTGCATTTCCTTGAGAAACTCCCCATGAGGTTATGTTGATTGGTTTCTCTTTCTTATTTTTCCAAACTTTGGTGGGATTCCTTCTGATCTATGCATCTCCTTATGGCTTCTTATTTAATCTAATTTGAATGACCTCCTTTTTTTTGGGTTCCTTTAAAGAACTAGGAAAATTGCAATCTTTAGCCACGTGGCCAAGACTGTCACATATATAGCATCTTATGTGACCTGGAAAAGGAGGAATAAACTTGTGTCTTTTCATATTGTTATCCACATATGACTTTCATTTACATACAACACACTCCCACTTTTATTTTCATAATATTTGTAATCAACATCCTTATGGCCAAAAGTATTGCATGAATAACAATATCCATAAAAAGAACTTGTGTACCTGATGGTAAATGATCTGTGTAAGGGGAGAAATTTTCCTTGATTTCTTGCTTGAGAGATCTTAATTTCTTATTGCACCTTTTGTTGATAAAATATAATTTGACTACTCCTACAATTAGGTGCAATATGTCCAAAATTATTGTAGAAGTAACATTCAACATTATTCATTAGGGGAGAAAAGGATTTTTTATTCTGAACCTTGTAGACTTGATAAAATCATCTCTAGAGGTATATGGTCTTCTTGTAGAGGACACTTTCTTTGGCTTATTCCTATGCTGATGGTTTCATTGCTTTTTCTTGTTTATTCATTACTAATCATGATGTTTCCATCTTCTTCTACAGGCCTTGTTTCATTATCTCCTCTAGATGCATTTGAGGTATATCTTCTCTTTTCTCGCTCTTTTATAGATTTGAGATCTAGATTGTGAAGTTTGTTGTAAATTGTACATTTACCGAGGGAATTCAACTATTGTTCTTGTTTTGAGGGGGGTGTTATAGCATCATTTATCACCTTTATATACTTGATGATCTAAGTATTGGCCTTGAGCAACCCTTTCCATTTAGAGTTGGTCATTTCCTTAAAAAACATTATTTTGAATTCCATACGTGACTCTGCCTTGTCTTACACGCATGAAAACACAGATCCACTCATATATGACCCGTGTATACAATTTAGAATATTAAAAAATATATAATATCCCTATTAATTGGGCGGGGTTTACGGGTTTTACCTGAAGTCCACCTACACCAGCCCATGGCCAAACTTTTCCCAACTGAAAAACTGATTTGAGGAAGTATAAATACACCTCATGGGGAAGGCCTAAAGGAGGACAGAGAAAGGCATTGATACTATAGTCTGTTATAGCCCAGATCAAGTTTGATTATCCCTGTGCCTCTTGCAATTCCCAGGTTTAGGAAACCCTTGTTTCCTTCTTTGAGATGTTCACCTCCTTTATGTGGCATCCTTGTGCACCTTTTATGGAAGAAGATTGTTGAGGCTTGGGTTGGATGGATCCGAAGGGCAATTTCGCTTAGAGTCGTGGCTAATTTCAGGTGATATCTCCAGATTTTTTTTACATACATCAATAAAAGAAGCATTGTCCCATTCCTTTGAGGTAGATCTGCTCTTTTCTACCTCTTTTGTATATTTGAGATCTATTGTCATCTCAAAATCTAGATTGTGAAGTTTTCTGTAAATTGTGCATTTAGTGTGGGTATTCCACTATTTTTCTTTTTTTGAGGGAGGTGTTATAACATCATTTATCACCTTTATATATTTTATGGTTATTTACTATATCCATCACATACTAGCTTCCAGAAATTAGATTCACAAGCTATTATTTTATATTTTACCTTCTCTCTCCATTCCTAAAATTTTATAGCAGTAAGCACATGCACACTTTGATGACCCATGATTCAACCAGATATACCTTCTTGCGACATTATATCCACATGCTATCAATTTAGATTTTACCTTCTCTCTCCATTCTTAAAATTTTATTGCACTAAGAACATGCACACTTTGATGATCCATGATTCAACCAAATCTACCTTCCTACAGTTAAGCTACACCTGAAGGAACTTGGTCTACTACCAATTGTTGTAAACTTGATTATATTGAGAGGGGGCATGAATGGGCATGAATAAATATGGTACATTCATGGTCATAAATTACCATTTTTTAATTTATTTTCAATAGTTTTTTGAACTATTAGATAAGTAGCAATACATCATATGAATAATAAATTTAACATATTTAAACAATGTTAAGACACAACATAAGAATCAACACTTAAGAGCAACACATGTAGACACCAGATATAAGTGGAAACATACAAAGGGAAAAACCACACATTCTTTTTGTTGTGATGTAAACACAAGCACCCAATCCCTTTTTTACAACAACTTTTGTTGGTGCCCACCTACAAGAGGCTTCAACCTCTATTCTATTTTGCAAGCTACATCTTACTGGACAGTGGATGCTCCCACTCTCATTTCTTACATTAATTTTTGTAGGCTCCTACCTACAGGAAGCTTCAACCTTGGTTTTCTTATATAAGCTACAACTTGTTGGAAGCACCCACTCCCATTTACAGGTGCCAACCTATTATTTTTTAGTCTACTCCCTAATAGGAGATACCAATCCCCCAATACATACAATTTTTAATATGCTAGACTACCTGGTCTTTAAGTTTGAATACCTCCATCTCTTTGTCTATGTTTTTTACTTGATACAAATATTTTTACTTCATTGATGCATATAGAATTGCAGCTAAAAGAACATGTAGCCATAATTGCATACACATAACAAAAGAGGCAGATAAAAGGTAACCATAAACGGAAAGAGACACCAAAACTTGATAACGGAGTTCACTCGATGTGGGCTATGTCTCTGGGCTCTGCTCAAAGTGGGTAGGACTATTTCATTAATATTCAGTGAACTCAAAATGCATAAAATTCAAAATTACACTTTATACGTCCACTTTTGGGGATGGCATGAAAATGCACAATTGTGCTGAAGAAACAGACTGCACAGTTGGATTTATGGGGAAATTTCGTGAAATTTGGCTATAAATTTGGCTTTGTCACTGTGACCCTGGAGCCTCTAGGGAATCTCAAAGATTCATGAATGATTCTCTATGGAATATTATAGGAAATATTCTACGAGATATTCCCCTAGAATCTTTTCTCAAAATATATGCACAAGTAGGGCCCCTGGGTGCACAGTTTTGACTTCATGGTTCCATAGGATACATCCCTAAGCGCTTCATTCCACCCATTTGTTCCTCTCCTTGGCCCTCAATGAGTGGTGGGTTAAATAGTGTTCTAGTGGGAGAATTATGAATGATGGCCACTTGGCCCAATGGTAGCAAGATTCCCACTGGGTCATTGGCCTCCCTCTGGTCGCAGGGTCGAGTCACGGGTGGTCGGTTGTCGTATGTATGGTGAAAAATAATGTAATTGTGGGATATCGAGCATAACTTGGCATTGAAGAATTTTTTTGGGATGGCCTTAAATTTGATATTCAAAATTTTGTGGCAGAATGTTTGGTTTACCAGCAAAATAAAGTTGAGACAATTAAGATACTACATCCTTAATCCATTCCAAGTCAACGTTGGGAGGAGGTTTCAATGGATTTTATCACAGGTTTACCTAATTTCGAAGGAAAGAGTGTCGTCATGGTGGTAGTTGATAGACTTACCAAGTACGCACACTTTTGTTCATTATCTCATCCATTTAAAGCAAGTACAGTTGATACTGCATTTATGGAAACAATTCAAAAGCTACATGGAAGCCCAAAGATTATTGTAAGTGATAGAGATCACATTTTCACAGGAAATTTTTGGACGGAATTATTTTCTTGTTTGGGTACTCAACTAGCTCATAGCTCATCTTATCGGAAAACCGAGATAGTGAACAAATGTTTGGAAGGACATCTTTGTTACTTTGTATCAGATGAACAAACATAATGGGTCAAGTGGTTACCTCTTCTTGAATGGGGTATAACACCTCCTTCCACACTGTAGCAAAAATTACCCCATTTATGGAAATTTATGGATATCATCCACCTTCCATCACATCATCTTTAAGAGAAAATTATAAGTGTTACAGGTCAATTTGGGCATCATCCCCCAAGACCTAGTCAATTGGGCATCATCCCCCAAGACCAATGAATAGGGTCTATCATCCCCTTAATTCAGTTGCTATATGCCCTAAGTGAAGACATTCCTTTGATGGCTTCAATTGTGAGATTTCCAAGGTTTGAAGTATAGATTATATGACCCATTGACTCATCAATGCTCCTCTGCATGGGCCTAGCTACATTTCAGTGCCCTTACCTCCATGCAAAAGTGCACTGAAATGCACTTCCACACACTCAAGGTTGCGTTGGTTGTATAAACTATACAACAAGAATGTATATCATGGATTCAATCCAATCTAAAAATGTGCTAAATCTAGATACTTAATCACTTCTACAAATCAATTGCGGAACTAAAAACACAATCGTCAATCACATGAAGCAAAGAAGAATCAATCAAGCCACAACACAGATAATTTCCCGGGGAAAGCTTGCTACTCAAAACCCCACTATATTCTACGTATATTCAGCATGGATACATGAAACAATTACATACAACTCTTCTACTTAGCTAACTGTCTCACACTTCCTGGATAACATTGACCAATACTTAGCCAATTTTCTGCCTCCTGACAGCCTGCCTTGCTTGCGCAATCCCTGATGAATGAAACCCCTATTATTTAGGAATTTCAACCTTCCTTGATTATGCGCGGATCATGGGAAATCCAATGGGTGTTTGGTTGCATGGGTGCAACCGAATAATCCTAAAACTGATAGTCAACTTCCCTTTCACCTAGATCTTAACTGGGTCTCCACTGGAACTGGCATGCATGTAGCTAATAATAGAAAATCTTCAGTTGCATGTGAGATCACTAATTATGAATTAATTAATATTTAATTCACTTGATCTCTCACTAGTGTATTTAACAGTTACAACTAGCACAACTGAGTTTATCTCACTTAACTGAGTTAAACTAATTACAACCTGCTTAACTAATGCACCACTGCACTTCGAACTCTGTTACAACTAGAATTACTCTGCATGTCTCACCAACTACCCTCAACTCGAAATTCATGAGTTAACTGATTTTATCACCCTCGGTTAACTATTACAGGTTATTTTGAGATTAGATTACATTTTATTTTCCACCTTAATTAAGGGATAACTAAAATAGGCATGCACCAAATTTAGCCCACACCAGTGTAGGTGCTCCTAAGACCTGTGGTCCCACACAAGTGTAGGTGCTGCTTGGACTTCCTGGTCCCACACTAGCGTGGGTGCTAAAATTTCTTGTTGAACTTCAACACTCCCTCTCAACAAGAAAGGGATTATCCTTCACCCCAATCCTACCTCTATGGTGGTGAGTGCCTTCGTCAGAATATTTGCATCCTGATCTTTCATGGGAATGTACTAAAGCAACATTATTTTTTTCTACACACAATCTCTAAGATGGTGGTACCAAATATCTATGTGCTTGGACCTATCATGAAACATAGGACTAGTCGAGAGTTTAATGAAACTCTAATTATCACAATGTATTATTGTTGGATCCATCTAAGAACCAAACAAACTAACCAAGATATTTCTCATCTAGATAGCCTCACATGCAGCTTGACTTTTTTCCATGTACTTTTCTTCTGCTGAATTGAGTGCTACAGATCGATGCTTCCTGTTGTACCAAGAAACTGTTTTCAATCCTATGCTGAAGATCCCTCCTAATGTGTTCTTTCTATCTGATGGACTGTCTGCCCAATCTACATCTGTGAAGCCTTGAGGAATCTCTCTGTCTATTTGTCCCACAATCCATACTCTGATGCGCCCCTAAGGTATCTTAATACGTGCTTACCCACCTTCCAAAAGAGCTTGGTAGGCTTAACCATAGCTTGACTCAGTTGGTTAACTGTGTAGCAAATGTCTGGTCCGGTGTTCACCACATACAATAGTGAACCAATTAACTACCTATAGAAAGTAGCATCCACTACCTCTCTTGAAGTAGCATCCTCTTTCCTCCAATTTCCTAGAAGAGGAGTGTCCATGGGTTTGCAGCTCTCCATGTGAAACTTACCCAATATCTCTTTAGCGTACTTTCCTTGAGAAACAAAAATTTCACCATCTCGCTGCCATATTTCTAAACCAAGGAAATAATGAAGGAGTCCCATGTCCTTCATTTCGAACTACCTTGCAAGATACTCCTTGCATGAGTGTATTAGTTGCTCATCACTAGTCAAAATTAGATCATCAACATAAAGAAAAATAATCAATAGCTTACCCTTAACCACAATCTAGTACAGGTTTGCATCAGCTTCACTTTTGGTGAAGCCCAATTCGATGAAATAGTTTTCTATCTGAGTGTACCAAGCACAAGGTGCTTGCTTCAGCCCATACAGTTCTCTCTTGAGTAGACACACATGCGAGTCATTTTCGAAGATCTCGAAACCTTCTGGCTGCTCTATGTACACTTCTTCATCAATGAATCCATTGAGAAACACAATTTTCACATCCATCTGATGAATGCACCAGCCCATCTATGCTGAGAGGGAAAGAATGGATCTAATGGAAGAGTACCTTGCAGCTGGTGCAAAAGTATCATCATAATAGATCCCCTCAATATGTGAGAATCCCCGACCCACAAATTTGGCCTTGTATTTCTCCACACTCCCATCAACAACTTACTTTAACTTGTAGATCCATCTAGATCCAACCACTGATTTGCCGACTGGTCTTGGGACAATCCCCCATGCACTGTTCTTGAAAATGGAGTCATACTCCTCCACCATTGCATCAATCCAAATTGGTTGTTGCACTGCCTCCTGAAAGGAATATGGTTCAGTGACAATAGATTTTCTCATAAGAGCCATGTATCTAGTAAACCTATCTGGATATTGTCTCTTTCTACACTGTGAATTAGGGACTCCTACATTCTCTGCAGCATTAATTCTTAATCTATCTGCTTTCGTGGTGCGCCTTCTACCATTTCTGATGGATGTCTCTTCATGAGTGTTTTCTTCCACTCCATGATCCTCTACATATGGTTGCTTCAGATCTTGAGGCTCATCCTTGGGAACCAAGATTTCCTCCTCTGCATGAAAATCCAGTTCCCTCTCAAGGGAAAATCGCATGGCTTTCTCCTCATAAAATTTTATATCCCGTCGCACAACAGTCATTCTGTTGTTTGGAAAATACACCCGATAGTTGTGGGGAGTTTCATTGTACCCCAAAAAAATCCCAATCTTAGTTGTTGGTTCTAGCTTCTTCCTGGCATTTTTTGTCACATGCACATAAACAGATGAGCCAAAATCTTAAAATGTGAAACATCAGGTTTCTTACCAGTGAAAGCCTCTTCTTGTGTACTCATGCCAAGTATCCTATGAGGAAAACGGTTTTGCACAAATACCACAGTGTTGCATGCTTCCACCCACAGATGCATTGGTAGGCCTTGATCATGCAACATCGCTCTTGTTGCACCCACAATCATTACGTTCTTTCTTTCAGCAACCTCTTTCTGTAATGGGTTATGAGGCGCTATCATTTCTCTTCGAATTCCTTATTTGTTGCAGAAATTATTGAATTCGTTAGAGATGTACTCACCACCATTATCTCTCATAAGAGGCTTCACTTGCTTCCCCGTGTCTTTCTCCACCAGTGCTTTAAACTCAAGAAAAATTGAGAATGTCTGATCTTTCTTCTACATGAAGTAGATCCATCACTTATGAGAAAATTCATCAACAAATATCACAGAGTACTTATGTTTTGTCGTCGAAGCAACAAATAATGGCCCACACACGTCTGTGTGAACTCCCTCAAGGATCCTCGAGGCTTGGTTCTCCTTCTCATGAAAGGTGGCCTTTACATATTTCCCATAGTACATCCCTTGCATGTGTCTGACTGCGCAAGTGTACCCTTGGGAAGACCTATAGAAATCTGTTGAATGACTTTCAAGGCTCCATGGTGAATATGGCCCAATCTCCTATGCCATAACTCGCCCTCATCCCGGCTCACCACTTTGTCTGCCTTGCTCATCAACGATGCGCACATCCAGCTTGTATATATTCTTAACTTGAATCCCAATCTTCTTGGCTTGTCCTATTGTTTTGTGTCGCAGAAATTCTTTTCCTTCATTGAAAACAATATCATAGCCTCTATCCTCCCACATTGCAACTTAGACTAAATTTTTCTTAAAACCTGGTACATGCATTACATATTTAATTGAAAGGGTTTACCTGAATATCTCTGCAAGGTAATGGTACCAATCTTGGTAGCACTGTACCATCCATCATCATCCATTTCAATATGCATCTGGAGATCCTTCTCCTCTAAGCTACTGAAAAATTCCTGGTCTCCCGTCATGTGAAAGGAAGCACCACTATCCAAATAACACACATATCCCAATGCACTTGACACCGTGCATGCGATCAATGAGAAGTCAAGATCAAATTGCGAGGCAAAAGCCTCACTAGCTGTAGATCCTGAAGCTTTCTTTTTCTTCTCCTTTTGTGGATATTTAGTAGCATAGTGCCCATGCTCGTGACAGTGAAAACACTTCACTCTGTACATGTCACGCTTCTTTCCATCTTTGGACTCATATTTAGAATGGAATTTCTTCCCCTTCCCTTTCTTCGCCTTGGCAGCCAAAGCACAATCTTCTTCATCTTCATTCTCAGATGAAGATCCATCTCTTGTATTCTGTCTGAACTCCTCCTACACCAAATCCGACCACAATCATTCCCAATCTGTTAGCTTTTCCCTCTCATTGACAGAGTCTTGATAACTATGCCAACTCTTAGGCAGTCCTAGGAGAGCTAAACTCACCAAATAATCATCATCGATAGTTATGCCAACGCTCCCTAGTTCAACCCAACATTGGACAAACTTTATTAAATATTTCGGCATGGAGTCGCCTTTCTCCATCTTGATCTTCCTTAATTATCTTTGAGTGCCAATTTCCTATGGTCACTACTGCTCTGAAATAGATCCGTCAAAGCCTTCCACATTTCATATGGTATGGCTTTCCCATGGAGGCTTGAGACAATGTAGTCTCGTAATCCCTCCATTAGGATCCTCCTCGCCTTTACCACTTTCTTTTTCCATGCATCAAGATTTGTAGCATCTGTCACAGCGGGTTTTGGAACATCATTGTCAATGAAATTCTTCAAGCCATTGTCTTTGAATACTGCCTCCATCCTGTCCTTCCAATAAATACAGTTAGAGCTTCCCTCGAGTGCATACTCCAATCTCAAGTCATTGAAATCCATTTCAATCATGAATCAGTTGTAGCGCCAAGAAAGTATTTCTACAAATTCAAATTCTATCCAGTCACAAACTCAGCTCCTCCTTCACTATTGTGATTTCCTGTTCTCTGATACCATGTAGAAAGTATACAACAAACATGTATATCATGGATTCAATCCGATCTAACAATGTGCTAAAGCTAGATACTGAATCACTTCTACAAATCAATTATGGAATTAAAAACACAATCACCAATCACATGAAGCAAAGAAGAATCAATCAAGCCACAACACAAATAATTTCTCGAGGAAATTTTCTCCTCAAAATCGCACTATCTTATATTGTATATTCAGCATGGATACATGAAAAAATTACATATAACTCTTCTCACAAGATCCCTCCTGTACTCAGCTAATTGTCTCACACTGTCCTGGATAAAACTTACCAATACTTAGCCAATTTTCTTCCTCCTGACAACCTCCCTTGCGTGCACAATCCTTGATGAATGCAATCCCTATTATTTAGGAATTTCATCCTTCCTTGAATTCGCAAGGATCATGGGCAATCCAGTGGGTGTTTGGTTGCATGGGTGCAACCCAATAATCATGCAACTAATAGCCAACTTCCATTTCACCTAGATCTCAACTGGGTCTCCACTGGAACTGACATGCATGCAGCTAGTAATAGTAAATCCTCAGTTGCATGTGAGATCACTGATTATGAATTAATTAATATTTAATTCACTTGATCTCTCACTAGTGTGTCTAATAGTTACAACTAGCACAACTGAGTTTAACTCACTTAAACTGATTAAAACTTGCATTAACTAATGCATCACTGCACTTCGAACTCTGTTACAACTAGAATTACTCTATATGCCTCACCAACTACCCTTAGCTCGAAATTCATCAGTTAACTGAGTTTATCACACTCAGTTAACTATTACAAGTTATTTTGAGATTAGATTACATTTTATTGTTAATATAATTAAGGGATAACAAAAATAGACATGCACCAAATTTAGCCCACACCAGTGTAGGTGCTGCTAATACTTGTGGTCCCACACTAGTGCAGGTGTTGCTTGGATCTCCTGGTCCCACATTAGCATGGGTGCTGAAATTTCTTGTTGAAATTCAACATTGGTCTCCTGGGAGCGAAATCATCATTGTTCCGGGAATCTCCACATGGCCAGTGACTTCTAGAAGAGCTCATAGGTGTCATACTTTGAATACAAGTGTCCATCCACCACCTCTAAACTTGGAAACATGTCTCACCTATTATTAGAAAGCCATTCAATTCCATTTAATGAGAAACTCCCTTTAGTTTCCCTATAAATTGAGCACTCATCTAAGTGCTAGGGAAGAAGAATTTTGTGTAATGTTATGTTGTTGGATTCTCAATTGATGAGAGATGGAAGTACTGATATGCTACTGAGATGATGCATGATGTGATGAGGAGAATGAAGTTGGAACAGGTTGACAATGAATAGATATATTGGTTGTAATCTTCTCCTCCTAATTTCTTAATAAATATATATGTTCATTTTCTCATACATATGTTTATATATTGTGAAATGTATTCTTAATTATGTATGTATTCTCATATCTGATCAGTTCGATTTGATTAAGATAAGTAGATACTTGTATCTTGTATGTTGTTTTTTGTTCTCTATATTTGATTGCAGGAATCGATCTAGCGGCTTTAGCTAAATTGGGAGCGATGAAAACAATGACAAAAGGAGAAGAAGAGTGAAAGGATCACAAGTAGGCTTCTTTCCTTTATGTCTATCTATTTGTCTTAGAGAAAATAATAGTTGTCTTTCTTCTGTTGTTTTGAGTGAAGGAACACCACACTCATGGAATCTAGTTTATTCATAGATTATAATTTTGTATAAAAATAAGGTTCAAGTAGTGGAAGATCACATCGAGCATCAACAACAAGTTCTCCAACTCTTAAAGGATAACCTATATTTGGCATAAAATAGAATGAAACAACATGCATATCAACATCACAACGAGAGAATTTTTTATGTAGGCGATTGGGTATTTTTATGGCTACAACCATGTGTCAAACAAATGTCCCTCAAGAAAGAAAAGAAGGATAATAAATTATCATCAAAGTACTATGGTCCTTACAATGGGTTGCAAAATATTGGTACTATGGCATACAAATTGGAGCTTCCGTCTTCTTCTCGAGTTCACCTAGTTTTCCATGTTTCATGCTTAAAGAAGGTTATAGGTGACAAACTTCCATTTTAAACAATATTGCCAAAGCTTGATGAGGAAGGAAAAATCATATTGGAACCTAAAGTAGTCACAGAAACAAGAACTCAACAAATATGAAATAGATCAATTTCAGAGTATCTCATCAAGTGGAAGAACTTACCCTCTCAAGATTCAACATGGGAGGATGAGAATTTTATACAGAAGCATCAAAAACTACTCAAGCATTAAGGAAACACTTTTTTGAAGGAGAGGGGAATGTTAGATCCCTATATTACTAGTGTAGTCCCTTATTGTTTCTAGTGTAGACCCCTTATTGTTATTGTTGTACCCCTAAAGTCCCCATACTGTTATTATTATGCCCCATAAAATCCCACTATTGTTATTTTTGTGCCCTTACATTACTATTGTTAGGTCGGATATGATTAAATTTTGACCCCATGGACTCCTATATAAATAAAGGAGGTTTTTTCATTTGTATCATCCAAGAATTGTTCATTTATGTAATGTAAAGGAGGTTGCCCCCTCGAAGAGACTTATTTCTAAGTCGTTGATCTATCTTTTCTTCTATTCTGTGAGTTGGTTTCATAACATGTATTGTTTTGGTTTTTGTTATTTGGCGCCGTCCCACCATTAAACATTGCTAGTGGTCTGACCGAAGGTCCCATAAGATAGGTTCAACTCCCACTGACAACGATATAATAATAACATATGGAAGTTGCGTCTCGATTAGTCGGGTTTGATCACCGACCAACCGACCCCTTTTTAATATGTTTTTTAATTTAAATTTGGAATCCCACCGAGTTTTCCGTCAAATTTTTAGAGGCCTTATAAAATTTTGTTTAAAAGAAAAAATTTTAAACAAGATGAACATAAAATTTACCTCAATCAACCTAAGAAATCATTGTAATATTAACGATAACATTTAGAAGGCACTAGAAAATTTGGCAGAAATTCCGACGGCCAATTCGTCACTATTCCGACACATAGTCCTCGCAAGAGCAACAGTTCGAGGGCGGGCAAAATGTGGTTTACCATACCGTCGCAGTTCCGACGCAATTAAAAAGTGTCGCACTATCGACACCTTTTCCGTCGCTTCCAAACAAGCGTCACTCTTCCGACGTTTCCCAATCCGTCGCACTTCCGACCTCTGTAAACTGTCGCACTTCCGACGAAATGTGGTCCGACGTTTTGAACGTCGCTCTTCCGACGTTTGTAAACTGTCACAATTACGACGAAATGTGGTCCAACGTTTTGAACGTCGCTCTTCCGACGTTTGTAAATTGTCGCAATTCCGACGAAATGTGGTCCAACGTTTTGGACGTTTCTCTTCCAACGGTTGTAAATTGTCACAATTCCGACGAAATGTGGTCCGACGTTTTGGACGTCACTCTTCCGACGTTTGTAAACGGTCGCAATTCCGACGAAATGTGGTCCGACGTTTTGAACATTGCTCGTCCGACGTTTTTATACTGTCGCTCTTCCGACGTTTCTAATCTGTCGCAATTCCGATGCTTACAAGGCGTCGGTATAGCGACGGCAGGTTCAATTTAAAAAAAAAAATGAAACTTTAAAAGAGGAAAAACGTTGTTTTGAATATATTATATGAAGTAAAACAGTCCATGAAGTCATTAAATTTTCACATTTGAAGATTGGAACCCAAATATCCATCCAGAAAAGTGGAAGTCCCACCCCAGACAATGATAGAAAAATACCCCATGTCACATACAACGACTTGATATAAAACCCAGTAACGGTCCACATGGAGATTATCGATAATCTGAGAAAGCATCCAAATATGCCCGAGGCATCTATAAGAAAGTGAAATAGCAGTATGTAGAATAGTAAAGCAACAGATAGAGTACCGACGTCCATTGTTCCAAATACAAATTAAAGTACCCAAATCCTTGAACAGAGAAAAACGCTAATCATGTGAGGAGTGTGATATGTCCAAAATATAAAAAGACCATCAGACCATATCAATAAACCAGCAACATAGACCAGCATAGCTAGTTTTGAAGGCAGAGTAATAAACATTAATCATTTTTTTTTCACAAGAGAAAAACGTTGTTTTGAATATATTATATGAAGTAAAACATTCCATGAAGTCATTACATTTTCACATCTGAAGATTGGAACCCAAATATCCATCCAGAAAAGTGGAAGTCCCACCCCAGACAATGATAGAAAAATACCTTATGTCACATACAGGGACATGATATAAAACCTAGTAACAGTCCACATGGAGATTATCGACAATCTGAGAAAGCATCCAAATATGCCCGAGGCATCTATAAGAAAGTGAAATAGCAGTATGTAGAATAGTAAAGCAACAGATAGAGTACCGAAGTCCATTGTTCCAAATACAAATTAAAGTACCCAAAATCCTGCAACAGAGAAAAACGCTAATCATGTGAGGAGTGTGATATGTCCAAAATATAAAAAGACCATCAGACCATATCAATAAACCAGCAACATAGACCAGCATCGCTAGTTTTGAAGGCAGAGTGACAAACATTAATCATTTTTTTTTCACAAGAGAAAAAACGTTGTTTTGAATATATTATATGAAGTAAAACAGTCCATGAAGTCATTACATTTTCACATCTGAAGATTGGAACCCAAATATCCATCCAGAAAAGTGGAAGTCCCACCCTAGACAATGATAGAAAAATAGCCCATGTCACATACAGGGACATGATATAAAACCCAGTAACGGTCCACGTGGAGATTATTGAAAAATATGAGAAAGCATCCAAATATGCCCGAGGCATCTATAAGAAAGTGAAATAGCATTATGTAGAATAGTAAAGCAATAGATAGAGTACCGACGTCCATTGTTCCAAATACAAATTAAAGTACCCAAAATCCTTGAACAGAGAAAAACGCTAATCATGTGAGGAGTGTGATAACCATCTGCAGAAACTCAGGCTCGCTTGTAAGATCAGGCTCGCTTGATTCCAAAATTGGTAACCATCTGTTGCATCTGAGATATAAGGTTCAGGCTCGCTTGTTTCCATTAGTAGCCTGCTACAACATCCACCCTGTTCATAGAAAAAAGGTTCCTGTAGATATACAGAGAAAGAGTATAATACGTAGACCATATAAACATAGCTCTGTATTTCAAAAAACAGGTTTAAAATAGAAACAAGGCAACATTTTTTTTTCTAAGTAAAGTTAATCTATTAACAGTGGGAATAAAATTACACCGAAGTCAAAATCATTGCCCAGACTCATGGAAAATTTGTCATCAAAAAATCAAAAAATTAAGAAGACTACCCTCATACGGGGAAAATATACTTAGACGTTTAATTCTGAGAATTCAAAAATATTACAAAGGTCAGTACAGTCAAATAATCTAAAGAAGCCCAATTAAGTGGAGCCTGAAGCAAGAAGAAAACAAATTAACCAAACTCTCTCCAGAAGCTCCCTCGACGATCGACACCATCCTTCGGAACGTCCGGGGCTCGCTAATTTTCTCCACTCACGATCATGCCCACGGCTCCCCTCACGAAGACCCCAAATGTTGGTAGGCTTTTTTAGAGCTTAGAACCCAGCCGGTGGGCATTCTTCCTCCGTTTGGGCCTCCTCGTGGAAAACCATAGTGACTGAAGTTGTAATTCGTGGGCGGTTGAGAGAGAAATTAAAGGAAAATTGTGCAGTGTGCGTCATGGGAGGAGGTGAACTAGCGGTGAGGAAACGAGGAGAAGGCGAATCCATATAGTGGCCAGATCCTACAACCCGACCCCGCCCACTCCTAGTATTTGGATAACGACCTGCATAATAATCACTGGACTAGCTGGAAGACAACTCGGTTGAGGGGCTGGAGGGAGCGCACAGGAGTTGACCTCTAGTGCTCCCCCTGTGGCAACGCATCCTTTGACGCACGCGAGGCATGGGTGCAGTCTCACTAGCAGTGGGCACAAGAGGAGACGGAGAAGAAGAATTCCAAGAAACAGAGGAAGACAGACAAGTACCAGACCGAGAGAAATGCAGATATGCAGCAAGGTCTACGCAGCAGTTCAGCTGGCTACTTCTCCTTCTCATCACAGTGAGCAGGCAGTGTAACCCAACAACCGGCTCGTTTGAAAAACAATAGCAAAATGACATTTTATCGACCCAAATGCAATGCAATAGAAGGACGCTCGTCATAATTAATCTCTGATCATTAATGAGAGCTGAAGGCCAGATCATATTGGACCATGCGAAATTGCTAACAAGAGTGGAGGTCCGATCTTGACCAGTGTTAAAACTTAATGCGATTAGATGTGAAAACCTTGGAACTTAATTGAACAGCATTAAAACTTAATGTGATTGATATGAAATCGCCACATACATGTCCCATCGCCTTAAACGCCATCGAATGCACCCGCAGCCGGGAGCAGGGCAAGTTCTGATTGAGGACACGTGGTAGAAATTGATTGGAGTGGATCTTTGTTTGGGCTGCTCGCGCAGTGGAAAT